>JAJAQA010000002.1:852048-1082048 GCA_021464565.1 Rutilus rutilus
GACAGACTGTCACGTTTCCTGTACAGTGTTCAGTTAGACATGAGGTAATGTGTGTGTGTGTGTGTGTGTGTGTGTGTTACATGTACACGTGTGTATTACATGTAAACGCATGTGTCTTATAGGTACAGGTGTGTGTGTGTGTGTGTTACATGTACATGTGTGTATTACCTGTAAACGCATGTGTCTTATAGGTACAGAGTGTGTGTTACATGTGTGTCTGTGTGTTACATGTACACGTGTGTGTGTGTGTGTGTGTGTGTGTGTGTGTGTGTGTTACATGTACATGTGTGTCTGTGTGTTACATGTACACGTGTGTGTGTGTGTGTGTGTTACATGTACATGTGTGTCTGTGTGTAACATGCACACGTGTGTGTTTTACCCATGTAGACGCGTGCGAGGCTGTAGGCCAGGTCTCTCGCTGACAGCTCCATCGCTCCCGCGGGTCGAGACGCCGCCGTCTCACAGAAACGCTTCAGAGCCGCGAGAGCCGCGCGGAGAGACGTGAGCGCTGGACGCAGAGCGGGAGAGGCTTCAGCCGGCTGCAGACGCTCCTGCACACACACACACACACACACACACACCACACACACGCATCACACACACAGACACAGAGACACACACACACACACACACACACACACACACATTAGCAGTACAAGTTCACTTTACAATCAGTGTGAACAATGGTGATTCAGGACTGAATCATAAATCATGCGAGTTTGTTCTCACTTCGACATCGCTAAAGAACGCCTGGAGAACCGACCCAGAGGACTTCGCAATCGAGCGCAGAACATCCAGAGACAGAACATTAGTGGTGCCCTCCCAGATACTCAACACCTACAGAAACACACACACACACACACTCTTGAAAATGGGTTGTTCAAAAGAAAAAAATTTTGTCAAATAATACAACATTAGTATCATTTTGTATGTGTTTGTATTTATATTTTGCACTTCAATCAATCAACATCTATTTGTTGAGCACATTTAAAAACAACACAAGTTGACCAAAGTGCTTTACATGTCTAAAAATAAACACACAACAGCAACTCAGTACACCACACAGATCAGTGTTTGGGACCCTGGTACAGCAGTCTCCTCTGGTGCCCAGTCGTGATGTGGGAACATGTACGAGAGAACTCTGGGAAGATCTTAGAGCTCTAGAGGAACAGTGATGCTGTAACACACATGATGTGTACAGAACCTTTAAAAACCATAATCAAAACGCTATATTGGACTCTAACATCAGCTGAAGCCAAAGAGTCCAGCACCGTATCCACACACACTCATCTCCTCATGTCCAGCTGCTGTACAGGGAGCGGCAGTGATCCAATCTGGAGGAAGGAAAAGACAGAATCCTCTTCAGTCTAGCGATGCTTGTAACCTCGGCACTGACTTGTTTGTCAGATTTCAGCTGTGAATCGAAGGTTACTCCGCGGTTCCTCACTCGAGTGTTGATATCAGAGGCGAGATGTACAGAAAGCTGTTTGACTAACTTTAGGGGAACCAAAAATGACCACTTCAGATTTTGACTCATTGAGCTGCAAGAAGCTAACCCTATTTCATCCAAACACTCAAACAAAGTTGTAATGTTGGAGTCATGCCATCTCAGGGGCAAATATAGCTGGAAATCATCAGCATAACAACGGTAAAACACATTATCTCAGTCTCGGAGTATCTCACAGTCTCTGAGTATCTCACAGTCTCGGAGTATCTCACAGTCTCGGAGTATCTCACAGTCTCGGAGTATCTCACAGTCTCGGAGTATCTCACAGTCTCTGAGTATCTCACAGTCATCACACAGTCTCTGAGTATCACAGTCTCAGAGTATCTCACAGTCTCGGAGTATCTCACAGTCTCGGAGTATCTCACAGTCTCGGAGTATCTCACAGTCTCTGAGTATCACACAGTCATCACACAGTCTCGGAGTATCTCACAGTCTCGGAGTATCTCACAGTCTCTGAGTATCACACAGTCATCACACAGCCTCGGAGTATCTCACAGTCTCGGAGTATCTCACAGTCTCGGAGTATCTCACAGTCTCTGAGTATCACACAGTCTCTGAGTATCACACAGTCTCTGAGTATCACACAGTCTCTGAGTATCACACAGTCATCTCACAGTCTCGGAGTATCTCACAGTCTCTGAGTATCACACAGTCATCACACAGCCTCGGAGTATCTCACAGTCTCTGAGTATCACACAGTCTCGGAGTATCTCACAGTCTCTGAGTATCACACAGTCATCACACAGCCTCGGAGTATCACACAGTCTCTGAGTATCTCACAGTCTCGGAGTATCTCACAGTCTCGGAGTATCTCACAGTCTCTGAGTATCACACAGTCTCTGAGTATCTCACAGTCTCTGAGTATCTCACAGTCTCAGAGTATCTCACAGTCTCTGAGTATCTCACAGTCTCTGAGTATCTCACAGTCTCTGAGTATCTCACAGTCTCGGAGTATCTCACAGTCTCTGAGTATCACACAGTCTCTGAGTATCTCACAGTCTCTGAGTATCTCACAGTCTCAGAGTATCTCACAGTCTCAGAGTATCTCAGTCTCAGAGTATCTCACAGTCTCTGAGTATCTCACAGTCTCTGAGTATCTCACAGTCTCGGAGTATCTCACAGTCATCACACAGTCTCTGAGTATCACAGTCTCAGAGTATCTCACAGTCTCTGAGTATCTCACAGTCTCTGAGTATCTCACAGTCTCTGAGTATCTCACAGTCTCGGAGTATCTCACAGTCTCGGAGTATCTCACAGTCTCGGAGTATCTCAGTCTCGGAGTATCTCACAGTCATCACACAGTCTCTGAGTATCACAGTCTCAGAGTATCTCACAGTCTCTGAGTATCTCACAGTCTCTGAGTATCACACAGTCTCGGAGTATCTCACAGTCTCTGAGTATCTCACAGTCTCTGAGTATCTCACAGTCTCGGAGTATCTCACAGTCTCGGAGTATCTCACAGTCTCGGAGTATCACACAGTCTCGGAGTATCTCACAGTCTCGGAGTATCTCACAGTCATCACACAGTCTCTGAGTATCACAGTCTCAGAGTATCTCACAGTCTCTGAGTATCTCACAGTCTCGGAGTATCTCACAGTCTCGGAGTATCTCACAGTCTCTGAGTATCTCACAGTCTCTGAGTATCTCACAGTCTCTGAGTATCTCACAGTCTCTGAGTATCACACAGTCTCGGAGTATCTCACAGTCTCGGAGTATCTCACACAGGGTTTCCGTTGTCCGGTAATTGCCGGACATTGACCGGAAAAAAAATGAAATGTCCGACAAAATTAAATCTCTCCAGTCAAATTGTCTGATTAAAATTGCCTAACACCGTGTCCTATCTAACTACACGCGACGCGACACGCGATAAAATGTATCTTTTCCATGTTAATCAGAGTTTGTCCTGACCAGACGCGATGGCGACACGCGACATTTCTAATTTAGAAACGGTTTCTATTTTTCTGCGATGTCGCGCTGGAACATCAAACACAAAGTGTGGCAAACTGGCAATGATAATCTCTGGTACTGTTTATGTGCTTTATTTAATGTTAAAAGCGTGAAATCAGACTTTGAATATAATTTAGTGCTCCAGCTTTGTAGCTGTAAAAGCAACAATGGATAGGCCTATAATTCACCTCAGATCTTGAAATTAAACAAATGGAAACATGAACGTTAAAACTGTGAACAAACAGGTGTAGCCTATTATTTGACAAAGAATGTTTTAGTAACTCAGTAGCCTATGTATTTTTTAAACGGTGTAATATTTGTGAATTGTAGGCTATTATGTAGCTACTTATCCATTTTCTTGCGAGTGCCGTCAAGTTTACTCTCTAGTATGGATGTTAACCGATGACTGTTTGATCAATGGTTGACCGTATCAACGTTAACCGATCAAAGTTGTCAGCGGTCGGTAAAAAAAAAAAAAAAAGTGATCTCTAAATTAGGCTATTATAGGCAGTGGACTAAACGCTACTACAGTTAGCCATCTCATTCCAAGATCTTTTTGTGTGAAGTGAACAAATCCCTCACACTCAATTTTTCATAACACGCTCTCTCTCTCTCTCTCTGTTTTCGGTGCTGATGCAGTGATGCGTTCATGTAGCCTAAACGGCACCTAAAAGCTGTCACAAAGAACCAGCAAAAGTAATGATTATGAATATGTAAAATATTGCAGTGAGACATTTTAATTGTCTATTAATAAACAAGTGCTTTCTGTGTCGGCTGCAAAGATGAAGTCTGACTCGCGATCTTCGCAGTAGTGAACGCGCCGGAGAGAAATACACATTTCATACGGATTACATCGTTTTATTTAGTTTTGAATGGTTCTGTTTAAAAGTAAAGATTTCTGTAGATAATAGATATATATATTTTTTTTTTTTTAGGTGTGTGAGGCGAGTAGGCTATATTAAATTTCGGTTCATGGATGATAGCTTAACGTTAGCTCCAGTTCAGGCGCTGGCGCCTCCATGTCGTGATTATTTATTGTCTGCTATATTTACTTTTTATTTATTAAATCGAGAAAATTGGATAATGAAACACTGATTAAAATTAAGATACAATTAATACAAAACGAAATTCGTTTTAAAGAAAGGCTTTGTGCTTTCTGTTTGAGGTCTCTGTTAAAGTTTTAAAGCAGTCTTTTAGTGCCGCTTTGAACGGTCGCGACGCGTCCATAATGGAGAACTGTCACGTAAGATGGTCATATTATTATTATAAATAATAAATCGTGTAATAATCCCGCCCCCTTAATTAAGAGGCGATATTTGACCGGCATATCATCAAAATGTCCGGAAAACGAAACCTCTGCCGGTCACTTTGACCGGCACCATTTTTTTCTAGCGGAAACTCTGATCTCACAGTCATCACACAGTCTCTGAGTATCACAGTCTCGGAGTATCTCACAGTCATCCACAGTCTCTGAGTATCACAGTCTCTGAGTATCACAGTCTCGGAGTATCTCACAGTCTCGGAGTATCTCACAGTCATCACACAGTCTCTGAGTATCTCACAGTCTCGGAGTATCTCACAGTCTCGGAGTATCTCACAGTCTCGGAGTATCACACAGTCATCCACAGTCTCTGAGTATCACAGTCTCGGAGTATCACACAGTCTCGGAGTATCTCACAGTCATCACACAGTCTCTGAGTATCACAGTCTCGGAGTATCTCACAGTCTCGGAGTATCTCACAGTCTCGGAGTATCACACAGTCATCCACAGTCTCTGAGTATCACAGTCTCAGAGTATCTCACAGTCTCGGAGTATCTCACAGTCTCGGAGTATCTCACAGTCATCACACAGTCTCTGAGTATCACAGTCTCAGAGTATCTCACAGTCTCTGAGTATCTCACAGTCTCTGAGTATCACACAGTCTCGGAGTATCTCACAGTCTCGGAGTATCTCACAGTCTCGGAGTATCTCACAGTCTCGGAGTATCTCTCAGTCTCAGAGTATCTCACAGTCTCGGAGTATCTCAGTCTCGGAGTATCTCACAGTCTCGGAGTATCTCAGTCTCGGAGTATCTCACAGTCTCGGAGTATCTCAGTCTCGGAGTATCTCACAGTCTCGGAGTATCTCAGTCTCGGAGTATCTCACAGTCTCGGAGTATCTCACAGTCTCTGAGTATCACACAGTCTCTGAGTATCTCACAGTCTCTGAGTATCTCACAGTCTCAGAGTATCTCACAGTCTCAGAGTATCTCACAGTCTCTGAGTATCTCACAGTCTCGGAGTATCTCACAGTCTCGGAGTATCTCACAGTCATCACACAGTCTCTGAGTATCACAGTCTCAGAGTATCTCACAGTCTCTGAGTATCTCACAGTCTCTGAGTATCTCACAGTCTCTGAGTATCTCACAGTCTCTGAGTATCTCACAGTCTCGGAGTATCTCACAGTCTCGGAGTATCTCACAGTCTCGGAGTATCTCAGTCTCGGAGTATCTCACAGTCATCACACAGTCTCTGAGTATCACAGTCTCAGAGTATCTCACAGTCTCTGAGTATCTCACAGTCTCTGAGTATCACACAGTCTCTGAGTATCTCACAGTCTCTGAGTATCTCACAGTCTCGGAGTATCACACAGTCTCGGAGTATCTCAGTCTCGGAGTATCTCACAGTCTCGGAGTATCTCAGTCTCGGAGTATCTCACAGTCTCGGAGTATCTCAGTCTCGGAGTATCTCACAGTCTCGGAGTATCTCAGTCTCGGAGTATCTCACAGTCTCTGAGTATCACACAGTCTCGGAGTATCTCACAGTCTCGGAGTATCTCACAGTCTCGGAGTATCTCACAGTCTCGGAGTATCTCAGTCTCAGAGTATCTCACAGTCTCGGAGTATCTCAGTCTCGGAGTATCTCACAGTCTCTGAGGATCACACAGTCTCGGAGTATCTCACAGTCTCTGAGGATCACACAGTCTCGGAGTATCTCACAGTCTCGGAGTATCACACAGTCTCGGAGTATCACACAGTCTCGGAGTATCTCACAGTCTCGGAGTATCTCACAGTCTCGGAGTATCTCAGTCTCGGAGTATCTCACAGTCTCGGAGTATCTCAGTCTCGGAGTATCTCACAGTCTCGGAGTATCTCACAGTCTCGGAGTATCACACAGTCTCAGAGTATCTCACAGTCTCGGAGTATCTCAGTCTCGGAGTATCTCACAGTCTCTGAGGATCACACAGTCTCGGAGTATCTCACAGTCTCGGAGTATCTCACAGTCTCGGAGTATCTCACAGTCTCGGAGTATCTCACAGTCTCGGAGTATCTCAGTCTCGGAGTATCTCACAGTCTCTGAGGATCACACAGTCTCGGAGTATCTCAGTCTCTGAGTATCACACAGTCTCAGAGTATCTCAGTCTCGGAGTATCTCACAGTCTCTGAGTATCTCACAGTCTCTGAGTATCACACAGTCTCGGAGTATCTCACAGTCTCGGAGTATCTCAGTCTCGGAGTATCTCACAGTCTCGGAGTATCTCACAGTCTCGGAGTATCTCACAGTCTCTGAGGATCACACAGTCTCTGAGTATCTCAGTCTCTGAGTATCTCAGTCTCGGAGTATCTCACAGTCTCGGAGTATCTCACAGTCTCGGAGTATCTCACAGTCTCTGAGGATCTCACAGTCTCGGAGTATCTCACAGTCTCGGAGTATCTCACAGTCTCTGAGTATCTCAGTCTCTGAGTATCTCAGTCTCGGAGTATCTCACAGTCTCGGAGTATCTCACAGTCTCGGAGTATCTCACAGTCTCGGAGTATCTCACAGTCTCTGAGGATCTCACAGTCTCGGAGTATCTCACAGTCTCGGAGTATCTCACAGTCTCTGAGTATCACACAGTCTCTGAGGATCTCACAGTCTCTGAGTATCTCACAGTCTCGGAGTATCTCACAGTCTCTGAGTATCTCAGTCTCTGAGTATCTCAGTCTCTGAGTATCTCAGTCTCGGAGTATCTCACAGTCTCGGAGTATCTCACAGTCTCGGAGTATCTCACAGTCTCGGAGTATCTCACAGTCTCTGAGGATCTCACAGTCTCGGAGTATCTCACAGTCTCTGAGTATCACACAGTCTCTGAGGATCTCACAGTCTCTGAGTATCACACAGTCTCTGAGGATCTCACAGTCTCGGAGTATCTCACAGTCTCGGAGTATCTCACAGTCTCTGAGTATCACACAGTCTCGGAGTATCTCATCGAGATGTGGAGCTTGTGTTTTTTAAATCGACACATCAAGGCATGCTAAAATAAGCCAGCGCTGAGATAGATTTGACTTGGCTTTTTAAAAGAATGAAGTTTCATCACTGATTCTGTTTATCACTGTGAAACTGTATCGTATAAAGCGCAGCAGAAATAAAGACTGTGTTAATGAGTGTGTGTGTGTGTGTGTGTGTGTGTGGTTTCAGTTATAGTATTCATTAAAAGCTGTATTTAAAATCAAGTCTATGGAATGACCGTATTTAGAGTAAAAGTGTGTGTGTGTGTGTGTGTGATGTTATTGTGTCACGCGTGTGCCACCATCTGCTGGACTGAAGAGGATGTGTGTGTGAGTGTGTGTGTGTGTGTGTGTGTGTGATGTTCATGTGTCATGCGTGTGCTGCCATCTGCTGGACTGAAGAGGATGTGTGTGTGTGTGTGTGTGTGTGTGAGTGAGTGAGTGAGTGTGTGATGTTCATGTGTAATGCGTGTGCTGCCATCTGCTGGACTGAAGATGATGTGTGTGTGTGTGTGTGTGTGTGTGTGTGTGTGTGTGTGAATGAGTGTGTGAGTGTGTGAGTGAGTGAGTGTGTGATGTTCATGTGTCATGAGTGTGCTGCCATCTGCTGGACTGAAGAGGATGTGTGTGTGTGTGTGTGATGTTCATGTGTCATGCGTATGCTGCCATCTGCTGGACTGAAGAGGATGTGTGCGTGTGCGTGTGTGTGTGTGTGTGTGTGTGTGTGTGTGTGTGAGTGAGTGAGTGTGTGATGTTCATGTGTAATGCGTGTGCTGCCATCTGCTGGACTGAAGATGATGTGTGTGTGTGTGTGTGTGTGTGTGTGTGTGTGTGTGTGTGTGAATGAGTGTGTGAGTGTGTGAGTGAGTGAGTGAGTGAGTGATGTTCATGTGTCATGAGTGTGCTGCCATCTGCTGGACTGAAGAGGATGTGTGTGTGTGTGAGTGATGTTCATGTGTCATGCGTATGCTGCCATCTGCTGGACTGAAGAGGATATGTGTGTGAGGATATGTGTGTGAGTGTGTGTGTGTGTGTGTGTGTGTGTGTGTGTGAGTGTGATGTTCATGTGTCACGCGTGTGCTGCCATCTGCTGGACTGAAGAGGATGTGTGTGAGTGTGTGTGTGTGAGTGTGATGTTCATGTGTCACGCGTGTGCTGCCATCTGCTGGACTGAAACAGGAAACACAAGATCCATGATGTCACACACACACAACGTCACATACACTCATGAATCTGACCTGAGCGTCGCGCAGCATGGAGGGAAGCCCAGTGTCCTCAATGTAGCCCTGACCACCGAAAGACTCCAGACCCTCGGACACCACAGACACCGCCTGCAGGACACACACACACAGTGTTAGTACAGTATAAAAAAAATTACATCTATGGAAGTCCTCACAAAGATAAATAAGAGTGTGAGAGAGAATGTGTGAGTGTGTGTGTGAGAGTGTGTGTGTGTGTGTGTGTGTGTGAGAGTGTGTGTGTGTTTGTGAGTGTGTGTGTGTGTGTGTGTGTGTGTGTGTGTGTGTGTGTGTGTGTGTGTGTGTGAGAGAGAGTGTGTGTGAGAGTGTGTGTGTGTGTGCGTGTGTGTGTGTGTGTGTGAGAGTGTGTGTGTGTGTGTGTGAGGACCTGTTTAGCGGTGTAGAGTTTGGCGACAGGAGTCATCAGTCTCAGTAGGAGTGTGTCTCTCTCAGTGGCGCTCCGGTTCTCCTCGAGACCCAGCAGTCGACACACTTCCATCGTCAGCAGAAACGCAGCGCGAGTCTCCACCTAAACACACACACTTCATGAGTGGCACTACAGCAAACAGTGCGTGTGTGTGTGTATGTGAGTGTGTGTGTGTTTACCTCCATTCTGCTGAGTGTTTGCACATGCAATGCATGATCCTTCAGCAGCTTCCCAAACACTGAACGCTTGCATGCGTATTCCCTGCTCAGATGGACGATCCTGACACACACACACACACACACTCATTGACGTCGTCTCTGCTGTGTGTATGATGATGTGTGTGGTATAATCACCTCCTCATGGCGGCCACCGCACACACAGTGTTGTAGATGCGAGTGATGGTCAGCATGTTGGCGATGGAGGCCACGCCGCGCCCCTCCTCTGACAGCTGAAGAGAGACCACAGTGAGTGTGTGTGAGTGTGAGAGTGTGTGTGTGTGTATGTGTGTGTGAGTGAGGTTTACCAGCCGCGCATTCATGCCGTCCAGAAGCAGCTCCGCTGTCGGCACCTGCCGGGTTCCCAGCTTATCCTTCAGCCTCTGAACCTCAATACCGTTAGATGAGCCGTCAGAGTCCCAGACCTCCGCCAGGAACAGAGACAGACCCCGGCTGCCCTACACACACACACACACACACACACACACACACAGAGGCAGTCATGTTAGAACAGTAACATCCCCATACTTTTCCCACAAAGTTGGGAGCATGAAATTGTCCAAAATGTCTTGGTATGCTGAAGCTTTTAGAGTTCCTTTCATCGGAACAAGCCCAACCCCTGAAAAACAACCCCACACAATAATGAACGCCACTGCATCCCACGCTTTACTCCACTGCATCCCACGCTTTACTCCACTGCATCCCACGCTTTACTCCACTGCATCCCACGCTTTACACCACTGCATCTCACGCTTTACTCCACTGCATCCCACACCTTACACCACTGCATCCCACGCTTTACTCCACTGCATCTCACGCTTTACTCCACTGCATCCCACGCTTTACTCCACTGCATCCCACACCTTACACCACTGCATCCCACACCTTACACCACTGCATCCCACGCTTTACTCCACTGCATCCCACGCTTTACTCCACTGCATCTCACGCTTTACTCCACTGCATCCCACACCTTACACCACTGCATCCCACGCTTTACTCCACTGCATCTCACGCTTTACACCACTGCATCCCACGCTTTACTCCACTGCATCCCACGCTTTACACCACTGCATCCCACGCTTTACTCCACTGCATCCCACGCTTTACACCACTGCATCCCACGCTTTACTCCACTGCATCTCACGCTTTACTCCACTGCATCCCACACCTTACACCACTGCATCCCACGCTTTACTCCACTGCATCTCACGCTTTACTCCACTGCATCCCACGCTTTACTCCACTGCATCTCACGCTTTACTCCACTGCATCCCACGCTTTACACCACTGCATCCCACGCTTTACTCCACTGCATCTCACGCTTTACTCCACTGCATCTCACGCTTTACACCACTTCACGCTTTACACCACTGCATCCCATGCTTTACACCACTGCATCCCATGCTTTACACCACTGCATCCCACACTTTACACCACTGCATCCCATGCTTTACGCCACTGCATCCCACGCTTTACACCACTGCATCCCACGCTTTACTCCACTGCATCCCATGCTTTACACCACTGCATCCCACGCTTTACACCACTGCATCCCACGCTTTACACCACTGCATCCCATGCTTTACACCACTGCATCCCACACTTTACACCACTGCATCCCATGCTTTACGCCACTGCATCCCACGCTTTACACCACTGCATCCCACGCTTTACTCCACTGCATCCCACGCTTTACACCACTGCATCCCATGCTTTACTCCACTGCATCTCACGCTTTACACCACTTCACGCTTTACTCCACTGCATCCCACGCTTTACACCACTGCATCCCACGCTTTACGCCACTGCATCCCACGCTTTACTCCACTGCATCCCACGCTTTACTCCACTGCATCTCACGCTTTACTCCACTGCATCCCACGCTTTACTCCACTGCATCTCACGCTTTACTCCACTGCATCCCACGCTTTACACCACTGCATCCCACGCTTTACTCCACTGCATCTCACGCTTTACTCCACTGCATCCCACACCTTACACCACTGCATCCCACGCTTTACACCACTGCATCCCACGCTTTACTCCACTGCATCTCACGCTTTACTCCACTGCATCCCACACCTTACACCACTGCATCCCACGCTTTACTCCACTGCATCCCATGCTTTACACCACTGCATCCCACACTTTACACCACTGCATCCCATGCTTTACGCCACTGCATCCCACGCTTTACACCACTGCATCCCACGCCTTACTCCACTGCATCCCACGCTTTACTTCACTGCATCCCACACCTTACACCACTGCATCCCACGCTTTACACCACTGCATCCCACGCTTTACACCACTGCATCCCACACTTTACTCCACTGCATCCCACGCTTTACTTCACTGCATCCCACGCCTTACACCACTGCATCCCACGCTTTACTTCACTGCATCCCACACCTTACACCACTGCATCCCACGCTTTACACCACTGCATCCCACGCTTTACACCACTGCATCCCACACTTTACTCCACTGCATCCCACGCTTTACTTCACTGCATCCCACACCTTACACCACTGCATCCCACGCTTTACACCACTGCATCCCACGCTTTACTCCACTGCATCCCACGCTTTACTCCACTGCATCCCACGATTTACTCCACTGCATCCCATGCTTTACTCTACTGCATCCCAAGCTTTACTTCACTGCATCCCACGCCTTACACCACTGCATCCCACGCCTTACACCACTGCATCCCACGCTTTACACCACTGCATCCCACGCCTTACACCACTGCATCCCACGCTTTACACCACTGCATCCCACGCTCAAATATATATTTCATCACGGCCAGATGAAAACGCTAATTTATCCAAATTGACAGAGTGTGTTAAAGATATAAAAGATCGGATGACGAGTAATTTTCTTTTATTAAATCCAGACAAAACAGAGGTACTAATCATCGGTTCAAAAAACCGCCCACAAAACCTTTCACAATACAACTTTAACATCGTAGGATGTCCTGTTACTTTATCCTCTACAGTAAAAGACCTGGGTGTTATACTCGATTGCAACCTGTCTTTCGAAAATCATATTTCATATGTTACAAAAACAGCCTTTTTCCACCTTAGAAACATTGCTAAGCTACGTAATATGCTATCAGTTTCTGATGCAGAAAAGTTAGTTCATGCATTCATGACCTCGAGACTAGATTACTGTAATGCTTTATTAGCCGGTTGTCCTGCATCCTCAATAAACAAGCTACAGTTAGTCCAAAATGCCGCCGCTAGAGTTCTTACTAGATCAAGAAAATATGATCATATAACACCGATTTTATCATCACTGCATTGGTTACCTATAAAGTTCCGTATTAATTACAAGGTATTGCTACTGACTTATAAAGCCCTAAACGGCTTAGCTCCAGTCTATTTAACGGATCTTCTATCGCCCTATAATCCATCGCGCTCTTTAAGATCACTAAATTCAAGGCTTTTGGTCATACCTAGGATATCCAGATCCACCAAAGGAGGGAGAGCATTTTCACATTTAGCCCCAAAACTCTGGAATAGCCTTCCTGATACTGTTCGTTGCTCAGACTCGCTCTCCCAGTTTAAAACTAGATTAAAGTCGCATCTCTTCAGCCAGGCATTCATATAATATTTTTAATCTTACAGTTCAAATTACAATCCGGCCTCTAGTTAATAAACGCCAGAGGAGAACTGGCCCCCGACTGAGCCTGGGTTCTCCCAAGGTTTTTTTTTCTCCATTGGGTCACCTGATGGAGTTTTTCGGTTCCTTGCCACTGTTGCCTTTGGCTTGCTCAGTTGGGGATATTTTGGGGATATTTAAAGCTAGGGTAGGTAATCCTGTTCAGAAACACTTTTTTTTATACTGGGTGAAATGGTCCTTCCATCCTGAGAGTAGTCAATACATTATGTGTTCAGAAAAAGGAATGAAAACAATCAGACCTCTGTAGCAGCTGCAGGACAGTAAAAACTCTGACCAATCACTGCTACTCGGTCCGAGTGTAAAGAACCAATCAGATGCCTTCATGTCTCGTGCCCGCGCCCCACTGCGTGCGCTGCCCTGCGTGCACTCATCACATGTCACCGTTCCCGGAAATATTCAGCTCAAAGCACCTGCATATGCAGTCAGCGAAGGCAAACAAGGCAAAAACTACTTCCTCGGACCCTGCCCGCACTCTTGAACGACCTCCTCTGCTTCGCCCTCAACCCCGGACCTGTCCTCGAACCGACGATGCGGTACTTGTCTCCGGACTCGGAGTGTACATTAGTCTTCATTAGAGTCAACAATATGCTTGCTTGATAGTGAGTACTAAAATAAATCTTATTTGTTTATATGCATAGTGATAAAGTTAGGTATTTTATTACATGTGATTCTGACATGATGTCACTGTATGTCCTGCGCTCCTTCCTCTCCACTCGTCTCAGGTAATAAATGCGTCTTCCAGCTGAGCCTGAGCGTTTGGCGTCGCGCGTTCATGTGTTTTGGGGGCGTGGCTTTGGAAGGAGCTCAGAAGGGAGGGGGTGGGAGTGAATGGAAATAATGAGCTGTGTTTATTGCAGATTAAAAGGTCTACAGTCACTCGATTTTTATATTCTCTTTTTCAGAGTACTTACATTTTAATTATGTATTGGTATATAAAGACAGTTTAAACAAATTTGGAATGTTTTTTTTTTAGAAAAATCCTACCTACCCTGCCTTTAATTTGATTTTATCAATCAATAAATTCCACTAGAAACAAACCATGTTGTATTATTTTAATTTAATACTGTGAAGCTGCTTTGATACAATCTGTATTGTGAAAAGCGCTATACAAATATACTTGACTTGACTTTACTCCACTGCATCCCACGCTTTACTCCACTGCATCCCACGCTTTACTCCACTGCATCCCACGCTTTACTCCACTGCATCCCACGCTTTACTCCACTGCATCCCACGCTTTACTCCACTGCATCCCACACCTTACACCACTGCATCCCACGCTTTACTCCACTGCATCCCACGCTTTACTCCACTGCATCCCACGCCTTACACCACTGCATCCCACGCTTTACACCACTGCATCCCACGCCTTACACCACTGCATCCCACGCTTTACTCCACTGCATCCCACGCTTTACCCCACTGCATCCCACGCTTTACCCCACTGCATCCCACACTTTACACCACTGCATCCCACGCTTTACTCCACTGCATCCCACGCTTTACACCACTGCATCCCACGCCTTACACCACTGCATCCCACGCTTTACACCACTGCATCCCATGCTTTACACCACTGCATCCCACGCTTTACACCACTGAATCCCACACCTTACTCCACTGCATCCCGCGCTTTACTCCACTGCATCCCACGCTTTACTCCACTGCATCCCACGCTTTACTCCACTGCATCCCACGCTTTACTCCACTGCATCCCACACCTTACACCACTGCATCCCACGCTTTACTCCACTGCATCCCACGCTTTACCCCACTGCATCCCACGCCTTACACCACTGCATCCCACGCTTTACACCACTGCATCCCACGCTTTACTCCACTGCATCCCACGCTTTACCCCACTGCATCCCACGCTTTACCCCACTGCATCCCACACCTTACACCACTGCATCCCACGCTTTACTCCACTGCATCCCACGCTTTACACCACTGCATCCCACGCCTTACACCACTGCATCCCACGCTTTACACCACTGCATCCCACGCTTTACACCACTGCATCCCACGCTTTACACCACTGAATCCCACGCTTTACACCACTGAATCCCACGCTTTACTTCACTGCATCCCATGCCTTACACCACTGCATCCCACGCTTTACACCACTGCATCCCACGCTTTACACCACTGCATCCCACGCTTTACACCACTGAATCCCACGCTGAATCCCACGCTTTACTTCACTGCATCCCACACCTTACACCACTGCATCCCACGCTTTACACCACTGCATCCCACGCTTTACACCACTGAATCCCACGCTTTACTTCACTGCATCCCATGCCTTACACCACTGCATCTCACTCTTTACCCTGCTGTGATTTTTGCCCAATTGCTTCCACTTTGTTATAATTCCACTAACAGTTGACCGTGGAATATTTAGTAGTGAGGAAATTTCACAAATGGACTTATTGCACAGGTGCCAACCGATCATGGTCCCACGCTTGAGTTCACTGAGCTCCTGAGAGAGACACATTCTTTCACAGACGTCTGCATGGCTAATGTTTGAGTTTATACAACTGTGCCCATTTAAGTGATTGGAACACCTGAATTCAATGATTTGGAGGGGTGTCCCAATACTTCTGGCAATATAGTGTAGATATATATGTATATTAGTACAATAGCATCAACATTCTTAAATTTGTATAAGCAATATAGTCATGATAAACAGTTATTATAACATAAATACTATAAACCTATAAAAGTATAAAGCAGCGTTCTGTACTTAAACGTTTATCTGTGTTTCTTTTATGAAGGTTTTTGACGTACAGATGCTGTTGACATCGTTTTAGCCCAACACAAACAACAATGAACTGAACTCTATATCAGTCACATGTGTGTGTGTGTGTGTGAGTGTCGGTACCGGTGTAGTGCGTCCATGTTCATCTGTGACCCGGGCCAGCGTGAGCGTCATATCAGCATCTGTCGCCGACGTGAACCATTTAAAGCCATACAGCTTGAACCATCCGTCCTGCTGTCGCTTGGCAACCGTCTCCGTACCGCTCGCTATGACAACAACAGCATCACATCAGAGACTGATGAGTGACTGTATCACAAACATGTGTGAGTGTGTGTGTCTGTGTGTGAGGACGCATGTGTGTTTGTGTGTGTGAGAGAATGCGTGTGAGTGTGTGTGTGTGTGAGTGTGTGTGTGTGTGTGTGTGTGTGTGTGATTGAGTGAGTGAGTGAGTGAGTGAGTGTATGTCTCACAGACGTCAGATCCTCCTCTCCTCTCAGTCATCCACTGTCCTGAAGTCCAGAATCTCTTGTCATCACGTGTGGTCAGACGCTCAAACGCTTTTCTGGCCTGCATACCTAAAGTCTACACACACGCAGACACACACACGCGTGCTCGCGCACACACACAAACACAAACACACACACACACTCTTCGGTGAAGCTCATCTCAAAGACATGGCTGATATATCAGAAGCAGGACTTTTATTTTGACAGTGCTGAGAACACCAGTGTCTCATTCTCCATGTTCATTAGTTTATGTCTCCGTTCAACAGTTCTTAAAACTTGAGCTGAATAAAAATAAATTAAACCTAAATAGCAATTCTTAAAAAAATGACAAATGCACATGACAAAATTACTCAAAATTAAACATCTGGAAAACGTCTCCGTTACAAATGTAACCCTAGTTCCCTGAGAAGAGGAACTTGCACTGCGCTCTAGGCTGCTCTGGGGAACAGTGTGACCGGTGTCTGAAGCGTGTGTGTAAACGCCTCAATAACACTGCCCGGCGACAGCCTATGACGGCACTACCAGTGCAACCAGAGTATAACAGGGCCTGTAGAACACGTCTACAGCTTATTAGGTCTGAAGGAGACGTGGGCAAGCATACCTGAAGCAGTGTCTCATTCCCTTCTCATGGAACCAAGCTTACAATTGTAACAGAGACGTTCCCTTTCTAATGGGAACTTGCACTGCATCCTAGGGCATTTTGGGAACAAATACCTGAGTGCCGTAACCGCTGACATAATGTCAATGACTCCACAGAGCTAGATCCGGAGTCACCATTCCCTGCCCTAGATAGTACACACCAGCCTAACCCCGGCTGCATACCTCACAAGCAGAGCTTAGGGCCCGGTATTATAACCAATGCATGCATAAATGTGAAAACATTTCAACATTTAAAAAAATTTACTAGTCAATGGCGCTTTTATTCCAAAGGTGTGCCAAGGGGAGCATGCTGAGTGCAGGCTGCGACCACTCAGAAACAAATCTTTGTAGGATCTCAAAACTCCAGCACTCCCGAAGGTGCCTTACGACAAAGAAGGGTTCGCAAACTGGGGCGAAAAACCCACTTCGTGTCGTGTACTCAAGACCGAAAGAGCTCATTCCAGGAACTGGAGGACCCTGCTTCAAGACCCGACTCAGGAGGAGGGTTCTGCTCTTCAGTCGAACCCGAGGAAAAACAGGCTCTCTAGACTCCAGCACTCACAAAGGTGCCTACGGCGAGGAAGGGTTCGCAAACTAGGGTGGAAAAACTGCTTCCTGACGGGTGTCAGAGATCGCCACCACAGAGCACAGCTCACATCTAAAAATAACACCAGCCTTCACTCTCTCTGCATCTACTTCCACAGAATTAGGCCTCACACATTAGTAATCGCAGACCGGAAAGGGAAATGATGTCATAAGACAGTCCCTGTTGGTGTAATGGTCAGGTAACATCAGCACAAAACCTGTGCGGCGGGAGCTTTGTGGAGTGGGTTTCACTCAGAGTCTGTTTGCTCAGAATGTCTTACAGTCGCTGTTGGTGTAGAGGTCAGGTGTTTCCATACTCTTGTCCAGAAAGTGCACATTATATAGTATATATACAGTATGGAGTGCTTTACCTCGATGACTTTAGCAGCTCCGTCCGTCATGGCCAGCGGGCAGGTGTAGAGTCCAGCCGACGGAGCAAACAGGTACATCTTACTCATCTGAAACACACGACTGCACACACACACACACACACACACACACACACTCTAGTGAAACTGCCAGTGGGATGTGAGGAATACTCAGTGCCTAAGTTTATATGCAACCAAATACTCCGTTAGTAATGGGATTGACGGCTCAAGCGGACCGAAAAGCCTTCATGTAAACGCCTTAATCGATCCGATTGAGCTCGATCTGAATTAAATTTTGATCCGATTTAAAGGAGTGGCTTATTCCTTTTCTAATCCGATCAAGAGAACATGTGAACACTTGATCGGAATGAAAACCGAAACGTAAAGGACTGCGCATGTGCAATGAGGTAGAAATAGCGTAATGACGTAGAAATAGCGTAATGATGTAGAAATAGCGTAATGATGTAGAAATAGCGTAATGGCGTAAAAATAGGGTAACGATGTAGAAATAGCGTAATGGCGTAGAAATAGCGTAATGACGTAGAAATAGCGTAATGATGTAGAAATAGCGTAATGGCGTAGAAATAGGGTAATGATGTAGAAATAGCGTAATGGCGTAGAAATAGCGTAATGGCGTAGAAATAGCGCAATGATGTAGAAATAGCGTAATAGGGTAACGATGTAGAAATAGCGTAATGGCGTAGAAATAGCGTAATGACGTAGAAATAGCGTAATGATGTAGAAATAGCGTAATGGCGTAGAAATAGGGTAATGATGTAGAAATAACGTAATCATGTAGAAATAGCGCAATGATGTAGAAATAGCGTAATAGGGTAACGATGTAGAAATAGCGTAATGGCGTAGAAATAGCGTAATGACGTAGAAATAGCGTAATGATGTAGAAATAGCGTAATGGCGTAGAAATAGGGTAATGATGTAGAAATAGCGTAATGCCGTAGAAATAGGGTAATGATGTAGAAATAACGTAATCATGTAGAAATAGCGTAATGATGTAGAAATAGGGTAATGATGTAGAAATAGCGTAATGGCGTAGAAATAGCGTAATGGCGTAGAAATAGCGCAATGATGTAGAAATAGCGTAATAGGGTAACGATGTAGAAATAGCGTAATGGCGTAGAAATAGCGTAATGACGTAGAAATAGCGTAATGATGTAGAAATAGCGTAATGGCGTAGAAATAGGGTAATGATGTAGAAATAGCGTAATGCCGTAGAAATAGGGTAATGATGTAGAAATAACGTAATCATGTAGAAATAGCGTAATGATGTAGAAATAGCGTAATGGCGTAGAAATAGCGTAAAGATGTAGAAATAGCGTAATGGCGTAGAAATAGCGTAATGGCGTAGAAATAGGGTAACGATGTAGAAATAGCGTAATGGCGTAGAAATAGCGTAATGGCGTAGAAATAGCGTAATGGCATAGAAATAGTGTAATGGTGTAGAAATAGGGTAATGATATAGAAATAGCGTAGTGGTGTAGAAATAGCGTAGTGACGTAGAAATAGCGTAATGACGTAGAAATAGTGTAATGATGTAGAAATAGCGTAATGATGTAGAAATAGGGTAATGATGTAGAAATAGCGTAATGGCGTAGAAATAGCGTAATGACGTAGAAATAGGGTAATGATGTAGAAATAGCGTAATGGCGTAGAAATAGGGTAATGATGTAGAAATAGCGTAATGGCGTAGAAATAGCGTAATGGCGTAGAAATAGGGTAATGATGTAGAAATAGGGTAATGATGTAGAAATAGCGTAATGGCGTAGAAATAGCGTAATGACGTAGAAATAGCGAAATGATGTAGAAATAGCGTAATGATGTAGAAATAGCGTAATGATGTAGAAATAGCGCAATGGCGTAGAAATAGCGTGATGACGTAGAAATAGCGTAATGGCGTAGAAATAGCGTAATGACGTAGAAGTAATAGCGTAATGATTTAGAAATAGCGTAATGATGTAGAAATAGGGTAATGATGTAGAAATAGCGTAATGGCGTAGAAATAGCGTAATGACGTAGAAATAGCGTAATGATGTAGAAATAGCGTAATGGCGTAGAAATAGCGTAATGACGTAGAAATAGGGTAATGATGTAGAAATAGCGTAATGGCGTAGAAATAGGGTAATGATGTAGAAATAGCGTAATGGCGTAGAAATAGGGTAATGATATAGAAATAGCGTAATTACGTAGAAATAGGGTAATGATATAGAAATAGCGTAATGACGTAGAAATAGCGTAATGATGTAGAAATAGCGTAATGACGTAGAAGTAATAGCGTAATGACGTAGAAATAGGGTAATGATGTAGAAATAGCGTAATGACGTAGAAGTAATAGCGTAATGATGTAGAAATAGCGTAATGATGTAGAAATAGGGTAATGATGTAGAAATGGCGTAATGATGTAGAAATAGCGTAATGGCGTAGAAATAGTGTAATGACGTAGAAATAGCGTAATGGCGTAGAAATAGCGTAATGACGTAGAAGTAATAGCGTAATGATGTAGAAATGGCGTAATGAAATAGAAGTAATAGCGTAATGATGTAGAAATGGCGTAATGAAATAGAAGTAATAGCGTAATGATGTAGAAATGGCGTAATGACGTAGAAATGGCGTAATGAAATAGAAGTAATAGCGTAATGGCGTAGAAATAGCGTAATGACGTAGAAGTAATAGCGTAATGATGTAGAAATGGCGTAATGAAATAGAAGTAATAGCGTAATGATGTAGAAATGGCGTAATGAAATAGAAGTAATAGCGTAATGATGTAGAAATAGTGTAATGACGTGTGACGCGCTGAACGAGCTGTTCTTCTGTTGAATAAAGTGTGGTATAAACGAGTGTCTCGTCCTCCTATAATCCTCCTCTTCTGCGTGTGTGAAGTGGAGCAGGACAACGGCCCACCAGTGCTGCTTCAGACGCTCATCCACACACCACTGGTTTTGGCCATTTTTACTGTGTGATCAATATTAGCAGCGGCACAACGACTCATACGCTCATTATCTCCTAATTATGACCAGAAATGGATAAATATTAAGTCTGCTGTTTAAAACAAATAAAGAACTGTAGGAGAATGGTTATTATGCGCAGACATCAGGAAACTCTGTATATTTGAGCAGTGTGCGCATGTCAAAAAATATATTCAGATTTGAAGCTTGTGATATAAACGCGCACATCGACCCGATCACATGTTTAGCGTAACCCTACTGTTTCCTAGCGTTTCCGACTGAAACAGAAGTAGTGCATGTAAACGTAGGCAGTGCCGCAGTGACCTCTGACCTCCACTCCCCGTAGGTGCGCTCGTACGCGGCGGCCACCAGGCCCTCGTGCGCGGAGATGCGCCTCAGGTGTGCCCAGGCGTCGCAGGTGAGGATGCGGTCGAGGCGTCGGCCCCAGGGGTCGTAGCGCTGCAGGGCCGGCGGGTTGAGCTCGCACTGGCGGCCCAGAGCCTCCACCTCACACACCACACGCTCCCCGAAACGCATCAGCTCCTCCTGCACCCCCCGCACAGGCAGGTGGCGCTGCAGGTACGCTCGCAGCAGTGCATCCTGGGTAAACGGGTTGGTGAGCAGGGGCCGCTCCTGGAAGAACGTCCCGATGGCAGAGCGGGAAAATGGAGAGTGTGTGTGTGAGTCCAGCTCACTGAGGGTCTCGACCGACACACTGCGGTGGGACACGCTCCTACTGAGCATGTGCAGAGCCACGCGGTTACCATGGCAACACACACGAACTGCCATGCTGAGGCTGTAGAAACACATACACACACACATACACACACTGTCTGAGCACAAACTACATAAACATTCTCAGGAAAGGGTCAAGCACACATTACTAAAGCAACCAGCTATTCCTACAGGTCAAAGGTCATCTTATCATCTACATCAGGGATTTTCAGTCTTACAGGCCATGGATCCCCAAATATGATCCTGAAACTTAAAAGGCAGCTATATATTTTACACGGTATAAACTATTTATACTAATTTAAATTGTATACTATACCAATTTAAAGTATTATTTGGAAATCATTTAGCATCTGTGAAGTTAAATTAAGTTTTTATTTTTGCAAACTGTTAAATATGTTATTAAATTGTTTTGTTTATTTTAATTTGTAATATGTATTTATTAAAAACACATTTATTGTTAGTCATCTAATATATATGTACTATATACTATATACATTTGAATCGTTCCTCTAAAACTGTTTGCTCGTTCGACTCATTGAATCATTTGATTGCGCAAGTAAAGCTGTGAACTTTCACCCACTACATGAAGCCTTCCGCTGTTTAATTTCTCTTTCTCTGAACGTTCATCCGTCACTTCTCATCCTGCTCTTTATACAGAAAAATCACTTTAAAAACACAGCAAAAATACACAAAAAATCGCTGACAACAGGTAACTCTAAAGCACCAAGTACTCTCAGCGACATCAGAGCTGTATTTGAGCCGTATTTAAGCAGATTTTAAGCTCTGTTTCTCTGTTACTTCTGGCAGATTTGAGCAGCTCACCGACCGTTCGCGTTCCGAGTTTCCAAACGGGACAAACAAACTGAAGACTGGACTGACTCAAGTCATTTAAGGAGTTGATTCTTTCAAACGGAGACCAGCGACTGAATCCACGGCGATTCACTAAAGGAGTCGATTCTTTTAGACGCGAGTGACGGCGCATGCGCTGTTGATCTACTGCGGGCTCAGTCGACACAAGCACACTACAGACTCGACAGTTTATGTACTTTATCTGTTTAATGTCACTGAGAAAGAAGTTTAGCGAAGAGTCCGTTCAGTCCAGAGCTCTTCAAGAGGTCTGGATGAACTTATTTCAGAAGGGTAACGCTGTTATAATGACTGTTTTACGTAACTGAAATAAACACTAGTAGTAGATTAAATCAGAGGAATAACGTTAGTCCTGCTTACTGATTGAGTGCAGTCATATTGTAAATGAAAAGAGATGAATCTCGAAATATGAAGCGGAAGATTCCTTTTATTTGAATAGTTTAATGAACCTCAAAGAATCATTTGTGGAACAGAACGATTCCATGGATGATAAAGGTTCTTCATGGAATCAGACATTCGCCAACAAAGATGCTTTATTTTTAAGATTGCAGGAATCATAGATCCAGAATTAAGCCCGTTTTCGCCACGGAGTAAAATTTGCTTTTTATCTCACAATTCAGACTTTTTTGTATTTATTCTGAGCTGTAAGAAGTCAGAATTGAGAGATACAAGCAGGGAATTGCGAGAAGAAAAGTCACTCAATCAGTGGCGGAAAAAACTGAATTCCGAGATGTAAATGTAGAATTCTGAGAAAGGAATTAAGTTTTTAATTATTTTTTAATATGTGGCATAAACAAGCTGCCATACATTATTATTTACAGCTATTTGCAGAATAACTTTGACACTAAAGGTCTTTGTTCTCCAACCAGTCTTCATGACACAAATGATCCGGGGATTTATCTATAAAGAAAGGAGTCGCAGGCGGTGAAATGTCACAATGCGTTTAATGCAGACTCATGCAGCGTAAAGCGAGCACATGCTAGATACCAGAACCAAAGCGAGTAGAATAATGAGATCCCACGATCCCCGCGGCACAGAAGCCAAGCATATCATATCACCATAAAAATAGCATTTAAGCATATACTTGATAAAAAAATGTAAAAATGGAGGTTGATGTTGAAATTAAAAAATGGAGGTAATAAATCTGCTCTGAAGTCTCTTCAGGTCCTGAGGTCATTGTGGTTTCTGATGAGTCCATGAAAACACGTAAGAAACAGATTACAGACGTAAAACACTGACACAGACGTTAGTCCCGTCGTGCAGGACTGCGTTTAGTGTGAGTCGCTCCATGAGGTTTGTGTGTTTCATGAGGTTTTTTGGGTTGTTGTGAGTGTGAGGAGTGAGCGAGCGAGTTAAAGGAACACGGCGACTTTTGGGACTTTAGCTTATTCCCCGTATCCCCCAGAGTTAGATGAATCCACACACACCCTTCTCATCTCCGTGCGTGCCTGACGCACCCACCGCTAGCCTAGCTTAGCACAAAGACTGGAGGTAAACGGCTCCGCAGAAGTAGCAGTGCTTCGCCTTCTGAGAATATAGTTCCCAGTGTGTGTACGGTTGGAAGATGGCTGTGTCTCATGTGACCTTGTTATTTGTACACGCAGTGACTATATAAATCACAACATGTAAATAGGAAAATGTTGGCGTTATCTTGTCACTCATTGGGAGCAGTATGCTAGCTGGAGCCGTTTACCTCCAGTCTTTGTGCTAAGCTAGGCTAGCGGTGGGTGCGTCAGACAGAGTTACGGCACGCACAGAGATGAGAAGGGTGTGTGTGGACTCATCTAACTCTGGGGGATACGGAGAATAAGATAAAGTCCCAAAAGTCGGCGTGTTCCTTTAAAGGGATAGTTCACCCAAAAACATTAGCCCAGATTTACTCACCCTCAAGGCATCCTAGGTGTATATGACATTCTTCTCTCAGACGAACACAGTCAGAGTTATATTAAAACATGTCCTGGATCTTCCAAGCTTTATAATGGCAGTGAATGGTCGTCTGCCGGAAGATAGTTATTTTAGTTGATTAAGTTTTAAATCTGGATATTTTTCATACACGAATGCAGCATCGCTTCACTTCAGAAGGCCTTTATTAACCCCCGGAGCCTGTGGAGCACTTTATGATGGATAGATGCACTTTTATGATGGACAGATGCACTTTTATGATGGACAGATGCACTTTTATGATGGACAGATGCACTTTTATGATGGATATATGCACTTTTATGATGGACAGATGCACTTTTATGATGGACAGATGCACTTTTATGATGGACAGATGCACTTTTATGATGGATATATGCACTTTTATGATGGACAGATGCACTTTTATGATGGACAGATGCACTTTTATGATGGACAGATGCACTTTTATGATGGATATATGCACTTTTATGATGGACGGATGCACTTTTATGATGGACAGATGCACTTTAATGATGGACAGATGCACTTTTATGATGGACAGATGCACTTTTATGATGGATATATGCACTTTTATGATGGACAGATGCACTTTAATGATGGACAGATGCACTTTTATGATGGATATATGCACTTTTATGATGGACAGATGCACTTTTATGATGGACAGATGCACTTTTATGATGGACAGATGCACTTTTATCATGGATAGATGCACTTTTCATGGACTTCAAAAAATATAGAGCCATTCACTGCCATTGGAAGATCCAGGACATTTTTTACAAAACTCTGATTGTATTCGTCTAGGAGAAGATTGTCATACACACCTAGGATGGCTTGAGGGCGAGTAAATCACGGGCTGATCTTCATGTGTGTGTGTGTGAACGGTCCGCTGAAGCGTCTAGGAGGCTCCCCCCGGCCCGCCGGCCCCGCCCTGCTCCAGGTGACTGGTGTGATTGCTGGGTTTGCTGGGCGTGTGCTGGTGCTGCAGGGCGTGTCTCTCCAGCAGCGTGCGGTGGGTGAAGGCGCGCTGGCACACGGCGCAGGTGAAGGTGCGCTCCACGCGGTGCGTGCGCATGTGCACGTTCAGAGAGCTCTTCTGCGTGAAGCGTTTGCTGCAGACGGAGCACTGGAAGGCCCGCACACCCGTGTGCACCACCATGTGCTTCAGCAGGTAGTCCCGCAGCGAGAACGAGCGCCAGCAGATGCTGCACTGGTGCGGCTTCTGGCCTGCACACACACACACACACACACACACACACACACACGTTATGCTGGCTGAATGTATCATCCTGATAGCAATCACTATGTTATGTGGTCTAAATGTGTTTATATGTATATACAGGGCTCTACAGTGCGACCATATCTGCTAATCTTTAACATGATCTTAACGTTATAGTTCTTGGAGTGAGCGGGACTTGGTGTCACTGAGCTCTGTAGAGTAACATGTAAATGAGGCTGCCGTTCAACATATCTGATGCATGTGTGCGTACCGGAGTGTATGAACATGTGCTTGCTGTAGTTCTTGCGCGAGCGCAGCGACTTCCCGCAGTGGCTGCAGTCGAAGGACGTCTCGGAGCCCTGCGGCGCAAAGCTCGGACCTGCAATGCATGCTGGGGTGGAGGGGGGCGGAGCCGGGGTCAGAGGGGCAGGGGGTGGGGCCTGCTGGCACGAATCAGCCAAGCCGTCAATCACCATGGGTCCGCCCACGAAGAAGGACTGGCTCTGTGATTCGCTGGCAGGAAACTGGAACAGCATCTGAGGACAGGGAGACGTGCGTTAGCAGAGCGGCGGTGACGCGTTACACGACTAGCGGCGGGTCAGACCTGGCTGCCGAGATTCTGCGAGGCCGGTGGCGGCGGCGAGAGCGGTTTGTTGACTCGGCCGCGCGGGTTCGAGCCCAGAGACGCCTGCGGATCCGCCTGAGACCAGAAGCCGCCCGGGAACACGCCAGAGTCCTCGTAGAACCCGCCCTGAAACACACAAACACGCTAGTTGCTGCCGCCGTGTGTCACAGTGTGTGTGCGTTACCTGTGCGTAGCTGAGCTGGTGTGAGCCGCGTGTCACAGTGTGTGTGTGTGTGTTACCTGTGCGTAGCTGAGCTGGTGTGAGCCGCGTGTCACAGTGTGTGTGTGTTACCTGTGCGTAGCTGGGCTGGTGTGAGCCGCGTGTCACAGTGTGTGTGTGTTACCTGTGCGTAGCTGGGCTGGTGTGAGCCGCGTGTTACAGTGTGTGTGTTACCTGTGCGTAGCTGGGCTGGTGTGAGCCGCGTGTCACAGTGTGTGTGCGTTACCTGTGCGTAGCTGGGCTGGTGTGAGCCGCGTGTCACAGTGTGTGTGCGTTACCTGTGCGTAGCTGGGCTGGTGTGAGCCGCGTGTTACAGTGTGTGTGTGTTACCTGTGCGTAGCTGGGCTGGTGTGAGCCGCGTGTTACAGTGTGTGTGTGTTACCTGTGCGTAGCTGGGCTGGTGTGAGCCGCGTGTTACAGTGTGTGTGTGTTACCTGTGCGTAGCTGGGCTGGTGTGAGCCGCGTGTCACAGTGTGTGTGTGTTACCTGTGCGTAGCTGGGCTGGTGTGAGCCGCGTGTTACAGTGTGTGTGTGTTACCTGTGCGTAGCTGGGCTGGTGTGAGCCGCGTGTTACAGTGTGTGTGTGTTACCTGTGCGTAGCTGAGCTGGTGTGAGCCGCGTGTCACAGTGTGTGTGTGTTACCTGTGCGTAGCTGGGCTGGTGTGAGCCGCGTGTCACAGTGTGTGTGTGTTACCTGTGCGTAGCTGGGCTGGTGTGAGCCGCGTGTTACAGTGTGTGTGTGTTACCTGTGCGTAGCTGGGCTGGTGTGAGCCGCGTGTCACAGTGTGTGTGTGTTACCTGTGCGTAGCTGGGCTGGTGTGAGCCGCGTGTCACAGTGTGTGTGTGTTACCTGTGCGTAGCTGGGCTGGTGTGAGCCGCGTGTTACAGTGTGTGTGTGTTACCTGTGCGTAGCTGAGCTGGTGTGAGCCGCGTGTCACAGTGTGTGTGTGTTACCTGTGCGTAGCTGGGCTGGTGTGAGCCGCGTGTTACAGTGTGTGTGTGTTACCTGTGCGTAGCTGGGCTGGTGTGAGCCGCGTGTTACAGTGTGTGTGTGTTACCTGTGCGTAGCTGGGCTGGTGTGAGCCGCGTGTCACAGTGTGTGTGCGTTACCTGTGCGTAGCTGGGCTGGTGTGAGCCGCGTGTTACAGTGTGTGTGTGTTACCTGTGCGTAGCTGGGCTGGTGTGAGCCGCGTGTTACAGTGTGTGTGTGTTACCTGTGCGTAGCTGGGCTGGTGTGAGCCGCGTGTTACAGTGTGTGTGTGTTACCTGTGCGTAGCTGGGCTGGTGTGAGCCGCGTGTTACAGTGTGTGTGTGTTACCTGTGCGTAGCTGGGCTGGTGTGAGCCGCGTGTCACAGTGTGTGTGTGTTACCTGTGCGTAGCTGGGCTGGTGTGAGCCGCGTGTTACAGTGTGTGTGTGTTACCTGTGCGTAGCTGGGCTGGTGTGAGCCGCGTGTTACAGTGTGTGTGTGTTACCTGTGCGTAGCTGGGCTGGTGTGAGCCGCGTGTCACAGTGTGTGTGTGTTACCTGTGCGTAGCTGGGCTGGTGTGAGCCGCGTGTCACAGTGTGTGTGTGTTACCTGTGCGTAGCTGGGCTGGTGTGAGCCGCGTGTCACAGTGTGTGTGTGTTACCTGTGCGTAGCTGGGCTGGTGTGAGCCGCGTGTTACAGTGTGTGTGTGTTACCTGTGCGTAGCTGGGCTGGTGTGAGCCGCGTGTCACAGTGTGTGTGTGTGTGTGTTACCTGTGCGTAGCTGGGCTGGTGTGAGCCGTGTGTCACAGTGTGTGTGTGTTACCTGTGCGTAGCTGGGCTGGTGTGAGCCGCGTGTCATAGTGTGTGTGTGTTACCTGTGTGTAGCTGAGCTGGTGTGAGCCGCGTGTCACAGTGTGTGTGCGTTACCTGTGCGTAGCTGAGCTGGTGTGAGCCGCGTGTCACAGTGTGTGTGTGTTACCTGTGCGTAGCTGAGCTGGTGTGAGCCGCGTGTCACAGTGTGTGTGTGTTACCTGTGCGTAGCTGAGCTGGTGTGAGCCGCGTGTCACAGTGTGTGTGTGTTACCTGTGTGTAGCTGAGCTGGTGTGAGCCGCGTGTCACAGTGTGTGTGTGTTACCTGTGTGTAGCTGAGCTGGTGTGAGCCGCGTGTCACAGTGTGTGTGTGTTACCTGTGTGTAGCTGGGCTGGTGTGAGCCGCGTGTCACAGTGTGTGTGTGTTACCTGTGTGTAGCTGAGCTGGTGTGAGCCGCGTGTCACAGTGTGTGTGTGTTACCTGTGCGTAGCTGAGCTGGTGTGAGCCGCGTGTCACAGTGTGTGTGTGTTACCTGTGTGTAGCTGAGCTGGTGTGAGCCGCGTGTCACAGTGTGTGTGTGTTACCTGTGCGTAGCTGAGCTGGTGTGAGCCGCGTGTCACAGTGTGTGTGTGTTACCTGTGCGTAGCTGGGCTGGTGTGAGCCGCGTGTCACAGTGTGTGTGTGTGTGTGTTACCTGTGCGTAGCTGGGCTGGTGTGAGCCGTGTGTCACAGTGTGTGTGTGTTACCTGTGCGTAGCTGGGCTGGTGTGAGCCGTGTGTCACAGTGTGTGTGTGTGTGTTACCTGTGCGTAGCTGAGCTGGTGTGAGCCGTGTGTCACAGTGTGTGTGTGTGTGTTACCTGTGCGTAGCTGGGCTGGTGTGAGCCGCGTGTCACAGTGTGTGTGTGTTACCTGTGTGTAGCTGGGCTGGTGTGAGCCGCGTGTCACAGTGTGTGTGTGTGTGTTACCTGTGCGTAGCTGAGCTGGTGTGAGCCGCGTGTCACAGTGTGTGTGTGTGTGTGTTACCTGTGCGTAGCTGAGCTGGTGTGAGCCGTGTGTCACAGTGTGTGTGTGTTACCTGTGCGTAGCTGGGCTGGTGTGAGCCGCGTGTTACAGTGTGTGTGTGTTACCTGTGCGTAGCTGGGCTGGTGTGAGCCGCGTGTCACAGTGTGTGTGTGTTACCTGTGCGTAGCTGGGCTGGTGTGAGCCGCGTGTTACAGTGTGTGTGTGTTACCTGTGCGTAGCTGGGCTGGTGTGAGCCGCGTGTTACAGTGTGTGTGTGTTACCTGTGCGTAGCTGGGCTGGTGTGAGCCGCGTGTTACAGTGTGTGTGTGTTACCTGTGCGTAGCTGGGCTGGTGTGAGCCGCGTGTTACAGTGTGTGTGTGTTACCTGTGCGTAGCTGGGCTGGTGTGAGCCGCGTGTTACAGTGTGTGTGTGTTACCTGTGTGTAGCTGAGCTGGTGTGAGCCGCGTGTTACAGTGTGTGTGTGTTACCTGTGCGTAGCTGGGCTGGTGTGAGCCGCGTGTTACAGTGTGTGTGTGTTACCTGTGCGTAGCTGGGCTGGTGTGAGCCGCGTGTTACAGTGTGTGTGTGTTACCTGTGCGTAGCTGAGCTGGTGTGAGCCGCGTGTCACAGTGTGTGTGTGTTACCTGTGCGTAGCTGGGCTGGTGTGAGCCGCGTGTTACAGTGTGTGTGTGTTACCTGTGCGTAGCTGGGCTGGTGTGAGCCGCGTGTTACAGTGTGTGTGTGTGTGTGTTACCTGTGCGTAGCTGGGCTGGTGTGAGCCGCGTGTCACAGTGTGTGTGTGTGTGTGTTACCTGTGCGTAGCTGGGCTGGTGTGAGCCGCGTGTCACAGTGTGTGTGTGTTACCTGTGCGTAGCTGGGCTGGTGTGAGCCGCGTGTCACAGTGTGTGTGTGTGTGTGTTACCTGTGCGTAGCTGGGCTGGTGTGAGCCGCGTGTTACAGTGTGTGTGTGTGTTACCTGTGCGTAGCTGGGCTGGTGTGAGCCGCGTGTCACAGTGTGTGTGTGTGTTACCTGTGCGTAGCTGGGCTGGTGTGAGCCGCGTGTCACAGTGTGTGTGTGTTACCTGTGCGTAGCTGGGCTGGTGTGAGCCGCGTGTCACAGTGTGTGTGTGTTACCTGTGCGTAGCTGGGCTGGTGTGAGCCGCGTGTCACAGTGTGTGTGTGTTACCTGTGCGTAGCTGAGCTGGTGTGAGCCGCGTGTCACAGTGTGTGTGTGTTACCTGTGCGTAGCTGGGCTGGTGTGAGCCGCGTGTTACAGTGTGTGTGTGTTACCTGTGCGTAGCTGGGCTGGTGTGAGCCGCGTGTCACAGTGTGTGTGTGTGTGTGTTACCTGTGCGTAGCTGGGCTGGTGTGAGCCGCGTGTTACAGTGTGTGTGTGTGTTACCTGTGCATAGCTGGGCTGGTGTGAGCCGCGTGTCACAGTGTGTGTGTGTGTGTGTTACCTGTGCGTAGCTGGGCTGGTGTGAGCCGCGTGTCACAGTGTGTGTGTGTTACCTGTGCGTAGCTGGGCTGGTGTGAGCCGCGTGTCACAGTGTGTGTGTGTTACCTGTGCGTAGCTGGGCTGGTGTGAGCCGCGTGTCACAGTGTGTGTGTGTTACCTGTGCGTAGCTGGGCTGGTGTGAGCCGCGTGTCACAGTGTGTGTGTGTTACCTGTGCGTAGCTGGGCTGGTGTGAGCCGCGTGTCACAGTGTGTGTGTGTTACCTGTGCGTAGCTGGGCTGGTGTGAGCCGCGTGTCACAGTGTGTGTGTGTTACCTGTGCGTAGCTGGGCTGGTGTGAGCCGCGTGTCACAGTGTGTGTGTGTTACCTGTGCGTAGCTGGGCTGGTGTGAGCCGCGTGTCACAGTGTGTGTGTGTTACCTGTGCGTAGCTGGGCTGGTGTGAGCCGCGTGTTACAGTGTGTGTGTGTTACCTGTGCGTAGCTGGGCTGGTGTGAGCCGCGTGTTACAGTGTGTGTGTGTTACCTGTGCGTAGCTGGGCTGGTGTGAGCCGCGTGTCACAGTGTGTGTGTGTTACCTGTGCGTAGCTGGGCTGGTGTGAGCCGCGTGTCACAGTGTGTGTGTGTTACCTGTGCGTAGCTGGGCTGGTGTGAGCCGCGTGTCACAGTGTGTGTGTGTTACCTGTGCGTAGCTGAGCTGGTGTGAGCCGTGTGTCACAGTGTGTGTGTGTGTGTTACCTGTGCGTAGCTGGGCTGGTGTGAGCCGCGTGTTACAGTGTGTGTGTGTTACCTGTGCGTAGCTGGGCTGGTGTGAGCCGCGTGTTACAGTGTGTGTGTGTTACCTGTGCGTAGCTGGGCTGGTGTGAGCCGCGTGTTACAGTGTGTGTGTGTTACCTGTGCGTAGCTGGGCTGGTGTGAGCCGCGTGTTACAGTGTGTGTGTGTTACCTGTGCGTAGCTGGGCTGGTGTGAGCCGCGTGTTACAGTGTGTGTGTGTTACCTGTGCGTAGCTGGGCTGGTGTGAGCCGCGTGTTACAGTGTGTGTGTGTTACCTGTGCGTAGCTGGGCTGGTGTGAGCCGCGTGTCACAGTGTGTGTGTGTTACCTGTGCGTAGCTGGGCTGGTGTGAGCCGTGTGATGCGTTTCCTCTCTCATCCATCTCAAACAGCCCCTCCCCTTCCTGCACGCCCTCGTTCTTCACCACCACCTGCTCGCCGCCCAGCACCTGCACAACACACACGCATCACATCTTATGCTAATCTCTGCTAATCTAACACACACTCATCACAGCTAATGCTAATCTGTTTAGCACCTGCACACACACATCACAGCTACTGCTAATCTCTGCTAATCTAACACACTCATGCTAATCTCTATTTCTCTAGCTAATGCTAATCTCCATTTAGCACCTGCACCAACACACACATCACAGCTAATGCTAATCTCTGTTTAACACCTGCACACACACATCACAGCTAATGCTAATCTCTGCTAATCTCTATTTCTCTAACTAATGCTAATCTCCATTTAGCACCTGCACAACACACACATCACAGCTAATGCTAATCTCTGTTTAGCACCTGCACAACACACACATCACAGCTAATGCTAATCTCTGTTTAGCACCTGCACCAACACACACGCATCAGAGCCAATGCTAATCTCTGTTTGACAAAAGTGAGCGTAGAATTACCTGCAGTCTCAGCGGCTGCCTCTGTTTGCGCGTGTGCGCGGTCTGTCTGTCTCTGTCAGCGTCTCTGTCGGCGTCGTGTGCGTCTCTCTCGTCGTCTTCGCTGAAGCGCTCCACGCCGCTCACCAGCTCCTCAGCCACGCCGCCGTACTCCTCCGCCATCTGCCCACGCTCGTTCGCTGCGCCACGCTCCGCGCTCAACATGTAGCTGATCTCCTGCGAGCAGCTCGAGGGCTTCAGCATGGCCCCGCCCCCTGCTACACCAAGCCCCTCCCCTCTACACATGGCCCCACCTTCTAACTCACCGAGTGGCATTAGAGCGGCGACTCCGCCCCCTTCCAGACCGCCACCCTCCGACTGAGCTCCGCCTCCCAGAGCGGCCGCCATGTCCGAGCCGCAGTCGTAGCCGTAGCCCGTCAGCGCCGCGCTCTCCCGCCCCTTTCCGTCGGCCCCGCCCTCCTCCTGCTTAGGCCCCGCCCCCCCACCAGAGGCCCCGGCCCCGCGCCGCTGCGAGATGATCTGCGTGCACTCGTCGATGACGGTCTTGATCTGCAGGATGGAGGCGGCGGTGAGGATGCAGAGCGCCTGCGAGTGTAGCACGACTAGCGAGCCGCTGTACATGAAGTCCACGAGCTGCCGCACCGTCTCCGCCGGCACCAGCGGCGGCACCGAGATCTCCGAGTGGCCCAGCAGGAGCTTGTCCTGGAAGAAGGGGCTCCCGGCCGCTAGCACGCAGGCGTGGGCCCGCAGCGAGGCGTCGTGGATGCGCACCGTGACGTCGCAGAACAGGCCTTTACGCCGCTGGGATCTCAGGGCTTCCAGAACCGACTGGCTGGAGTTGTGGAGGTGGATGTAGTGGACGGCCTCTGGACCCGACGCCATGACCCGACCCGACTCACTGTGACTCTAAACACATTCAAATAACACCAATAACACATTCAGAAATAATATTATATACAAGGTTTGAAATTAACACCCGCCAAGCCGCCACGCGCGGGTAAACATGCTTGTTCATTTGCACTGAAGCAATAGCGGAGATTAAAAAGCATTTGGTGAACAGAAAAGACATTATTATTTTCCACCATCCTTTGTTTTTGATGTTCTTTGTACTGTCCACCTAAACATGTTTTTGGAGAAAAGGATGAGGATGAAAGCGGAAGGCAGGAGATGGCTGGATTACAGGATCTTGTTTGAATAATAAATTAATGTATGAAATCCAAATTTTATTATATATATATATATTATTTAACATATCTTTATTGCGAGGATTAACCTCTTGAGATGAGACATCTCGTTTTCGAGGGGGTCCTCCAGTACATCAAAGCAAAAAAAAAATATATATATATTTTTTTTTTGACTAGTAGAAGTTCTGAATGGCCAGTCACTTAAAAATGTATTTAAGCCAAATTGGCCGGTGAGTGAAAAAGTAAATGTCAAACCCTGATTATCTATCATTAATGCTGCAGCCGCTCTAGCGGTTAATAAAAAGAACTGAATGCGTCTCGCGAAAGAACATTAGCTGGAGCTACTTCTCTGTGTTTATGTATATGACACGTCACGCAGATACCGTGTTCCTCCGCAGCGGTACGACCCGACCGGTCTAAAATAGTCCCAATATAAACACTTATTATAGGTGTACTGTAGTGATTCAGGATAAGACAAAAACTCGGCTTGTACAATGGATTCATGCTGTACTCACTTATTATTTAAATTGTGTACATTTTTAACACAAAAAAGTAACAGACTGCACCTTTAAATATAAAATAAATAATTATAAAAACACACAATTTGTTGTATAAAGCGCTATATAAATAAAGGTGACTTGACTTGACACGCACACACACACGTCTTCAGGATCACTTATCATTAAAACTCCTGAGACTGAAACTCAATGTCTACAGGCTGTCACGTGTAATTAACACTATATTAATGCAGAATGGATCATTATGCTCACTTCTGCTCAACGTGTTTATTATTTACACTGACATCTATAGAGCTGATACGGACGGTCACACGCTCACCTGCAGATGTGTTTAAAGTGCACTAACACGCTGCTGCGCGATCATTACTGCTTTAATATCGATCTCGGTTTGATTTGCGAAGATTCGCGACCGACCGAAGCTTCTCTGCGCTCACGGGCCCCGATATCCGCGAGCAATCCGCCAAAATAAAAGCCTTGAATATCATATAGCAGCCCGTCAAAATAAAAGCCTCCAACATCACGTAGCAGCCCGTCAAAATAAAAGCCTTGTATATCATATGGCAACCCGTCAAAATAAAATCCTCGAATATCATGTAACGTTAGAAGCCCAGACTGTCGAAAAATATTCCTTACATATTTTCGTTTATTGAAGTCAATTTTTTTTCCACACAAATTTTTTATTTGCTAAAATAAACGTTTTAAAGCTAAAAGTTAAATAACTATTAACATAAATTGTGCTGTTGCATCATACTTTTTGTTTAAGGAAGGAGTCAATGGGTCGTATTAGAGCATAGTAATGCTCATGAGGTCTATAATACCTGGATGAATTTCAGTGAATGAATATAAAGAAAACATTTGCAAAAAATTGCAAAAACTACCATAATTATCAAATGCCTCCCATCTCTGGAGGAAGACGCTTTCCCCACATAATTATGTCTCCATTAACCAGCAGGGAGTAACTGCAGACACTTACCAGATAAACCCAGATTCCTTTGGTTTGGTCAAAGTTATTAAATGATTTAACATGTCAAAAATCAAACTGGGCCAGAAATGTCCTTTTATAACCGCACAAAAGTTAATTCCATCATTGACAACTGAATGTTTGCCTGAGTAAACTGACTCTTTACCAAAGTGGCCAACAGTAGTTCAGTCTGAGTTAATCAAACACAGCTAAATTCTCAGTATGGCATCCATAAATGTTACTCAGTCAGATGAAAATCTCTCAAATCTTCTGTATTCTGATGTTTCATGGGTTTATTGTGCAGATGGTAAAGCAGTTCACTCACATCCATTGGATATTCTCAAAACTTTTATACATTTTGTAAACACAGAGCAAAAATCACACTAATAAGACATTAGACAGTGAATGTAGTAAACAGGGTGTAGTGTAAGGTGAGTTAGTGTGTTCAGGAGCGCTGCGCTGAGCGAGTGTGTTCGCTGGGTCGATGGGTCACCGGTTCGCTGGGTAGCTGGTTCATTGGTTCGCTGGGTCGATGGGTGCTGGGTCGTTGGGTTGGGTCATGACTGAGTCTCCAGAGCCACTGACGGCTCCACTGAGCGAGTGTGTTTGATGAGTCGATGGGTCGTTCGTTGGGTCGATGGTTCGGGTCAGGCCTGAGTCTCCAGAGCCACTGACGGCTCCACTGAGCGAGTGTGTCTGATGAGTCGATGGATCGTTGGTTCTATGGGTCGTTGAGTCGATGGTTCGGGTCAGGCCTGAGTCTCCAGAACCACTGACGGCTCCACTAAACACAGTCCAGCATCAGCTCGGTTCCTGCGCAAACCCTTGGCATCTGCAGAACGCCCGTATGTGGCCTGCTGAGCCTGATACAACTTCTGGATGAGGAAACGCTTGTCCCGGCCCTCCTGCTCACACAGAGACACACACTCATCATCATCATCATCATCATCATCATCATCATCATCATCATCATCATCATCATCATCATCATCATCATCATCATGTGGAGACTCACCATGGCCAGCTGATCTCGGAGCTGTTCAATCACACGCTTATGAGCTCCAGCCAGGGCAATCACATAGAACATCCCCAGACTGCAACACACACACACAGAGAGAGAGTTTATCCCACATGTTTTCTGGTCACTTTGACACGGACGGGATTTTCTGTTTCCTGCGAATGCTAGTTGATGTTATCGCGTTGGACTAAAACTTACTGACATTGCTCACACAGGATAATTGTTGAACTTATTTGGGGGGGGTTTCACCTTTGGTACACCATGAAAAATTGCTCTTTTATCACAGAATACTGGATTCAAACTTTTATCCTGTTTTCTTTGGGTTAGCAGAGTTTTTTTGTCACTGATTGATCATAGGCCTCAAGTTGACAAAAAGACTGAATCTAGTATTTGGTGATAATGGCATAGTAAGAGATTCACAAGCAATCTCTTGAAGATGGGTCATTTTGACCAAGAACATCAAATTAGGTAAAGCACACGTTTGTAAAAATGTTAACTGAACAGTAAAATGAAATGTTTATTTGCACACTTAAAGGATCAAGCGATAAAGCAGAACGATTAACTGCACATGATGATGATGATGATGATGATGATGCTCACCAGGTGATGACGAAGAAGGACACGGCGAAGGCCTCGGAGGCGAGCGCTAGCAGGAACGAGCGCAGGCCCAGGGGCAGCTGGGTAATCCCCCGCGGCACCACCTGCCAGGAGGTGCTGTAGCTGACGAACGGGCCACACGCTCGCGACGCCTGGATCCTGCACACACACCGCAGAGGAGAGTTTAACCAACACTGAGACGCGAATACTGGAGCACACCGCAGTGAGGAGAGCGTGTTTAATACTGGAGCGTGTTTAATACTGGAGCACACCGCAGTGAGGAGAGCGTGTTTAACACTGGAGCGTGTTTAATACTGGAGCACACCGCAGTGAGGAGAGCGTGTTTAATACTGGAGCGTGTTTAATACTGGAGCACACCGCACTGAGGAGAGCGTGTTTAACACTGGAGCGTGTTTAATACTGGAGCACACCGCAGTGAGGAGAGCGTGTTTAATACTGGAGCGTGTTTAATACTGGAGCACACCGCAGTGAGGAGAGCGTGTTTAATACTGGAGCGTGTTTAATACTGGAGCACACCGCACTGAGGAGAGCGTGTTTAATACTGGAGCGTGTTTAATACTGGAGCACACCGCAGTGAGGAGAGCGTGTTTAATACTGGAGCACACCGCAGTGAGGAGAGCGTGTTTAACACTGGAGCACACCGCAGTGAGGAGAGCGTGTTTAATACTGGAGCACACCGCAGTGAGGAGAGCGTGTTTAACACTGGAGCACACCGCAGTGAGGAGAGCGTGTTTAACACTGGAGCACACCGCAGTGAGGAGAGAGTGTTTAACACTGGAGCACACCGCAGTGAGGAGAGCGTGTTTAACACTGGAGCACACCGCAGTGAGGAGAGCGTGTTTAATACTGGAGCACACCGCAGTGAGGAGAGCGTGTTTAATACTGGAGCACACCGCAGTGAGGAGAGAGTGTTTAACACTGGAGCACACCGCAGTGAGGAGAGCGTGTTTAATACTGGAGCACACCGCAGTGAGGAGAGAGTGTTTAACACTGGAGCACACCGCAGTGAGGAGAGCGTGTTTAACACTGGAGCACACCGCAGTGAGGAGAGCGTGTTTAATACTGGAGCACACCGCAGTGAGGAGAGCGTGTTTAATACTGGAGCACACCGCAGTGAGGAGAGCGTGTTTAATACTGGAGCACACCGCAGTGAGGAGAGCGTGTTTAATACTGGAACACACCGCAGTGAGGAGAGCGTGTTTAATACTGGAGCACACCGCAGTGAGGAGAGCGTGTTTAACACTGGAGCACACCGCAGTGAGGAGAGCGTGTTTAATACTGGAGCACACCGCAGTGAGGAGAGCGTGTTTAATACTGGAGCACACCGCAGTGAGGAGAGAGTGTTTAATACTGGAGCACACCGCAGTGAGGAGAGCGTGTTTAACACTGGAGCACACCGCAGTGAGGAGAGCGTGTTTAATACTGGAGCACACCGCAGTGAGGAGAGCGTGTTTAATACTGGAGCACACCGCAGTGAGGAGAGCGTGTTTAACACTGGAGCACACCGCAGTGAGGAGAGCGTGTTTAACACTGGAGCACACCGCAGTGAGGAGAGCGTGTTTAATACTGGAGCACACCGCAGTGAGGAGAGCGTGTTTAACACTGGAGCACACCGCAGTGAGGAGAGCGTGTTTAATACTGGAGCACACCGCAGTGAGGAGAGCGTGTTTAATACTGGAGCACACCGCAGTGAGGAGAGCGTGTTTAATACTGGAGCACACCGCAGTGAGGAGAGCGTGTTTAATACTGGAGCACACCGCAGTGAGGAGAGCGTGTTTAATACTGGAGCACACCGCAGTGAGGAGAGCGTGTTTAATACTGGAGCACACCGCAGTGAGGAGAGCGTGTTTAACACTGGAGCACACCGCAGTGAGGAGAGCGTGTTTAACACTGGAGCACACCGCAGTGAGGAGAGCGTGTTTAATACTGGAGCACACCGCAGTGAGGAGAGCGTGTTTAACACTGGAGCACACCGCAGTGAGGAGAGCGTGTTTAATACTGGAGCACACCGCAGTGAGGAGAGCGTGTTTAATACTGGAGCACACCGCAGTGAGGAGAGCGTGTTTAATACTGGAGCACACCGCAGTGAGGAGAGCGTGTTTAACACTGGAGCACACCGCAGTGAGGAGAGCGTGTTTAATACTGGAGCACACCGCAGTGAGGAGAGAGTGTTTAATACTGGAGCACACCGCAGTGAGGAGAGCGTGTTTAATACTGGAGCACACCGCAGTGAGGAGAGCGTGTTTAACACTGGAGCACACCGCAGTGAGGAGAGCGTGTTTAATACTGGAGCACACCGCAGTGAGGAGAGAGTGTTTAATACTGAAGCACACCGCAGTGAGGAGAGCGTGTTTAATACTGAAGCACACCGCAGTGAGGAGAGCGTGTTTAATACTGGAGCACACCGCAGTGAGGAGAGCGTGTTTAATACTGCAGTGAGGAGAGAGTGTTTAATACTGGAGCACACCGCAGTGAGGAGAGCGTGTTTAACACTGGAGCACACCGCAGTGAGGAGAGCGTGTTTAATACTGGAGCACACCGCAGTGAGGAGAGCGTGTTTAACACTGGAGCACACCGCAGTGAGGAGAGCGTGTTTAACACTGGAGCACACCGCAGTGAGGAGAGCGTGTTTAACACTGGAGCACACCGCAGTGAGGAGAGCGTGTTTAACACTGGAGCACACCGCAGTGAGGAGAGCGTGTTTAACACTGGAGCACACCGCAGTGAGGAGAGCGTGTTTAACACTGGAGCACACCGCAGTGAGGAGAGCGTGTTTAATACTGGAGCACACCGCAGTGAGGAGAGCGTGTTTAACACTGGAGCACACCGCAGTGAGGAGAGAGTGTTTAATACTGGAGCACACCGCAGTGAGGAGAGCGTGTTTAACACTGGAGCACACCGCAGTAAGGAGAGCGTGTTTAATACTGGAGCACACCGCAGTGAGGAGAGCGTGTTTAACACTGGAGCACACCGCAGTGAGGAGAGCGTGTTTAATACTGGAGCACACCGCAGTGAGGAGAGCGTGTTTAACACTGGAGCACACCGCAGTGAGGAGAGCGTGTTTAACACTGGAGCACACCGCAGTGAGGAGAGCGTGTTTAACACTGGAGCACACCGCAGTGAGGAGAGCGTGTTTAATACTGGAGCACACCGCAGTGAGGAGAGCGTGTTTAACACTGGAGCACACCGCAGTGAGGAGAGCGTGTTTAACACTGGAGCACACCGCAGTGAGGAGACCGTGTTTAATACTGGAGCACACCGCAGTGAGGAGAGCGTGTTTAACACTGGAGCACACCGCAGTGAGGAGAGCGTGTTTAACACTGGAGCACACCGCAGTGAGGAGAGCGTGTTTAACACTGGAGCACACCGCAGTGAGGAGAGCGTGTTTAACACTGGAGCACACCGCAGTGAGGAGAGCGTGTTTAATACTGGAGCACACCGCAGTGAGGAGAGCGTGTTTAATACTGGAGCACACCGCAGTGAGGAGAGCGTGTTTAATACTGGAGCACACCGCACTGAGGAGAGCGTGTTTAACACTGGAGCACACCGCAGTGAGGAGAGCGTGTTTAACACTGGAGCACACCGCAGTGAGGAGAGCGTGTTTAACACTGGAGCACACCGCAGTGAGGAGAGAGTGTTTAACACTGGAGCACACCGCAGTGAGGAGAGAGTGTTTAACACTGGAGCACACCGCAGTGAGGAGAGCGTGTTTAACACTGGAGCACACCGCAGTGAGGAGAGCGTGTTTAACACTGGAGCACACCGCAGTGAGGAGAGCGTGTTTAACACTGGAGCACACCGCAGTGAGGAGAGCGTGTTTAACACTGGAGCACACCGCAGTGAGGAGAGCGTGTTTAACACTGGAGCACACCGCAGTGAGGAGAGCGTGTTTAATACTGGAGCACACCGCAGTGAGGAGAGCGTGTTTAACACTGGAGCACACCGCAGTGAGGAGAGCGTGTTTAACACTGGAGCACACCGCAGTGAGGAGAGCGTGTTTAACACTGGAGCGTGTTTAATACTGGAGCACACCGCAGTGAGGAGAGCGTGTTTAATACTGGAGCACACCGCAGTGAGGAGAGCGTGTTTAACACTGGAGCACACCACACTGAGGAGAGCGTGTTTAATACTGGAGCACACCGCAGTGAGGAGAGCGTGTTTAATACTGGAGCACACCGCAGTGAGGAGAGCGTGTTTAACACTGGAGCACACCGCAGTGAGGAGAGCGTGTTTAACACTGGAGCACACCGCAGTGAGGAGAGCGTGTTTAACACTGGAGCACACCGCAGTGAGGAGAGCGTGTTTAACACTGGAGCACACCGCAGTGAGGAGAGCGTGTTTAATACTGGAGCACACCGCAGTGAGGAGAGCGTGTTTAATACTGGAGCACACCGCAGTGAGGAGAGCGTGTTTAATACTGGAGCACACCGCAGTGAGGAGAGCGTGTTTAATACTGGAACACACCGCAGTGAGGAGAGCGTGTTTAATACTGGAGCACACCGCAGTGAGGAGAGCGTGTTTAATACTGGAGCACACCGCAGTGAGGAGAGCGTGTTTAATACTGGAGCACACCGCAGTGAGGAGAGCGTGTTTAATACTGGAGCACACCGCAGTGAGGAGAGCGTGTTTAATACTGGAGCACACCGCAGTGAGGAGAGCGTGTTTAATACTGGAGCACACCGCAGTGAGGAGAGCGTGTTTAATACTGGAGCACACCGCAGTGAGGAGAGCGTGTTTAACACTGGAGCACACCGCAGTGAGGAGAGCGTGTTTAACACTGGAGCACACCGCAGTGAGGAGAGCGTGTTTAACACTGGAGCACACCGCAGTGAGGAGAGCGTGTTTAACACTGGAGCACACCGCAGTGAGGAGAGCGTGTTTAACACTGGAGCACACCACACTGAGGAGAGTGGGCCAATGCCGAGAAGCGTGTTGTGAAGCGTGTCGTGACCTGCGTTGTGATGTGTGTTGTGATGCGTGTCGTGATGTGTGTCGTGAAGCGTGTTGTGATGTGTGTCGTGAAGCGTGTTGTGATGCGTGTCGTGAAGCGTGTTGTGATGCGTGTCGTGATGTGTGTTGTGATGTGATGTGTGTCGTGAAGCGTGTTGTGATGTGTGTTGTGATGTGTGTCGTGAAGCGTGTTGTGATGTGTGTCGCAACGTGTGTTGTGAAGCGTGTCGTGACCTGTGTTGTGATGTGTGTTGTGAAAGCGTGTTGTGACGCGTGTTGTGATGCGTGTTGTGTTGTGATGTGTGTCGTGAAGCGTGTCGTGATGCGTGTTGTGACGTGTGTTGTGATGAGCGTGTTGTGATGCGTGTTCTGATGCGTGGACTCACTCTGCAATACTGACGGTGACGGGAACTGACGCCAGAGCCAAGCCGATCAGCAACACCACCAGGAAGAAGAAGTGGGAACTGGACGCTCGGAACGGGCGAGTGGCGGGACGACAGTTGGTCACCAGAGACACCTGTGGGAGTAACGTACCTTACATAACTAACCACATAACACACTACACACTACAGGCTCACACTACACCAGAGACACCTGTGGGAGTAACGTACCTTACATAACTAACCACATAACACACTACAGGCTCACGCTACACCAGAGACACCTGTGGGAGTAACGTACCTTACATAACTAACCACATAACACACTACAGGCTCACACTACACCAGAGACACCTGTGGGAGTAACGTACCTTACATAACTAACCACATAACACTACACACTACAGGCTCACGCTACACCAGAGACACCTGTGGGAGTAACGTACCTTACATAACTAACCACATAACACACTAGAGGCTCACGCTACACCAGAGACACCTGTGGGAGTAACGTACCTTACATAACTAACCACATAACACACTACAGGCTCACGCTACACCAGAGACACCTGTGGGAGTAACGTACCTTACATAACTAACCACATAACACACTACAGGCTCACGCTACACCAGAGACACCTGTGGGAGTAACGTACCTTACATAACTAACCACATAACACACTACAGGCTCACGCTACACCAGAGACACCTGTGGGAGTAACGTACCTTACATAACTAACCACATAACACACTACACACTACAGGCTCACGCTACACCAGAGACACCTGTGGGAGTAACGTACCTTACATAACTAACCACATAACACACTACACACTACAGGCTCACGCTACACCAGAGACACCTGTGGGAGTAACGTACCTTACATAACTAACCACATAACACACTACACACTACAGGCTCACGCTACACCAGAGACACCTGTGGGAGTAACGTACCTTACATAACTAACCACACTACACACTACAGGCTCACGCTACACCAGAGACACCTGTGGGAGTAACGTACCTTACATAACTAACCACATAACACACTACAGGCTCACACTACACCAGAGACACCTGTGGGAGTAACGTACCTTACATAACTAACCACATAACACACTACACACTACAGGCTCACGCTACACCAGAGACACCTGTGGGAGTAACGTACCTTACATAACTAACCACACTACACACTACAGGCTCACGCTACACCAGAGACACCTGTGGGAGTAACGTACCTTACATAACTAACCACATAACACACTACACACTACAGGCTCACACTACACCAGAGACACCTGTGGGAGTAACGTACCTTACATAACTAACCACATAACACACTACACACTACAGGCTCACACTACACCAGAGACACCTGTGGGAGTAACATACCTTACATAACTAACCACATAACACACTACAGGCTCACACTACACCAGAGACACCTGTGGGAGTAACGTACCTTACATAACTAACCACATAACACACTACACACTACAGGCTCACACTACACCAGAGACACCTGTGGGAGTAACATACCTTACATAACTAACCACATAACACACTACAGGCTCACGCTACACCAGAGACACCTGTGGGAGTAACGTACCTTACATAACTAACCACATAACACACTACAGGCTCACACTACACCAGAGACACCTGTGGGAGTAACATACCTTACATAACTAACCACATAACACACTACACACTACAGGCTCAAACTACACCTGAGACACCTGTGGGAGTAACGTACCTTACATAACTAACCACATAACACACTACACACTACAGGCTCACGCTACACCAGAGACACCTGTGGGAGTAACGTACCTTACATAACTAACCACATAACACACTACACACTACAGGCTCACGCTACACCAGAGACACCTGTGGGAGTAATGTACCTTACATAACTAACCACATAACACACTACACACTACAGGCTCACGCTACACCAGAGACACCTGTGGGAGTAACGTACCTTACATAACTAACCACACTACACACTACAGGCTCACGCTACACCAGAGACACCTGTGGGAGTAACGTACCTTACATAACTAACCACACTACACACTACAGGCTCACGCTACACCAGAGACACCTGTGGGAGTAACGTACCTTACATAACTAACCACATAACACACTACAGGCTCACACTACACCAGAGACACCTGTGGGAGTAACATACCTTACATAACTAACCACATAACACACTACACACTACAGGCTCACGCTACACCAGAGACACCTGTGGGAGTAACGTACCTTACATAACTAACCACATAACACACTACACACTACAGGCTCACACTACACCAGAGACACCTGTGGGAGTAACGTACCTTACATAACTAACCACATAACACACTACACACTACAGGCTCACACTACACCAGAGACACCTGTGGGAGTAACGTACCTTACATAACTAACCACATAACACACTACAGGCTCACACTACACCAGAGACACCTGTGGGAGTAACGTACCTTACATAACTAACCACATAACACACTACACACTACAGGCTCACGCTACACCAGAGACACCTGTGGGAGTAACATACCTTACATAACTAACCACATAACACACTACAGGCTCACACTACACCAGAGACACCTGTGGGAGTAACGTACCTTACATAACTAACCACATAACACACTACAGGCTCACACTACACCAGAGACACCTGTGGGAGTAACATACCTTACATAACTAACCACATAACACACTACACACTACAGGCTCACGCTACACCAGAGACACCTGTGGGAGTAACGTACCTTACATAACTAACCACATAACACACTACACACTACAGGCTCACACTACACCAGAGACACCTGTGGGAGTAACGTACCTTACATAACTAACCACATAACACACTACAGGCTCACGCTACACCAGAGACACCTGTGGGAGTAACGTACCTTACATAACTAACCACATAACACACTACAGGCTCACGCTACACCAGAGACACCTGTGGGAGTAACGTACCTTACATAACTAACCACATAACACACTACACACTACAGGCTCACGCTACACCAGAGACACCTGTGGGAGTAACATACCTTACATAACTAACCACATAACACACTACACACTACAGGCTCACGCTACACCAGAGACACCTGTGGGAGTAACATACCTTACATAACTAACCACATAACACATAACACACTACAGGCTCACACTACACCAGAGACACCTGTGGGAGTAACGTACCTTACATAACTAACCACATAACACACTACAGGCTCACGCTACACCAGAGACACCTGTGGGAGTAACATACCTTACATAACTAACCACATAACACACTACAGGCTCACACTACACCAGAGACACCTGTGGGAGTAACATACCTTACATAACTAACCACATAACACACTACACACTACAGGCTCACGCTACACCAGAGACACCTGTGGGAGTAACGTACCTTACATAACTAACCACATAACACACTACAGGCTCACACTACACCAGAGACACCTGTGGGAGTAACATACCTTACATAACTAACCACATAACACACTACAGGCTCACGCTACACCAGAGACACCTGTGGGAGTAACGTACCTTACATAACTAACCACATAACACACTACAGGCTCACGCTACACCAGAGACACCTGTGGGAGTAACGTACCTTACATAACTAACCACATAACACACTACAGGCTCACGCTACACCAGAGACACCTGTGGGAGTAACGTACCTTACATAACTAACCACATAACACACTACAGGCTCACACTACACCAGAGACACCTGTGGGAGTAACATACCTTACATAACTAACCACATAACACACTACACACTACAGGCTCACGCTACACCAGAGACACCTGTGGGAGTAACATACCTTACATAACTAACCACATAACACACTACAGGCTCACACTACACCAGAGACACCTGTGGGAGTAACGTACCTTACATAAGTAACCACATAACACACTACAGGCTCACGCTACACCAGAGACACCTGTGGGAGTAACATACCTTACATAACTAACCACATAACAGTGAGTTAATCACAGACAGGCTCACGCTACACATGACGTTAACTAACCACATAAGGTACTACACTATAGCTGTACATCACTGCCATGTTTACATTTCTTCATATTAGACTAGTCTCTGACTGATAACAGAATTCTTCCTAAACTGTAACACTGAAACAGGCATTTCCTGTACAGCTGCTCTGAAACATGTATAGTGAAGCACACTTGAGCTGTGACCTTCTTGATGTAGAAGACGAGGACGTATTTGACGGTGTTGATGGCGGGCAGCAGGGGGCAGTAGAAGGTGCCGATCCAGCAGATGGTTTGACCGTAGACGATCTCAAGCACATTCTGAGGGACAGCGAACTCCTGCTGACCCCACCACCTCACCAAACCGTGGTCGCAGTGACTCACGATGATCCTGAAACAACCAGAAGACTCTCAGACACACACCTCAGGGGAACCTGAAGCAAAACACAAAAAATCAGTACAAAACATCTTCATACTTCCTGGGAAACTCCACGAAGACAGTGACGGCGACGATGATCAGGAAGTCGAAGATCACGAGCTTGTACATCTCCTGCCCAACATGAGTCTCCCAGCACTGCAGGACAACACACTCATTTAGAGACGCACAACATACGTGTGTGTGTGTGTGTGTGTGTGTGTGTGTGTGTGTGTGTGTGTGTGTGAGTGAGTGTGTGAGTGTGAGTGTGTGTATGTATGTATGTGTGTGTGTGTGTGTGTGTGTGTGTGTGTGTGAGAGAGTGTGAGACGTACAGGGTAGTTATCATGGTCGTAGCCGCAGGTACATTCTTGATTTTTACAGGACGTGATCTGGACCCACAGAGAGAAGAGCAGCACGCCGATACTGGCCAAACGCATGAACACACACCTGAACACACACACACACATAATGAACATAACGCTTGTCACTGAACACAGAAAAGTGAAGCCAAAGCGTCTCGATCGCCACCCGGTGACTGGTCCTAGTATAGGTCATAAGCCCCGCCTCCCCGTTATTCAACGGGACGTGAGACCAAATAAACAATTAAATTACACTTCAAATATCTTTTTTCCAAAGGTGGTTTCTTTCACTTGCTGTAGTTTTTATCATGCTGATGTAAGTTCAAGTGTCATTTAAAAAATAAGTTGGTTTTTTGTTAGTTACGTGATGCTATAAAAACGGTGGTGTAACGTCATGATTGACAGCTGTGATTGACAGGTTCTCTGAGCGAAGTAGTCACTGAAGCACCAACGGACACTTTTTTCGGGATCTTTGGAGTACTGAGGAGATTGTATTTACTTTATTTTAACAAGCCTCTTGTCGTACTGCAATACATTTTTTTTAAAGTGCACTCAGGGAGAGTGCATTCTGCGAGAGTCAGCGCCATATCAGGACACTGGCGGCTTCAGTTCTCACCAATGGAAGAGAGCGAAGGGGCGGCGTCCATCTTTTTTTACAGCCTATGTGTAAAACAGACAGAAGTTTGTGACACTGTATCCTAAGTCCATGCGCACTGCACTCAGCCAATCAGAAGAGTGTGTGGGCGGAGTCTCTCTGCAGGCACACTGGACTCAGCCAATCAGAAGAGTGTGTGGGCGGAGTCTATCTGCAGACGCATTGCACTCAGCCAATCAGAAGAGTGTGTGGGCGGAGTCTCTCTGCAGGCGCACTGCACTCAGCCAATCAGAAGAGTGTGTGGGCGGAGTCTCTCAGCCAATCAGAAGAGTGTGTGGGCGGAGTCTCTCTGCAAGAGCACTGCACTCAGCCAATCAGAAGAGTGTGGGCGGAGTCTCTCTGCAGGCGCACTGCACTCAGCCAATCAGAAGAGTGTGTGGGCGGAGTCTATCTGCAGGCGCACTGCACTCAGCCAATCAGAAGAGTGTTTGGGCAGAGTCTATCTGCAGGCGCACTGCACTCGCAATAGAATGAATAAGTACATAATCAAATTCTAAAATATTAGACTTTTTAACATTAAACTTACATATTGAATGACTTTGATCTTTTGTCATCGAACACAGTTTCTTTTGAATTATTTTTAAGATCTGAGGTGAATTTTCATTGTCGCTTTCAGTACAGCTATAAATGATACAATACTTGAGTCGTGTGTTTTTGTGTGAATAAAAAGCCTAAATTAAATCTGTAAGTGATCATGTCTCTTCAGGAGACTTGGATTAAACTGCTCCATTCACATGAATAGACTTACGATGAAGGGACAGAAATCTCTCAGATTTTATTAAAATACCTTTATTTGTGTTCAGAGGATGAATGAAAGTAGTATGGGTTTGGAAGGATATGAGGACGAGTGAATGATGAGAGAGTTTTAGAGTGAACTAACGCTTTAATATAGTGGTTGTGGCTGTCAGTGTTTGGAAAAGGCAAGAGCATTTATAAGTGTATGTGAAGCAGAGAGTGTGTGTGGTGCAAGCCTTGCCTCATCAGCGTGAAGCGGATCTCGAAGGCGGGCGAATAGTCCTCGAAGGTGATGATGAGGCTGAAGATCAGTGGCGTGATGAAGTTGGCCAGCGTGATGACGATGGAGGGCAAGTACTCCACCACCAGCTCCTGCAGGAACGCACTCTTCTCAGCCTAAACACACACACCTCATTATAAACACCATCCGAAGGCAAACATGACAGCAGATGTCACACCCAACCGGCAACCTTCCTGTCTCTCTCTTGAATCAAACACGGAAGTGACTTAACTGCAGTTCATCGACTGGCCACTAGAGACAGGCTGCAAAAAGAGAGTCAATCTCATAAACCCTCAATGTTAAAATGCTCAACTTTACAGCAGAAAAACACATGTTTACAGCCTGGTACAAAAAGTGGTTTTGGTCTATATAGCTAATTTTTCCCTTCATGACGACTGTGAGGGGGGTGAATTTTTTTATAACTCATCTGTTTAAATTGTATTAAGCCTTAAAGTTCTGCATAATTAAGGGTGTGTCCACTTGAGTGACATGTGGATTGCCACTTTGGGCTTCAGAAATGCTCTTCAGAGCCTACGGGTGACGTCACAGACACTACGCCCACATTTTTATACAGTCTATGGTTGCAGCTCACCTCCACCTGCTTGCGCTGCGAGAACACTGTGGCCATGTAGATGCAGTAGAAGCAGATGACTAGGACGGCCATGACGAAGAGGTTGAGCGCGGCTCTGAGCGCGTAGATACGGCACCTCTCGCCCCGCGTGCGATTGGCCATCCTGCGCTTGATCCGTTCCTCCTCTAGATCCGTCTGTGGGCACAGGAACACAGGAGTTAGGCTCTTGTCCCTCAGGAACACAGGAGTTAGGCTCTCGTCCCTGAAGAACACAGGAGTTAGGCTGTCGTCCCTGAGGAGTTAGGCTCTCATCCCTCAGGAACACAGGAGTTAGGCTCTCGTCCCTCAGGAAGACAAGAGTTAGGCTCTCGTCCCTCAGGAAGACAAGAGTTAGGCTCTCGTCCCTGAAGAACACAGGAGTTAGGCTCTCGTCCCTGAGGAGTTAGGCTCTCATCCCTGAGGAACACAGGAGTTAGGCTCTCATCCCTGAGGAGTTAGGCTCTCGTCCCTCAGGAACACAGGAGTTAGGCTCTCTTCCCTAAGGAACACAGGAGTTAGGCTCTTGGCCCTCAGGAACACAGGAGTTAGGCTCTCGTCCCTGAGGAACACAGGAGTTAGGCTCTCGTCCCTCAGGAACACAGGAGTTAGGCTCTCTTCCCTAAGGAACACAGGAGTTAGGCTCTTGGCCCTCAGGAACACAGGAGTTAGGCTCTCGTCCCTGAGGAACACAGGAGTTAGGCTCTCATCCCTGAGGAGTTAGACTCTCGTCCCTCAGGAACACAGGAGTTAGGCTCTCGTCCCTCAGGAACACAGGAGTTAGGCTCTTGGCCCTCAGGAACACAGGAGTTAGGCTCTTGGCCCTCAGGAACACAGGAGTTAGGCTCTTGGCCCTCAGGAACACAGGAGTTAGGCTCTCGTCCCTGAGGAGTTAGACTCTCGTCCCTCAGGAACACAGGAGTTAGGCTCTCGTCCCTCAGGAACACAGGAGTTAGGCTCTTGGCCCTCAGGAACACAGGAGTTAGGCTCTTGGCCCTCAGGAACACAGGAGTTAGGCTCTTGGCCCTCAGGAACACAGGAGTTAGGCTCTCATCCCTGAGGAGTTAGACTCTCGTCCCTCAGGAACACAGGAGTTAGGCTCTCGTCCCTCAGGAACACAGGAGTTAGGCTCTTGGCCCTCAGGAACACAGGAGTTAGGCTCTTGGCCCTCAGGAACACAGGAGTTAGGCTCTTGGCCCTCAGGAACACAGGAGTTAGGCTCTTGGCCCTCAGGAACTGAGGAGTTAGACTCTCGTCCCTCAGGAACACAGGAGTTAGGCTCTTGGCCCTCAGGAACACAGGAGTTAGGCTCTTGGCCCTCAGGAACACAGGAGTTAGGCTCTCATCCCTGAGGAGTTAGACTCTCGTCCCTCAGGAACACAGGAGTTAGGCTCTTGGCCCTCAGGAACACAGGAGTTAGGCTCTTGGCCCTCAGGAACACAGGAGTTAGGCTCTTGGCCCTCAGGAACACAGGAGTTAGGCTCTCGTCCCTGAGGAACACAGGAGTTAGGCTCTCGTCCCTCAGGAACACAGGAGTTATGCTCTTGGCCCTCAGGAACACAGGAGTTAGGCTCTTGGCCCTCAGGAACACAGGAGTTAGGCTCTCGTCCCTGAGGAACACAGGAGTTAGCCTCTCGTCCCTCAGGAACACAGGAGTTAGGCTCTCGTCCCTGAGGAACACAGGAGTTAGGCTCTTGTCCCTGAGGAACACCGGAGTTAGACTCTCGTCCCTAAGGAACACAGGAGTTACTCTCTTGTCCCTCAGGAACACAGGAGTTAGGCTCTTGTCCCTCAGGAACACAGGAGTTAGGCTCTCTTCCCTCGGGAACACAGAAGTTAGGCTCTTGTCCCTCAGGAACACAGGAGTTAGGCTCTCGTCCCTCAGGAACACAGGAGTTAGGCTCTCGTCCCTCAGGAGTTAGGCTCTCGTCCCTCAGGAGTTAGGCTCTGTTCCCTGAAGAACACAGGAGTTAGGCTCTGTTCCCTGAAGAACACAGGAGTTAGGCTCTCTTCCCTGAGGAACACAGGAGTTAGGCTCTCGTCCCTCAGGAACACAGGAGTTAGGCTCTCGTCCCTCAGGAACACAGGAGTTAGGCTCTCTTCCCTGAAGAACACAGGAGTTAGGCTCTCGTCCCTCAGGACCACAGGAGTTAGGTTCTCGTCCCTCAAGAACACAGGAGTGGCAGGAGACGCACCTTCATCTCGTACAGTAAGCTGCTCCGTTTCAACCGCGCTGCGTTCTCGTTGGTGATGCAGAAGTCCCAGCCCGCGAAGATCTTGTTGCAGAAGCTCTGGAAGCGATCCTCGTCCTGAATGAGCTTGCGTTTGAAACCGGATGCAGACCTAAACACACAGATATCGTCAGATCACACACCACCAACAGGTCTTCACCTGTACAGTCGACCCAAAAGCCCAGGGTCCGAGCCCAGACTCGAGAGGGTTCAGGTCCAAAACCTCGAACACGGGTCTGACATTAGCTTTGGGTCTCGGGTCATTTTACATAAACAAGCTTTTACTGAACGGAACGCCAAGCCAACCAGGACCGGTTTCACAGAGAGGGTTTAGATTAGGCCAGGATGAGATCAATTAAGGAGTTTAAGTTTCTTTTTAAATATGCCTTTTTGAGAAGACCTCTAACACCAGCAGAGATGTGTTCCGGTCTGACCTCTTGACGATCCAGACAAGGCTCAGCAGCTGAGCTCAACACTCACACACACACACAGAGACACACACACACCTCTTGACGATCCAGACGAGGCTCAGCAGCAGGTAGGAGATGGTGGCCAGCAGGTACGCCAGCGGCAGGTTGTAGGTGAAGTGAAAGTGAATGAACTCCACATTATAGTAGCCGTAGAAGAGGTACGTGCGCTCCAGAAAGCCCTGCACACACACACACACACAGTGTTACGGCGCTGTCAGCAGACGCTGAGTTGAGCTGACACACACGAGCATCTTACCGTTCCAGACAGCAGGTCTGTGATGTGCTCATGAAACGCAACCAGACTCTGACGAGAGGTGGGGGGATACACACTGCACTCGCTCACTGAAACACACACACACACACACAGCTGACATGACTGAGAGTGAGACTGAGTGTGAGTGTGTGTGTGTGAGTGTGTGTGTGTGTGGTTACCGTTGGTGCTGCTGTAGGTGATGTTGTGTGAAGTGTGTGATGTGAGAATCACCGGCAGCATCACAAACACAAACATCAGCAGGAACATGATGAAGTTCAGAAGCACCAGAAACCGCAGGAATGAAAAATACGACAGGATTCCTGTTCCAAACATGCCTGAGGGAAACACACACACACACACACACACACACACACACACACACTAATGAAATGATCTGAATTATTGAACAGAACTGAATCAACATTGATCTGAATAATGACACTATTGTCTTTGCAGAGCTGCTTTCCAGTCAATTCATTTCACTGCTGTTATTTCCCTGTGTATTTACTGTAAAGGTTCTGTCTAGAACAAAGCTCAGCAGGTCCACCCCGCCCTGTGTGTGTGTGTGTGTGTGTGTATATATGTGTGTGTGTATATATGTGTGTGTGTGTGTGTGTGTTTGTGTGTGTGTTCTGACCCTCGATGAGATGAATATCGGTCCTCCAGAGCTGCAGAGCTGAGAGCAGGTCCACCCCGCCCTGTGTGTGTGTGTGTGTGTGTGTGTGTGTGTTCTGACCCTCGATGAGATGAATATCGGTCCTCCAGAGCTGCAGAGCTGAAAACAGGTCCACCCCGCCCTGTGTGTGTGTGTGTGTGTGTGTGTGTGTTCTGACCCTCGATGAGATGAATATCGGTCCTGCAGAGCTGCAGAGCTGAGAGCAGGTCCACCCCGCCCTGTGTGTGTGTGTGTGTGTGTGTGTGTGTGTGTGTGTGTGTGTGTTCTGACCCTCGATGAGATGAATATCGGTCCTCCAGAGCTGCAGAGCTGAGAGCAGGTCCACCCCGCCCTGTGTGTGTGTGTGTGTGTGTGTGTGTGTGTTCTGACCCTCGATGAGATGAATATCGGTCCTGCAGAGCTGAAAACAGGTCCACCCCGCCCTGTGTGTGCGTGTGTGTATGTGTGTGGGTGTATGTGTGTGTGTGTGTGTGTGTGTGTGTGTGTGTGTGTGTGTGTGTGTGTAAATATTTTGAGTACCACTTGTGTTGTGCAGCTGTTTTTTGCAGACTTTTGCAACTCCATTACTTTGCACGCAGTAATTTCCCCATTCACTGGCTAGAAATTGGTTATAAAAAAACAATAAAACCTATATTTTTGATTACAACACTTTTAATAAAGAAAATATGGACATTTTGTACTGTACTGGCCACAATCTTTAAATGTTTTTTGCCCTCCACATGGCGTCGACAGTCTGCAAAACACCACACACACACACACACTTGTTAAGCAGGTCTGCTGCTGAACATGACTGATAGATTTGCTAAGAAAAAACACCTCCCAAAACTTTCTTTTTCTTTTTTCCACTTAGACTTCGGCTCGAATGTTTCCACAGTGAAAGTAACCTTACGCGTAACGGTTCACATTTACCAAAAGCTGGCAGGTCCGCTCACACACACACACACACACACACACACACACACACACACACACACACATGGTTCCCACGCGTCCTGGAAAACCTGGAAAATGAAAGACCAATTTTCCAGTCCTGGAAAACACATGGAAAATGGGAAAAAAAGTAAAATGTCCTGGAAACGTTTGCGTTGTCCTGGAAAATAATTTTCCCTCCTTGTGGATGAACGCAAACGGGTTAAACATTTTACGCATGAATGTCTGTTTTCAGCTGCCTTCAACGGGTAACACTGGGCTGGAGCGCTTGTCTGCTTGTAGCCAGCACAGCGCCCCACGTGACACAAACCTGCCAATACGTACGCATTTAGCGCAATTTGACATCTCAGTACGCTGGTAGGACTTGCCCCTCTAAACTACGGACATGTGAGTTCTGTGGCAAATGTGCACGTGCGGTACTCCTGTCTGACAGTGCAGCGTGGTGAAGCAGTTTCAGCTAATCATTGTAGGAAAGCGGAGAATAACGAGTCTACCGAACCTACAACGTAACATTCCCGTCCCTCTCCTCCTGCCCTCTGCCTCAGCACCGCTCTACCCAATACGCTGATTTCACGCAGCCGCCATTTTGAACTTGAAAGTGAGGCTCCGGTGGGAAGAACCCCGGAAGTACAGATAAACAACAATGCCTTGGACTACCAACCTGAAGCTGCTGCCGCGATTTACACTATTGGAAGATAATATCTAATATAGGATATGTATATAGTTCATTCCTGCTTCGTTTTTTACTCTCTGAATTATATATAAAAAAATTATTTTATTTATAAATAAATTTCACTGTATATAGTCTAAAGTATGAAAGAAATGTATGTACAGTTTTAGAATTGACACAACATCATTAAACACCACAATACGCCATCGCATTCACGACTCTCCTATGATTAAAGGCGACACTTCCGGTTTTCTTCCCACCGGAGCCTCGCTTTCGATTTCAAAATAACGGCTGCGTGAAATCAGCGTATGGCACTGCTCTGCCTCACTCTCTGTACCCCGTTCCCCATTCGCTGCAGTTGGGCTTAAAAAGGTAAACTGTGTGTGTGTGTGTGTGTGTGTGTTTGTGTGTGTTTGTGTGTGTGTTCTGACCCTCTATGAGATGAATATCGGTCCTCCAGAGCTGCAGAGCTGAGAGCAGGTCGACCCCGTCCTCCTTCAGGCGCTTCAGAGAGCGATGGACATTCAGCCTCCACAAACCCCAGCCTGTGACAGCGCCGCCCTGCTGGAGCCGCTGCTGCCTGCACACACACACACACACACACACACTGAGTCTGGAGTCTTGCAAATAGGTTTGGGAATCGAATACTTGTTCTAAAATTCCTCTTATCGATTTCTTTGTGAGCATTTCAATATGACTTTAAACCGTTCTCATGTGTATCAGTATATTGGATCCGTGCAGCTCTTAAAGTGACAGCAGCCTAATATTCCTGCTCTATAATAACACTAATATTCCTGCTCTATAATAACACTAATATTCCTGCTCTATAATAACACTAATCAAACTACAGAAAATTCACTCGTTCTTCACTGAATAACTTCTGTAACTATATTTGTAATGTATATTTTATTTATAAAGTGCAGTGTTATTTTACATTCGATTACAGTTTCTATTCCTGAATACCTGAGAATCTTAAAACACTGTTTATTTCAGTCGTATCTTTGTTCGATAAGCAGAATCGAAACTGGAATCGTTAACATTCTAACGACACCCGACCCTAGTGAACATTCCCAGAACACTTCACATCATGATCTGGATAAGGAACGCACTTCTCCCGCCGCTTGTCCTGCATGCTCTTGGGAAGCTCCCGCACAGGTCTAAGCTCCTCCCCATTGTGAGTCTGCTCCGCCCACTTCCCACTTCTGATGGACAGCTGCCGGCTCCGCCCACTGCCCCGCCTCTTCACGCTGGACTTCCTGCGGTACAGCAGAGACTGGTAACTGGGCAACTGATCCAACAGGAGATTACCAACCGGAGCGGGCCGATCCCAGAACACTGATGAAGAGAAGCAGAGGAGAGATGATACACACTCATACTCACACTCACTCACACGCACTCGCACGCACTCGCACGCACTCACACTCACTCACACTCACTCACACTCACTCACACTCACTCGCACTCACTCGCACGCACTCGCACTCACTCACACTCACTCACACGCACTCACACTCACTCACACGCACTCACTCGCACTCGCACTCACTCGCACGCACTCACACTCACTCACACGCACTCACTCGCACTCGCACGCACTCGCACTCACTCGCACTCACTCGCACTCACTCGCACTCACTCGCTCACACGCACTCACACGCACTCACTCGCACTCACACGCACTCACTCACACTCACTCACTCACACTCACTCACACTCACTCACACTCACTCACACTCACTCACACTCACTCGCACTCACACTCACTCACTCACACTCACTCACACTCACTCACACTCACTCACACTCACTCACACTCACTCACACTCACACTCACTCACTCACACTCACTCACACTCACTCACACTCACTCACACTCACTCACACTCACTCACACTCACACTCACTCACTCGCACTCACTCGCACTCACTCGCACTCACTCGCTCACACGCACTCACACGCACTCACTCGCACTCACACGCACTCACTCACACTCACTCACTCACACTCACTCACACTCACTCACACTCACTCACACTCACTCACACTCACTCGCACTCACACTCACTCACTCACACTCACTCACACTCACTCACACTCACTCACACTCACTCACACTCACTCACACTCACTCACACTCACTCACACTCACTCACACTCACTCACACTCACTCACACGCACTCACTCGCACTCGCACGCACTCGCACTCACTCGCACTCACTCGCACTCACTCGCTCACACGCACTCACACGCACGCACTCACACGCACTCACACTCACTCACACTCACTCACACTCACTCACACTCACTCGCACTCACTCGCACGCACTCGCACTCACTCACACTCACTCACACGCACTCACACTCACTCACACGCACTCGCACTCACTCACACTCACTCACACGCACTCACACTCACTCACACGCACTCACTCGCACTCGCACGCACTCGCACTCACTCGCACTCACTCGCACTCACTCGCACTCACTCGCTCACACGCACTCACACGCACTCACTCACACTCACTCACACTCACTCGCACTCACTCGCACGCACTCACACTCACTCACACGCACTCACTCGCACTCGCACGCACTCGCACTCACTCACACTCACTCGCACTCACTCGCTCACACGCACTCACACGCACTCACACTCACTCACTCACACTCACTCACACTCACTCACACTCACTCACACTCACTCACTCACACGCACTCGCACGCACTCACACTCACTCACACTCACTCGCACTCACTCGCACTCACTCACACTCACTCACTCACACTCACTCACACTCACTCACACGCACTCGCACGCACTCGCACTCACTCGCACGCACTCGCACGCACTCGCACTCACTCGCACTCGCACTCACTCGCACGCACTCACTCGCACTCACTCGCACTCGCACTCACTCGCACTCACTCGCACTCACTCGCACTCACTCGCTCACACGCACTCACACGCACTCACACTCACTCACACTCACTCACACTCACTCACACGCACTCACACGCACTCACTCGCACTCACTCGCACTCACTCACTCACTCGCACTCACTAGGGCTGCAGCTATCGATTCTTTTTGTAATCGATTAATCTACCACTTTATCGATCGATTAATCGAGTAATCGGATAAAAAAAATGTAGTGTTTTTAAACAACCAAAACAAATAATTCATAACGAAAATGATGTGGCTGTAAAATGATCAAGCATTTGGCTTTTATTTCTCAAAAGAAAAGGGGGAAAAAAAGGAGTAATTTATTCCAACTCCAACATTTGGCTCCAAAACTAAGCCTATTTATTGTCATTTTTACCCATGTAGTGTTGATAAGTGCCAGTGCCAACAATTATATAACAATACAGTTAAGTCAACTTATTGTAAAACATGTATAACATTTAAAACTATGAATACAAACTTAAATAGTAAAGGCCATTTGGCCTTAGTTTTTTTGTCTTCTTAATACAACATTACAAAAAAAGGATTGCACCTTCTGCAAATTACCCACCTGAGAACAAAAATAAATAAAATGAATATAAAATATCAAGCCAAACAGGTACACAATGTATACAATTTATAAAAAAAAATAAGTGTAGCTTTGAAAAGGGGAATGTTTTATTGGAAATAGACATTACATATAATAGACATTATATTTGTTCCTCCATCACGTCCCGGTGTATACAGTAATGCATGCTGAAATTATTGTTGCGTGGCTACATAAAGTTTAAGCATATGTGATGCATTGCCGCAATTGGTCTGACTGGCGCGTGAGAGAGACGAGGGTGCGTGCGTGTGTGTGTGTGAAGGGGTTCTTTTTTAGGTTATATACTCTCTTGCAATTGAACGTGAATACGTTACTACTTAAAACATCAAAGCTAAACATCATATCTAGTCAAACCGCATCACGACATCACTACAGTATGGGATTAAAATCAGCGAACCTATAGGCTTAGGCACGGGCGGAAATATTGGCGCTGGGTCAAAAAAAAAATGCGGGGGACAGAATCATTACCTTGTTTCAGCGACGCTGAAAGGAAGCGATCCCAAACTTTAGACATTCTCTGCCGTTTATATGTACATCTTTACTCTCCGCCATCGCGCCAACTAAATTCCAAATGTATCACGCGCAATGGTGTGCTTCCTGAACACTGAACAACGGTCCGTGTGAAACAATCAGACGCGCGTCATAGGAATTTAACGAGGCTTCGAGGCAGAGTTTTTGCCTCGAGGAATTTTTGTAATCGAGTAAATCGAGTAACTCGATGAATCGTTGCAGCCCTAGCACTCACTCACACTCACTCACACGCACTCACACGCACTCACTTGCACTCACTCGCACTCACTCGCACGCACTCGCAATCACTCGCACTCACTCGCACGCACTCGCACGCACTCACACTCACTCACACGCACTCACACTCACTCACACTCACTCACACTCACTCACACGCACTCACACGCACTCACACGCACTCACTCGCACTCACTCGCACTCACTCGCACTCACTCGCACTCACTCGCACGCACTCGCACGCACTCGCACTCACTCACACGCACTCACACTCACTCACACTCACTCACACTCACTCACACTCACTCACACTCACTCACACGCACTCACACGCACTCACACGCACGCACTCACACTCACTCGCACTCACTCGCACTCACTCGCAATCACTCGCACTCACTCGCACGCACTCGCACGCACTCACACTCACTCACACGCACTCACACTCACTCACACTCACTCACACTCACTCACACTCACTCACACGCACTCACACGCACTCACACGCACTCACACGCACTCACTCGCACTCACTCGCACTCACTCGCACTCACTCGCAATCACTCGCACTCACTCGCACGCACTCGCACGCACTCGCACTCACTCACACGCACTCACACTCACTCACACTCACTCACACTCACTCACACGCACTCACACGCACTCACACGCACTCACTCGCACTCACTCGCACTCACTCGCACTCACTCGCACTCACTCGCAATCACTCGCACTCACTCACACTCACTCACACGCACTCGCACTCACTCACACTCACTCACACGCACTCGCACGCACTCGCACGCACTCACACTCACTCACACGCACTCGCACGCACTCGCACTCACTCGCACTCGCACTCACTCGCACGCACTCACTCGCACTCACTCGCACTCACTCGCACTCGCACTCACTCGCACTCACTCGCACTCACTCGCACTCACTCGCACTCACTCGCACTCACTCGCACTCACTCGCACTCACTCGCTCACACGCACTCACACGCACTCACACTCACTCACACTCACTCACACTCACTCACACGCACTCACTCGCACTCACTCGCACTCACTCGCACTCACTCGCAATCACTCGCAATCACTCGCACTGACTCGCACTCACTCGCACTCACTCGCAATCACTCGCACTCACTCGCACTCACTCGCTCACACGCACTCACTCGCACTCACTCGCACGCACTCACTCGCACTCACTCGCACTCACTCGCACTCACTCGCACTCACTCGCACTCACTCGCACTCACTCGCACTCACTCGCACTCACTCGCTCACACGCACTCACACGCACTCACACTCACTCACACTCACTCACACGCACTCACTCGCACTCACTCGCACTCACTCGCACTCACTCGCAATCACTCGCAATCACTCGCACTCACTCGCACTCACTCGCACTCACTCGCAATCACTCGCACTCACTCGCACTCACTCGCTCACACGCACTCACACGCACTCGCACTCACTCGCACTCACTCGCACTCACTCGCACTCACTCGCACTCACTCGCTCACACGCACTCACACGCACTCACACTCACTCACACTCACTCACACTCACTCACTCACACGCACTCACTCACACGCACTCGCTCACACGCACTCACACGCACTCACTAGCACTCACTCGCACTCACTCACACTCACACGCACTCACTCGCACTCACTCGCACTCACTCGCACTCACTCGCACTCACTCGCTCACACGCACTCACACGCACTCACACTCACTCACACTCACTCACACTCACTCACACGCACTCACTCGCACTCACTCGCACTCACTCACACTCACTCGCACTCACTCGCAATCACTCGCACTCACTCGCACTCACTCGCACTCACTCGCACTCACTCGCACTCACGCACTCACACGCACTCACTCGCACTCACTCGCTCACACGCACTCACACGCACTCGCACGCACTCGCACTCACTCGCACTCACTCGCACTCACTCGCACTCACTCGCACTCACTCGCTCACACGCACTCACACGCACTCGCACGCACTCGCACTCACTCGCACTCACTCGCACTCACTCGCACTCACTCGCACTCACTCGCACGCACTCACACTCACTCACACGCACTCACACTCACTCGCACTCACTCGCACTCACTCGCACTCACTCACACGCACTCGCACTCACTCACACTCGCTCACACGCACTCACACGCACTCACACTCACTCACACTCACTCACACTCACTCACACGCACTCACACGCACTCGCTCGCACTCACTCGCACTCACACGCACTCACACGCACTCACACGCACTCACTCGCACTCACTCGCACTCACTCGCACTCACTCGCACTCACTCGCACGCACTCGCACGCACTCACTCACTCACACGCACTCACACTCACTCACACTCACTCACACTCACTCACACTCACTCACACGCACTCACACGCACTCGCTCACACGCACTCACACGCACTCACTCGCACTCACACGCACTCACACGCACTCACTCGCACTCACTCGCACTCACTCGCACTCACTCGCACTCACTCGCACGCACTCGCACTCACTCGCACTCACTCGCACTCACTCGCACTCACGCACTCACACGCACTCACTCGCACTCACACGCACTCACTCGCACTCACGCACTCACACGCACTCACTCGCACTCACACGCACTCACACGCACTCACTCGCACTCACTCGCACTCACTCGCACTCACTCGCTCACACGCACTCACACGCACTCACTCACACTCACTAGCACTCACGCACTCACACGCACTCACTCGCACTCACACGCACTCACTCGCACTCACTCGCACTCACTCGCACTCACTCGCACTCACTCGCACTCACGCACTCACACGCACTCACGCACTCACACGCACTCACTCGCACTCACACGCACTCACTCGCACTCACTCGCACTCACTCGCACTCACTCGCACTCACTCGCACTCACTCGCACTCACTCGCACTCACTCGCACTCACGCACTCACACGCACTCACTCGCACTCACACGCACTCACTCGCACTCACTCGCACTCACTCGCACTCACGCACTCACACGCACTCACTCGCACTCACTCGCACTCACTCGCACTCACTCGCACTCACGCACTCACACGCACTCACTCGCACTCACTCGCACTCACTCACACGCACTCACACGCACTCACACGCACTCACACGCACTCACACGCACTCACTCGCTCACACGCACTCACACGCACTCACACGCACTCACACGCACTCACACGCACTCACTCGCTCACACGCACTCACACGCACTCACTCGCTCACACGCGCTCACACGCACTCACACGCACTCACTCGCACTCACTCGCACTCACTCACTCACACGCACTCACACGCACTCACTCGCACTCACACGCACTCACACGCACTCACTCGCACTCACTCGCACTCACTCGCACTCACTCGCACTCACTCGCACTCACTCGCACGCACTCGCACGCACTCGCACTCACTCGCACTCACTCGCACTCACTCGCACTCACACGCACTCACTCGCACTCACACGCACTCACTCGCACTCACGCACTCACACGCACTCACTCGCACTCACACGCACTCACACGCACTCACTCGCACTCACTCGCACTCACTCGCACTCACTCGCTCACACGCACTCACACGCACTCACTCACACTCACTAGCACTCACGCACTCACACGCACTCACTCGCACTCACACGCACTCACTCGCACTCACTCGCACTCACTCGCACTCACTCGCACTCACTCGCACTCACTCGCACTCACTCGCACTCACGCACTCACACGCACTCACGCACTCACACGCACTCACTCGCACTCACACGCACTCACTCGCACTCACTCGCACTCACTCGCACTCACACGCACTCACTCGCACTCACACGCACTCACTCGCACTCACTCGCACTCACTCGCACTCACTCGCACTCACGCACTCACACGCACTCACTCGCACTCACTCGCACTCACTCGCACTCACTCGCACTCACGCACTCACACGCACTCACTCGCACTCACTCGCACTCACTCACACGCACTCACACGCACTCACTCGCACTCACTCGCACTCACTCGCACTCACTCGCACTCACTCGCACTCACGCACTCACACGCACTCACTCGCACTCACTCGCACTCACTCGCACTCACTCGCACTCACGCACTCACACGCACTCACTCGCACTCACTCGCACTCACTCACACGCACTCACACGCACTCACTCGCACTCACTCGCACTCACTCGCACTCACTCGCACTCACTCGCACGCACTCGCACTCACTCGCACTCACTCGCACTCACTCGCACTCACACGCACTCACTCGCACTCACACGCACTCACTCGCACTCACGCACTCACACGCACTCACTCGCACTCACACGCACTCACACGCACTCACTCGCACTCACTCGCACTCACTCGCACTCACTCGCTCACACGCACTCACACGCACTCACTCACACTCACTAGCACTCACGCACTCACACGCACTCACTCGCACTCACACGCACTCACTCGCACTCACTCGCACTCACTCGCACTCACTCGCACTCACTCGCACTCACGCACTCACACGCACTCACGCACTCACACGCACTCACTCGCACTCACACGCACTCACTCGCACTCACTCGCACTCACTCGCACTCACACGCACTCACTCGCACTCACACGCACTCACTCGCACTCACTCGCACTCACTCGCACTCACTCGCACTCACTCGCACTCACTCGCACTCACTCGCACTCACTCGCACTCACGCACTCACACGCACTCACTCGCACTCACTCGCACTCACTCACACGCACTCACACGCACTCACACGCACTCACACGCACTCACTCGCTCACACGCACTCACACGCACTCACACGCACTCACACGCACTCACTCGCTCACACGCACTCACACGCACTCACACGCACTCACTCGCACTCACTCGCACTCACTCACTCACTCGCACTCACTCGCACTCACTCGCTCACACGCACTCACTCACTCACACTCACTAGCACTCACTCACTCACACGCACTCACTCGCACTCACACGCACTCACTCGCACTCACTCGCACTCACTCGCACTCACTCGCACTCACGCACTCACACGCACTCACGCACTCACACGCACTCACTCGCACTCACACGCACTCACTCGCACTCACTCGCACTCACTCGCACTCACTCGCACTCACTCGCACTCACTCGCACTCACGCACTCACACGCACTCACTCGCACTCACACGCACTCACTCGCACTCACTCGCACTCACTCGCACTCACGCACTCACACGCACTCACTCGCACTCACTCGCACTCACTCGCACTCACTCGCACTCACACGCACTCACTCGCACTCACTCGCACTCACTCACACGCACTCACACGCACTCACACGCACTCACACGCACTCACACGCACTCACACGCACTCACTCGCTCACACGCACTCACACGCACTCACACGCACTCACACGCACTCACACGCACTCACACGCACTCACACGCACTCACACGCACTCACTCGCTCACACGCACTCACACGCACTCACTCGCTCACACGCGCTCACACGCACTCACACGCACTCACTCGCACTCACTCGCACTCACTCACTCACACGCACTCACTCGCACTCACTCGCACTCACTCGCTCACACGCACTCGCACGCACTCGCACTCACTCGCACTCACTCGCTCACACGCACTCACACGCACTCACACTCACTCACACTCACTCGCACTCACTCGCACTCACTCGCAATCACTCGCACTCACTCGCACTCACTCGCACTCACTCGCACTCACACGCACTCACACGCACTCACACTCACTCACACTCACTCACACTCACTCACACGCACTCACACGCACTCGCTCACACGCACTCACACGCACTCACACTCACACGCACTCACTCGCACTCACTCGCACTCACTCGCACTCACTCGCTCACACGCACTCACACGCACTCACACTCACTCACACTCACTCGCACTCACTCGCAATCACTCGCACTCACTCGCTCACACGCACTCACACGCACTCACACTCACTCACACTCACTCACACTCACTCGCACTCACTCGCAATCACTCGCACTCACTCGCACTCACTCGCACTCACTCGCTCACACGCACTCACACGCACTCACACTCACTCACACTCACTCACACGCACTCACACGCACTCACTCACTCACACGCACTCACACTCACTCGCACTCACTCGCACTCACTCGCACTCACTCGCAATCACTCGCACTCACTCGCACTCACTCGCACTCACTCGCTCACACGCACTCACACGCACTCACACGCACTCGCACTCACTCGCACTCACTCGCACTCACTCGCACTCACTCGCACTCACTCGCACTCACTCGCTCACACGCACTCACACGCACTCACACGCACTCACACTCACTCACACTCACTCACACGCACTCACACGCACTCACACGCACTCGCACTCACTCGCACTCACTCGCACTCACTCGCACTCACTCGCACTCACACTCACTCACACTCACTCACACTCACTCACACGCACTCGCACGCACTCGCACGCACTCGCACTCACTCGCACTCACTCGCACTCACTCGCACTCACTCGCACTCACTCGCTCACACGCACTCACACTCACTCACACTCACTCGCACTCACTCGCACTCACTCGCAATCACTCGCACTCACTCGCACTCACTCGCACTCACTCGCTCACACGCACTCACACTCACACGCACTCACTCGCACTCACTCGCACTCACTCGCTCACACGCACTCACTCGCACTCACTCGCACTCACTCGCTCACACGCACTCACACTCACACGCACTCACTCGCACTCACTCGCACTCACTCGCACTCACTCGCTCACACGCACTCACACGCACTCACTCGCACTCACTCGCACTCACTCGCACTCACTCGCACTCACGCACTCACACGCACTCACACGCACTCACACGCACTCACTCGCACTCACTCGCACTCACTCACACTCACTCGCACTCACTCGCACGCACTCACTCGCACTCACACGCACTCACTCGCACTCACTCGCACGCACTCACACGCACTCACACGCACTCACTCGCACTCACTCGCACTCACTCACTCACACGCACTCACTCGCACTCACTCGCACTCACTCGCTCACACGCACTCGCACTCACTCGCACTCACTCGCACTCACTCGCTCACACGCACTCACACGCACTCACACTCACTCACACTCACTCGCACTCACTCGCAATCACTCGCACTCACTCGCACTCACTCGCACTCACTCGCACTCACACGCACTCACACGCACTCACACTCACTCACACTCACTCACACTCACTCACACGCACTCACACGCACTCGCTCACACGCACTCACACGCACTCACACTCACACGCACTCACTCGCACTCACTCGCACTCACTCGCACTCACTCGCTCACACGCACTCACACGCACTCACACTCACTCACACTCACTCGCACTCACTCGCACTCACTCGCACTCACTCGCTCACACGCACTCACACGCACTCACACTCACTCACACTCACTCGCAATCACTCACACTCACTCGCTCACACGCACTCACACGCACTCACACTCACTCACACTCACTCACACTCACTCGCACTCACTCGCAATCACTCGCACTCACTCGCACTCACTCGCACTCACTCGCTCACACGCACTCACACGCACTCACACTCACTCACACTCACTCACACTCACTCACACGCACTCACTCACTCGCACTCACTCGCACTCACTCGCTCACACGCACTCACACGCACTCACACGCACTCGCACTCACTCGCACTCACTCGCACTCACTCGCACTCACTCGCACTCACTCGCACTCACTCGCTCACACGCACTCACACGCACTCACACGCACTCACACTCACTCACACTCACTCACACGCACTCACACGCACTCACACGCACTCGCACTCACTCGCAATCACTCGCACTCACTCGCACTCACTCGCACTCACACTCACTCACACTCACTCACACTCACTCACACGCACTCGCACGCACTCGCACGCACTCGCACTCACTCGCACTCACTCGCACTCACTCGCACTCACTCGCACTCACTCACTCACACGCACTCACACTCACTCACACTCACTCGCACTCACTCGCACTCACTCGCACTCACTCGCACTCACTCGCACTCACTCGCACTCACTCGCTCACACGCACTCACACTCACACGCACTCACTCGCACTCACTCGCACTCACTCGCTCACACGCACTCACTCGCACTCACTCGCACTCACTCGCTCACACGCACTCACACTCACACGCACTCACTCGCACTCACTCGCACTCACTCGCACTCACTCGCTCACACGCACTCACACGCACTCACTCGCACTCACTCGCACTCACTCGCACTCACTCGCACTCACGCACTCACACGCACTCACACGCACTCACACGCACTCACTCGCACTCACTCGCACTCACTCACACTCACTCGCACTCACTCGCACGCACTCACTCGCACTCACACGCACTCACTCGCACTCACTCGCACGCACTCACACGCACTCACACGCACTCACTCGCACTCACTCGCACTCACTCGCACTCACTCGCACTCACTCGCACTCACTCGCACTCACTCACACGCACTCACACGCACTCACACGCACTCACACGCACTCACACGCACTCACACGCACTCACACGCACTCACACGCACTCACACGCACTCACACGCACTCACACGCACTCACTCGCTCACACGCACTCACACGCACTCACTCGCACTCACTCGCTCACACGCACTCACACACTCACTCGCACTCACTCACACGCACTCACACGCACTCACACGCACTCACACGCACTCACACGCACTCACACGCACTCACACGCACTCACACGCACTCACACGCACTCACACGCACTCACACGCACTCACACGCACTCACACGCACTCACACGCACTCACTCGCTCACACGCACTCACACGCACTCACTCGCACTCACTCGCTCACACGCACTCACTCGCACTCACTCGCTGACACGCACTCACACGCACTCACACGCACTCTCTCTCAGACTCGCACTCTCTCTCAGACTCGCACTCTCTCTCAGACTCGCACTCTCTCTCAGACTCGCACTCTCTCTCAGACTCGCACTCTCTCTCAGACTCGCACTCTCTCTCAGACTCGCACTCTCTCTCAGACTCGCACACTCTCTCAGACTCACACTCTCTCTCAGACTCACACACTCTCTCAGACTCACACTCTCTCTCAGACTCACACTCTCTCTCAGACTCACACACTCTCTCAGACTCACACTCTCTCTCAGACTCACACTCTCTCTCAGACTCACACTCTCTCTCAGACTCACACACTCTCTCAGACTCACACACTCTCTCAGACTCACACTCTCTCTCAGACTCACACTCTCTCTCAGACTCACACTCTCTCTCAGACTCACACACTCTCTCAGACTCACACACTCTCTCAGACTCACACTCTCTCTCAGACTCACACACTCTCTCAGACTCACACTCTCTCTCAGACTCTCACACTCTCTCAGACTCACACTCTCTCTCAGACTCACACACTCTCTCAGACTCACACTCTCTCTCAGACTCACACTCTCTCAGACTCACACACTCTCTCAGACTCACACTCTCTCTCAGACTCACACTCTCTCTCAGACTCACACACTCTCTCAGACTCACACTCTCTCTCAGACTCACACACTCTCTCAGACTCACACACTCTCTCAGACTCACACTCTCTCTCAGACTCACACTCTCTCTCAGACTCACACACTCTCTCAGACTCACACACTCGCGTTTGACAGAAACACAGAACTGACCGACAGCTCACTTCCTGTTTCACTTTGACAGTTTTTGCTCTATTCATATTGTAAATCCAGCAGTTTCTCTGTCTCAGTAGGGACACTCCTACAGCTGCGCATCACAACACACACACACACACACACATGCATACATACACATACACACACACACACATTTATCATATATATGTTTTTAATTTTAGCTTTGAGAATGTGTGAAGTCATGTTTAAAAGCATCTGTGTGTGTGTGTTTGATGATGCAGATCTGAAGATTCAGTTGGTAAATCTGGCCATAAACACACTTCAGTTCTGAGAAATTAACAGATGTAAGAAGCATAAATCATAAAAATAAACAGTATTTATGTTTATGATTGACTGTTGACATATCCTAATAGCTTATGCCTGTCTAAACAGATTTGTTATATTAAGCTTATGACTTGAGTAAATAAAGATAAATAATTAAATGAGTTAAAAAAGCCTAAAAATAATGTTTGTTGAACAGTGTAAATATATAAATATTATAAATAAAAGTGTGCGAGTGTGTGTGTGTGTGTGTGTGTGTGTGTGTGTGTGTGTGTGTGTGTGTGTGTGTGTGTGTGTGTGTGTGTGTGTGTGTGTGTGCGTGTGTGTGTGTGTGTGTGTGTGTGTGTGAAGAAACATAAACTTGAAACATAATCCCATCAGGATGAGTTTCAGTAACATGATCTGATCACCGAGGGAGGAAACACACACACACACACACACACACACACACACACACACAGGATATCAGATACAGTATTGTGATCGTCAGTCGCTGCTTCATCAAACACGTCGAGACTCGCAGCGCATATTTTCCGTTGATAGAGTTGCGAAAGCAAAAGAAAGAAATATCACTTTAATCTTTCTAGTTGAACCTGTGCTGATATGTTTCACCCAGAACTGAGAAACAAACACACATATCTCAGTGTGTCGCTGGTTTCTATTTCACTGATTCACAAACTATCAAGTGCAGTCGGCGAGCGGAGTGTAAACTCGTCGTTTCATCTCAGTGTTCATGTTAAAACTCAATTGTGAGTAATTACACGCACAACTCTGACAGTAACACGTATTAAACACAGTATCGTCATCATAAACATTATAACCTCACCCGCATCGGGCTCGTCCATCATTGGCGGATCCGGATCAAACTGTGATTCTGTTAACGCAGATCAGCGTCAGTGGGAGAGAACTGTGCTCCATGTTGTTGTTGTTTGTTTGAGAGAGCTGTGTGTGTGTGTGTGTGTGTGTGTGTGTGTGTGTGTGAGTGCGCGCGCAGTGCATGACGGGCTGAATGAGCCCGAGTGACGTCATGTAAATCGAGAACTGGACCAGTCAATGTTAAAAAGTTTCAAACAATGGTGGGCAAGATTTGTCTAGCTCCATATTCTAGCAATAGGTCCATTCGTGCTCTCTTTCAGAAAGATATTGTTACCAAATCTTACTTATTGGAGCAATTTTGTGGATATTGTGGACTGGAGAAAAGTTTGGTTATTGCCACATAAATACCTTTGTAAATAAAGTTTAAATTAATTCATAGATTCTATCCAGTGAAAAGTTACCTAAAAAAGTTTAAACCTGACATTGACATAAATTGTGATTTCTGTAATGCACAAGATGAAACTACTGTACACTTGTTTTGGGACTGTATAACTATACCAAAATGTTTTGGAAGAGCTTTTGCAGGTATATTATTGATTTTGTGGACCCTCATTTTTCTTTATTTTGGAAATATGTTATATTTGGTTTTATTAATATGGAGAAAAACTTTGAGAAGGAATTTTACTTTATAAATCTGTTACTTCTCCTAGCAAAATTTCATATTCATAAATGTAAATTTTCCAATCATAAGCCGTTATTCAAAGTTTTTCTCAATGATTTTCATCAATACCTTCAAACGCTTTCTGTTTCAGAGAAGACCAAAGCAAGGAAAACATTGTCATGTTGTGCTGTCTTCAAAATCCCCCTTTAAGTTTTGTTGCTTTGTCTTATCCTAACATGCTCTAAATGATTGTATCTCCTTTATTTATTTGCTTATCTTTTCTTTTCTTGTATTATTATTATTATTGTACATTTTGTCTGAAATTTTCCTTCTCTTTTTTCTTTTCTCCTCTGGTGTATGTTCCGGTTCTTGTTTTACATGCTGATAATATTTGTTGGCTATTATGTTATATCTAATAAAAAAAAAAAATATATATATATATAAAAAGTTGAATAAAGATCTGGGGCCCGTTCTTCGTACGTCGCTAACTCAGTTAGCTGGATTTGATTGTTGGCGATTTGGCATGATCTTGGATTGTTTGGTTCTTCGACGCTCATCCTGGACTTGCTGTCATAGCAACCCAGCCAACACACCCATGTGGGGCCCAAACAGGCTGCAAATGGGCTGATATCCGGGGCACACCTGGGCTACCCAACTGGGAACCCAGCTAATTTTGGCCGCGGTTTCCGTGGTGGCCCCACATATGTTAGCCCAGATGGGTTGATGATGGGCTCTTGATGGGCTCCATATCGGGCCCATATGGGTAACTTAGGTAGCACCCATTTAGGGCCTACAGGAGTCTGCCCACATGGGTTGATGATGGGACCCAGATAGGTCTTATCTAGGGCTCTTATGGGCCACAACGGGTATATATATGGGCTACCATATTTGTCTGTTTGGGTTACCTTATTTTACAGTAAACCCCTAAATACAATCATTACATGTAATCCACTAAACTATACTAAAATGTTAAAGGTATTCAATGAACAGAAACCAGTAGTTCACTTTTAAAGTTACTTTATTAAGCAAGTACAAGTATCACAAAACAAGAAAAGAAAAAAGTAAAAGATAGATATATAGATATATGCATATCTGAAATGCATATCTGAAAAATTAACCATTTCACAAACAAAACAATAACCGTGCAGCTTCTCACTCCTCTGTTGTCGCAGTTCAATCAGATGTGTCAGGTTAGCCTTTTGGTGCCCCAAATTAAGTGTATCTAGATAAGGGGTTTGCAAACCTGTCCTGGAACACCCCCTGCACTGCACATATTGGAGGCACAAAATGTACATTTTGACCAACTTTCACCACTTTTGAAGTAATTTCTAGAAATTAGTGTTGTAGATCATTAAACCGTTATGCTGCCTCATAAGTCTGTCTGAAATCAGAATAGTTACTGCTCAAATAAATAAAAAAATAAACTAAACTAAATCGGTTTTGTGAGGCACCTTAGTGTGTAAACGCTGCCTGCTAAGTCGTTGCCTGATAGGGCAGCGAGGCAATGAGTCAGCTGCCTAAGTTTTCAGATGCAGACTTTGTACGTTTCCCTCATCTAATATACCGGATTCATCACATTAGCTCATTTATAGAAACTGCAAGATCTGAAGTGGGTGTGCAGTACTGAGGGTTCCCAGGACAAGTTAGAAAACCAAACATTTGCCCATCATTCATCTAACTCAAATATTGCTTATCACTTGACATGTAAGTAGTAGCAACTTTACAAAGTCTGCTCGCTCTAATGTTATGTTACAGAACATATTTCTCCTGTTTTACAACATTTGCACTGGCTCTTAGTTCAATTTTAAAAACTAAACAAGTTGGCTCCTTTATATCTTCTTCATATACTTCCTCCACTACATCCTAAGATCGGCTTCTGCACTTACACTTGTTCTTCCACGCACTCGGACAACTTCCACAGGGTCACAAGCTTTTGGTTGTGCTGCTTCCGATGCCATCACTTCCTCTTCACTTCTTGCCTGCTGTCTGTACTATCCTGTATAAATAAAAGCAAGAAAACTCAATACAAAATAAGTCATGTACAAGATTTTCACTTTACAGTTCAATTAGTCGGGTAGAAAACAAAGTAAACAACACAATCCATTCTAAAACACATTTTATGTATTCACACAAGCAATTCTTCAGAGCCCCAACATGGAATTGTAAAAAAAAAAAAAGATTACTCCCATGTGTCAGTTACCATTACTATAATGATAAGGTCATGATTTCATCTTTAAAACAGATGAAGAAATCAACAAATTGTGGTGTTGAGCTGAGAGGGTTGTGGTCTGTTGCTCTTTGAATTACCGTAGATCTTTCAATGCAGGTTTATATTGTTTCAACAATTTGCCTGACCCCTGGGGGCTCCGTATATTTCAGATAATATTTGTTGATATTATATATCAATATTGATTTCTCGATTTTAATTGATTCTCATTTTTACGAAACGATATCAGTTCTTAAATCCCAAAAATCGATTAGTCATCCTGTTTTCAGTTGATGAATGAATGGAACATTGTAGCGCGCATCCCATCCAATAAATCCAGCCCTAGTAATGTCATCTTTGAGACTGTTAGTTGTTACATGATTAAAAATGTAAACTTTAAGCATGGCAATCCCATCAGAAATCTGTATCATAGCAAGGGAAGCACACACACAAAAAAACAAAACAAAAAAAACAACAAAAAAAACAATTGGTACCAAAATCAAACCATCAAATAATTTTACCTGCAGCCATTTATCCTATTATGACAAGTCTGAGGGTCTTTCCCTTTACGGTGTCCAGTGATTAAAGAAAGGACTGATGAAGGTGACATGCATCCACTTCCAGTGCGCCACTTCAGCAGAAGAAAGACAAAAGGACAAAAAAGTTACTCAGACTTTCTATCAGTAACATTAAATGTCTTACTTTAAAGGTGAAAATCATATTAATACTATATATTAAACCCAGTGTAGGTTTTTGAACAGTGGGTAAAATTAACTTACTGTAACAGTTAGTTGGTGAATGGGTCTTTCTGTTGGGTGTTCTCCCCAGAAAAAAATGATTCCAATGCTTGATCAAAAAAAAAAAAAAAAATGTAAACAAATATATTTTCAATACTGTTATCAGTGTTTGAAGAGGTTATGTAAACATACTTCTAACGAATAAATGACTGTTGTATCACTTTACTCATTCAACCAATAACAATAGTTTGCGCGAGTTAACATATCGGTGTATTGAGTTTTATTTGCAGTCTGTATTATTATTTAATTAATTAGTCAAATGACATGACAGTGTATGAATACAAATGTAATAATGCAATGCAAACGGTTAGGCAAGCAGACAAAATTGTAAATTCACACAAAATCACATAAGGCAAAAGGTTTGAAACTAGTATTGTTAATAATGATAATTATATTTTAACATATACACTGAAGAGCTGTTATATAAAAAAAATCATGAAATGCTAATTAATTGTCACAATAATGTTAAAAGGCAGATATTTCTGTTGTATGTTGTTTCAACGTAACAAGTTGATTTAGAAGTGTTTTAAGTGTTTTAAATCTTTTACTTTTTTTGTTTTGTGATGAATTGAATTGATTTTTATTAAAGTGTCTTGCACTTACGTGCCCAGCCCAATTAGGCTTAAAAGACACTATCGACATAAAACAGACATAACATAGAAAGATGACCATCATACAAAGTACATAGGAAGATGACCATCATACAGAGTACATTACCATCATTTTCACAATATAAACAAACAAAAAGAAACACTGTCAATTTAGGCCAGGATATAAATTCCTTTGCCTAAGTTTCCACGCCTTTTCCACATATCTAGCCAAACTATAAATTTCATTTTCAAAGAGCCAGCTCAACATATCCCCATCCGTCATCCAAAACAAATCAGGCTTTTTATATTGAATTCTCTCAAACATACCCATTCTTAAATCATGATATACAGGACAGAAAAACAAAAAATGCCATTCATCCTCAACGACCCTTAAATCACACAAAACACATAGTCTGTCCTCTTCTGGTACACCTTTATAGCGCCCCACCTCGATCTGCAAAGGCAACACCCCTGCTCTGAGCTGGGCACACAAAGACCTTTGTAATCTGGTTAACCAACATTTGACATAAGGCTCTGTGGAGTAATCATTTTTAAAATGAACATAGCTTCTCAATTTGGACTTATTTAACACCTGCCATTGCCATTGCTCTTTATAGGAATTAAACAAAAACTGTCTGACCTGAGATATATTACATTGTAAGTTATTTGTAAATATATACTGTGCTTTTGCTGATGAGAGTATTCCAAGGACCTCCATTGACCAAGGATAGTTGTGAGCTTTATCCCAATTGAAAACTTTCCGAGTAAGTCTATCTTCAGGTAATCTAATAAGGCGATTCCATAATCTCATTACTTCCGCCTTTTGTTTCACCAAACAAGGCTCCCAACCCATATCACCCTCTAGCGCAGCTCTAGTAGTGAACCTGTGCACTCCAAGGAAACACCTCATGGCTCTGCTCTGCAATCTATTACATTCAGGAGCATCTTCGAAGCCCCAGACCCCAGCTGCATAGAACAAAACAGATCCCACCATAGTGTCAAACAGCTGTGTAAATGTTAAAAAACTTATTTCAGGGCAAAGCTTCATCTTATTAATAACTGCTCCCAGGGCCCTCCCTGCAGACTCAGACAGAACCCTTCTCCCTTCTGAAAATGTCATATTTTCGTGAAAAAGAAAACCAAGATATTTATAAGTTCTGGAGTACACTGTTAACCCTTGCTGTAAAATTCTGACAATATCATACCATTTTCCATTAAAACAGTAATATACCATAGAAAATAAAAGTAGCCTACAGGAATATACTGTGAATTAACAGTGCTCAAAGTCGACACTCAGAGGCTGTTTTCCCAATCACACCCTATACCCTCATTCACTATTCCCTACATTAGTTCACTAATATAGTCCACTTGAATGAAACGAAGTGAGTGAATTGAGACACTGATGAACACCTGATAAGCAGAATCACTGAAGGACAGAGAAACTAGAACAGAAAAAAGAGAAACACAAGAACTACAACTGACTTCCAGCAACACTGAGTGTGAAACCAGTTTACAAACCAGTTTAACATTATTTCTTTCATACATGTACAAAAGTTCTTGTTGAGAATTAACAGAGATTTAGTTATTAATAAAATTTGTTGTCACCATGATGGAGATCAGTATTTGCTTTAGTTGGTCTCTTGTCCCTGGACTTCTTACCATTAATTTCTCTCTGACTGCTGTAACAGTGAGTTTATAAAACACATTTGTTATGGCAAGAAAAAGTCAAGAGGAAGATGATCAGGTGTTCTTATTTTTTTGTGATGATGTCACAATCATCCTGGACATGCCTGATTTTCAGATTTTTCCTGTATATAGTCATTGAAATTATTGTTATCTCATATTTAGCATATATCTGTGAATCTACTAAATGAAATCAATATTTCTATAATCAGGTCTTCTGAAGAATATTGTAATCATATAGTGCATTCAATTTAATTTTACTCCTGCTTGACTCAGACACACACAGATATCAACAATCAGCGTATGAATCTCAACAATGGTGAAAAGTTTCATGTCGCAATGCATGCTGGGTTCCAGGATAATATAAAACTCCCAGCATGCACTGCTGCATGAATAATAATAATAATAAAAAAGAAATATTGCCACCATTGTTGAGATTAATGTGCTAAATTGTGATATCTCGGTGTTTCTAAAACACAGTGTAGCTCTGTTTCTCTGGTTATGCATCATGTGTTAAAAAAAAAAGAGTCATTGTATCTTATTGCTGCGTTTTCACAGTGGTGGTAATGCAACACTTTTGATTGAGGATTAAACTCTGAATAAGTGAGAATGAATTCCTTAGTGAATAAACAGACAATATGATGATTTTGTCATCATAATCATTATAACTGCAGTCATTCATAAACTGTGTGTGCACAAGTGTGACTTGCAAAAACACAGCTCAAGCAGCAAAAGAAAAACTAATGTTTTAGCATCAGCATCCCAACTAAAGCAAGCACTGATCTCTATAACGGTAACTTCAAACCAAACATTTTCAATTAAACATCTCAATAACAACTTCTGTATGACAGAAATAAAGTCATACTGGTTAATAATAAGTGTAATAATGTGTAATGGCTGGAAGTCAGTCGTAGTTATTGTGTTTCTCTATTTTCTGTTCTTGTGTTTCTCTTTTCTTCAGTGATTCTGCTTACAATCACTTACATTTTCCCTTAATTATCTCACTGCATCGCTACTTTTTACTCTTTGTATTGTGGATTTTCCTTTGGGGCTGAAAGGGTTAACTGTGTAAGATAAAAAAGTCACACCCACAAAATGTATTTTAACAGTAATAAACTGTAAGTTATAAGTTGCCAGTAGTTTACTGTAAAATTAATTTTGTGGGTCACCGTTGTGCTGAAGAGTAGAGCCTGTGCTTCAGTCCAGGAGAAGATCTACAGACATTGATGATATGCTGCATGTTGCTTTATTTAACAGACGGTGACTGTGTAGTTGCTGGTCCAGTGGAAATCTCTTTATGTGCAATAGTTTTTTAGTGGTCTCAAATGAAAGAAGTTCACAGTAATACTTTGCTCACATTATTAATGCATTATAAATTTTAGTTAATACATTTAAATGACAGTTGGTCAATTTAAGGCAGTCGGTTTCTGCAAGTGTAATTAGTTAACTTGAATTTAGTGCATTTTTACAGAAACAAACTAGATTACAGTAAAGAACTGTACAATTAACAGTATTTTACTGGCAACAGTGTTGCCAGTATTTTACTGTAAAAAAACCCGGTAAGGTCTAACAGTGTACATAAGCTGTGTTTGTCCAAAAAAGAAATCAAATTCACTGCGTGACACAGATGGTTTTCTAAAATGGACTACTTGTGTTTTATCCACATTTATAGAAAGTCTCCATTCACTGCACCAATCCTTCATAATGCCCAACATTCTTTGTAGTTTAATTTCTTCATCTGTGCAAACAACAATATCATCTGCATATAATAAAATGCTGAGGTTAAAGCCATCAATGTCAATACCCAAATTTGCTAATTTTATCTCTTGAGCCAGATCATTCACAAAAAGCGCAAAAAGAGTGGGTGAAAGAACATCTCCCTGCTTGACCCCAAATGGAGTGGGAAACCATCCTGTCCTCATGTCATTAATCTGCACACAGGCCACTGGAGCCTTGTACAGGGCTCTGATGGAATTATACAAGTGACCTGTAATACCAATAGAAAGTAACTTATATTTCAAAAGATCTCTGTTAACCCAATCAAAAGCTTTTTTAAAATCAACAAAACAAACAAAAGTACTTTTATTTTCTTGCAACCTTGCTCTAATGACAGATGATAAAACATAAATATGATCAATGCATGCTCTATGTTTTCTAAAACCATTCTGTTCATCCACCAAAATTCCATTGATCTCGATATATTCACTGAGTCGGTTGTTAAGAATACCAGAAAATGCTTTACATACTGTACTTAGCAAACTTATTCCTCTATAATTCAAAGGTACTCTTGGATCAGCCTGTGTGGTCTTTGGAATAGGCTTGATGATCGAACTATACCACACCGAGGGAACAGTCCCACTCTTAAAGCAATATTGGAATAACATGTGCAGAGTATTTAACAACTTAGGACATTTAAGAACCTCATTAGAAAGTTCATCCACACCTACAGCTTTATTAGGTTTGGTTCTATCAATTGCCTTCCGAACTTCTTCTAAGGAAATATCATTATTTAGCACACTACTAAAATAGGGTGTTTCCAACGTAACAGATCCAACTTCCAGTAGATGTTTTAATTTACATATCTCAGCTAAAAATGCATCATTAAACTGATGAGAGCTAGAACAAGTGTACAAGTCTCTGTAATCTTTCTCCCATCTGTCCAATATTTTATCTATCTCGAATACAGACCCCCCACTTTCTGTAACTATTTCAAGTGGAATTAATTTATTTCTCTTTGGACCAAGCTTGTTTATTTCTTTCCAAAAATGCTGTGGATTAGTATTTTGAGAAAGCTTAATTTCAAGAGCTTTACCTCTCCTATAACGCCTTTTATACAGTCTAAGTTTTTTATCAAAATCATATTGACAGGCTTTAAATATATCATGCAGGTTCTTCCTTAAAACAGGCTCCTTACATTTTAAATATCTTTTCTCTGCCACACGGAGATTTGACCAAATATTATGTAATTCATTATTCCAAAAAGGTTGTTTAATTCGATACCATTTCTTATAGGCCCGTTTTCCATGCAGTTTTAATCCATATTGACTCATTTCCCCATGCAAAACACCACAGAAAAGTTCATAGCAACAATCAACATTATCCTGTGCTTCCCCGCCTTTGTCCAGTTGTACTATAACATTTTTTAGGGCTTCATCAGAGGTTTCAGAACTAAGAAAGTTGTCCTTTAGCTTTCTTATTGGTTGTTTACAAAGTAGTGTAATATCAGCACTATTTATAAACATCTCTGCTGTTTGAAAACGTAAATAAAGCATGGAGTGATCAGGGGGTCTAATCCTCTCATCTATTAGCCCTCGGGACTCAGTTCTTTCCAATAATTCAGATGGAGTGAATACTTTAAATTCACTACATGTTCTTAAATCTTCATGTCTCGTCACAATATAATCAACTACCGCCTTACCCTTAACAGAAATAGATGTGAAATTATCATACTCCGGGTTTATTCTTCCATTAACCACACAGCATTTCGACTCTTTAAGGAAATCAATCAAACTTTCCCCATGCTTGTTCAGACCCGAGTCCAACACCACTCTAGGACTAATATCATCCTCATCGACATAGTCTCTGTGGTGCGCAACACGACTATTCAGATCCCCACAAATATAAACAGAGTCAACCTCAACCGTAAAAATCAAAGACAATAAGTGTGCATAAAAAAGATCAGCATTACGGCCCCATGTCGAAGTTTCAGGAGACAAATAACATGAAATCAAAATAAATGAATATTGTGAATTAGTGTGCTCGAACCGCAAACACAAAATTCCGTCATAAGTCTTGTCCTCAATCGTAACAGAAAAGTTGTCCAAAATTGTTTTTTTGACAAATACACCCACACCCCCAGAGGCTTTGACAGCTCTCTTATGAGCAACACGATTATGTCCAATCCAAGTGTATCCATGAAGCTCAGGCATAAGAGTGGACAAATGAGTCTCATTTAATGAAATAATTCCTGGCTCAAACGAAAGAAGCAGTTGCGCTCTTAGCTTACTATTTGCAAGTGTCCATCCATTAACGTTCCAATGAACTAAGACAATATAATCCGTACTTACAGGCTGGGCATGAAATCTTCAAACCGAAGGCTGTGGTGTCGATCCCGCCGTGCCCCTGGCTTGACCACGCTTTACTAGCCGTCCGTTGTTGGCCACGTAGTAGTCTTTAGCAGCTGGGATATCTCTAAGCAGAGTCCTAAAATTGGATTCCATGAGACGCTCAGCGTGTGATTTCGCTGACGAAACATAAACCCTTCGGTAACTTTCATTGTCCTTGAGTTTAGGCCGCCGCCGAAGCACAGCCACCTTCTCCAGCGTTGTCTCAAGTTCCACTCTGATGAGTCCCGGATTTCGCCCTCGAGCCCTCATGCGCTCCACGGCCACAATTTTTGGCACCGGCTCGCAATCCATTCCCTCGCACAGCAGAGTTTTTACTTTGGCCTCAACATCTTCTCCCTCCGTTTGCGACAGTCCCACAATTACCAACGACACATCAGGATCAAACTGCTTACCCTTAGCTTTTTTTTCATTCATTTTAATTTCAATCTGATCCATTCTGGAACAGAGAATTCCCACTTCCAGATCCAATGCGTGTTGCATCTCCTTGACTGCTTTAGCCACCTCGCGCTTGAATGCTTCTTTACTCTCATTAATAAGTTTTTCCATGGACTCACGTAGACTTTCCATTTTGTCATTCATTTGTTTTTCAATTGTAGTCTGCATAGTGTCCATTTTTGCGCTAAGCGCACGTAGTTCATTCATTAAAGCCGCGTGGTCGCTGTCGGCGTCTTTCTTACGGTGTCTAGTACCATCAGCCATCTTCCTCTCTCTCTCTCAAGTGATACTTGTGATACAAGTGATACTTGTACTTGCTTAATAAAGTAACTTTAAAAGTGAACTACTGGTTTCTGTTCATTGAATACCTTTAACATTTTAGTATAGTTTAGTGGATTACATGTAATGATTGTATTTAGGGGTTTACTGTAAAATAAGGTAACCCAAACAGACAAATATGGTAGCCCATATATATACCCGTTGTGGCCCATAAGAGCCCTAGATAAGACCTATCTGGGTCCCATCATCAACCCATGTGGGCAGACTCCTGTAGGCCCTAAATGGGTGCTACCTAAGTTACCCATATGGGCCCGATATGGAGCCCATCAAGAGCCCATCATCAACCCATGTGGGCAGACTCCTGTAGGCCCTAAATGGGTGCTACCTAGGTTACCCATATGGGCCCGATATGGAGCCCATCAAGAGCCCATCATCAACCCATCTGGGCTAACACATGTGGGGCCACCACGGAAACCGCGGCCAAAACTGGGTTCCCAGTTGGGTAGCCCAGGTGAGCCCCTGATATCAGCCCATTTGCAGCCCGTTTGGGCCCCACATGTGTTGGCTGGGGATCTTGTAAAAATGTCAACGTTGATTTAGAAGGGGTTTTGTTAATCCTTTTCAACAACAAACTGACATTATTTCAACCATATTTCAACGTTGAAAGTCGGTCATGTGCTGGCTGGGCACTCATTTCCCATTAGTGAACTGACTAGGTCTCACATAGGGAGCCCATCTGGGTTTGCCCATGTTGGACCTACTTAGTTGACCCATATGGGCCCCAGATAAGATGCCCATTTTGAGCCCATGTCCACTCTGTACCCCTGTAGCCCATTTGTAACCCATATGGGCACCAGATAAGAAGCCCATTTTTAGCCCATGTCCACTCTGTACCCCTGTAGCCCATTTGTAACCCATATGGGCCCCAGATAAGAAGCCCATTTTGAGCCCATGTCCACTCTGTACCCCTGTAGCCCATTTGTAACCCATATGGGCCCCAGATAAGAAGCCCATTTTTAGCCCATGTCCACACTGTACCCCTGTAGCCCATTTGTAACCCATATGGGCACCAGATAAGAAGCCCATTTTGAGCCCATGCCCACTCTGTACCCCTGTCGCCCATTTGTAACCCATATGGGCCCCACATAAACGTGTTGGCTGGGAACAGGTGCGCAATCTTAAACCTGCTCGGGAGTTTATTTCATGTTATCAGGATTAGACTGCGGCTTCATAAGCAGAGCTGATACGGGAAGTCCAGCGCAGTGCGATAGTGCACTTTCTGAGATATATATTTTTTCTCGTGACTCGTGAGATTGTCGTTTACATTATTAATTTGTTGGAAACGCACATTTATTTTCGACTTGTCGGAGTCGGGCTTTAACTACAGCACAAACTGTTTGCATTGCCCTAAGATTATTTGCAAGTGGCTCTTTCCTTTACACTATTGGAGATGCGGAGAACTTGATGGAAAGTGCTGTCTGTCGTGTCATTTGGAGTTTACCCGGCGCTTTTAGGTTTAAAAAACAGTTTTAGTTTTTTTTTTTTTTTTGGCATTTCCAAGCCACTGAAGACCCAATGCTGGAAAGCATTTTTTTTTAAAGCCTTTTTTCTTTATTTTTCTTTTTTTTAGGCTATCATGATTTTTTATGAAGATCATGCAATCATGACCATGCCGATTACAGTATATGTCACTCAGGCTTCACTAATGTGATTGGTACCATAGACTATAGGCTAGACTGCCATCAAGGCCTCAATGAAGGGGATTATGTGAACAGAAAGGGGGTTCACAATGTAAATGTGCAGCCCAGTTACTATTGGGATTCTTAATATTCCAGATTAGTAATATTATATCAAATTAAAAAAAGGCAGTTGACTAAAATCTTCCATATCACAAATGTGAAAGCAAAATGGCCAGGGTCTGTGCATGACTTAAGCATTTTCAGAGATTCACATTTATGCACATTATTTGAAAGTGGTAAGGAAAGTTCCACAATTAAATATCAAGCTCACTGTATTACATACACTTATGCTGATCCTAACAGAACTGCATTTTTTCATAGGTGATTATGACATGTTCCTGCAGACAGGTGTTTTATGACCCCATTCCCTGACCCAAACCAGTTACAATGCAGCTCTAGCCAGGACAAGGGCACACAATGAAATGAACTTTGGCTAAAGGGAAGATTTCAGTGTCTGAGAAGTCTGAGGGTTGCACACCTGACAGGGCCTGTGACATTGTTGCATGTGCCATATTACACAACACTGCCACAAAAACACACTTTTCATTAAATGTTTAATAAAATACAAATATGCTTAGTTCCTTGAGTTTTATTTCAATTGTTCTTTGTAAAGAAAAGCCAGTGGTCAAGTGCCTGCAACAAGAGATATTAGACACATGCCTCATGCAACAAATAAAAAGGAAAAGTTGTCTCTACACTGCCCACCTGTAGGCCTATGTCTCCTCTGTCTGTGCAGACTCTTCTGTAGGCCTTTCTGTAGATGTGGAATCCTGACACTTATATTGCAGCCATAAAGCATACAAGTATAAATGAAGTAAAGTTATTTATGCACTTGCAGGTAGGCTAGTTCCTCCATATGACAGTTATCTGAGAGGGTTTATTCACTGTCCAGTGCAATGGAAACAAATGGACATTACAAAGTCTTATACTTTATTTATTTTGGAAAGTTAGAAAATGTCCACTTACTGCACATATTTCAGCTCCACTTTCTTGGGAACAGATACAAGTGTTAATATTTTTACATTAACATAAGTTTATCAGTTTTCACTTTCACAAGTCAAAGCAATTCATCATTACTCAAGATTTAACAGTTGAAATGACTATACGGCCTTAATTTAATGCAGCAAAAATTATTTTACAGTGTAGGAGAGTAAGATCTTTTCTTTTCTTTTCTCAGCCTTTTTCTTGGTTGCTTTTATAATCAGACAACCATTTATTTAACAGTGCCTTTTATAAAAGAGACTATAATATAACTAAAAATTACCATTATGTAGAATATTTTTGTACTTCACTTTTATTTGTTCCCATGTTCTAGTGTGGTGACTCTGACATTACAATGAACAAAGTAATTATGCAATTATTAAAATACAAAAATATAGGCTAATAAGTGATAAAAACATCTAACATGGCCACTTCTGACGGATTTAAATGGTCTGCTACTGTTTGCCAGCCCTCTCTCCTGGCTTTTGCAGACTTTGAGGTGTTCCCTGGCGTTTTGATGAAACATTAAAATTCCGAATAAACTTCGACTATTAGTTCTTGCTCTGCTGAGGAGAAAAACTGAGCGCGCTCTTTGGCCACGCCCACGCTGAGCAGCCAATAGCAGCGTTGCTGATCAATGTTTCTACTATCGATACATATCCCCTTTTAACCAGCGCATGAACGCGCAATTATCTCAGATAACTCAATCCAGCTATAGCCTACTAATCATATCCGGCAAGTGTGTTCGAAGAACCGAGTTAGCCAGATCATGATTAGCACAATGATATCATCTTGGATGTGTAATTTGATCTCGGATGTTTTAAGCAACGTACGAAAAACGAGCCCCTGATGCATTTATAGTGTGTGTGTGTGTGTGTGTGTGTGTGTGTGAGAGAGAGAGAGCACAAGCCTGTCCTCTGGTGGTCACACTCACACATAACCTCATCCTTCACCGCATCCCCTTCTCCTGATGACACTAGTCCCACGACACGTTAGAACCAGTAAGACATTATACATGAACATAACTCTTTTTTATTTTTTAACAACGTTATCACAGCCTAAGCTATGGACTTCAGCCTAAGCACAGAACAGGTCCTGGATCAGTGATCTATAAACACACACCTGTCCTGGGTCTCAGTGATAACCGCACAGAACAGGTCCTGGATCAGTGATCTATAAACACACACCTGTCCTGGGTCTCAGTGATAACGGCACAGAACAGGCCCTGGATCAGTGATCTATAAACACACACCTGTCCTGGGTCTCAGTGATAACGGCACAGAACAGGCCCTGGATCAGTGATCTATAAACACACACCTGTCCTGGGTCTCAGTGATAACGGCACAGAACAGGTCCTGGATCAGTGATCTATAAACACACACCTGTCCTGGGTCTCAGTGATAACGGCACAGAACAGGTCCTGGATCAGTGATCTATAAACACACACCTGTCCTGGATCTCAGTGATAACGGCACAGAACAGGCCCTGGATCAGTGATCTATAAACACACACCTGTCCTGGATCTCAGTGATAACGGCACAGAACAGGTCCTGGATCAGTGATCTATAAACACACACCTGTCCTGGATCTCAGTGATAACGGCACAGAACAGGTCCTGGATCAGTGATCTATAAACACACACCTGTCCTGGGTCTCAGTGATAACCGCACAGAACAGGTCCTGGATCAGTGATCTATAAACACACACCTGTCCTGGGTCTCAGTGATAACGGCACAGAACAGGCCCTGGATCAGTGATCTATAAACACACACCTGTCCTGGGTCTCAGTGATAACGGCACAGAACAGGCCCTGGATCAGTGATCTATAAACACACACCTGTCCTGGATCTCAGTGATAACCGCACAGAACAGGTCCTGGATCAGTGATCTATAAACACACACCTGTCCTGGGTCTCAGTGATAACGGCACAGAACAGGTCCTGGATCAGTGATCTATAAACACACACCTGTCCTGGATCTCAGTGATAACGGCACAGAACAGGTCCTGGATCAGTGATCTATAAACACACACCTGTCCTGGGTCTCAGTGATAACCGCACAGAACAGGCCCTGGATCAGTGATCTATAAACACACACTTGTCCTGGGTCTCAGTGATAACGGCACAGAACAGGCCCTGGATCAGTGATCTATAAACACACACCTGTCCTGGGTCTCAGTGATAACCGCACAGAACAGGCCCTGGATCAGTGATCTATAAACACACACCTGTCCTGGATCTCAGTGATAACGGCACAGAACAGGCCCTGGATCAGTGATCTATAAACACACACCTGTCCTGGGTCTCAGTGATAACCGCACAGAACAGGTCCTGGATCAGTGATCTATAAACACACACCTGTCCTGGATCTCAGTGATAACGGCACAGAACAGGTCCTGGATCAGTGATCTATAAACACACACCTGTCCTGGATCTCAGTGATAACGGCACAGAACAGGCCCTGGATCAGTGATCTATAAACACACACCTGTCCTGGATCTCAGTGATAACGGCACAGAACAGGCCCTGGATCAGTGATCTATAAACACACACCTGTCCTGGGTCTCAGTGATAACGGCACAGAACAGGTCCTGGATCAGTGATCTATAAACACACACCTGTCCTGGGTCTCAGTGATAACGGCACAGAACAGGCCCTGGATCAGTGATCTATAAACACACACCTGTCCTGGATCTCAGTGATAACGGCACAGAACAGGTCCTGGATCAGTGATCTATAAACACACACCTGTCCTGGATCTCAGTGATAACGGCACAGAACAGGTCCTGGATCAGTGATCTATAAACACACACCTGTCCTGGATCTCAGTGATAACGGCACAGAACAGGCCCTGGATCAGTGATCTATAAACACACACCTGTCCTGGATCTCAGTGATAACGGCACAGAACAGGTCCTGGATCAGTGATCTATAAACACACACCTGTCCTGGGTCTCAGTGATAACCGCACAGAACAGGCCCTGGATCAGTGATCTATAAACACACACCTGTCCTGGGTCTCAGTGATAACGGCACAGAACAGGCCCTGGATCAGTGATCTATAAACACACACCTGTCCTGGATCTCAGTGATAACGGCACAGAACAGGTCCTGGATCAGTGATCTATAAACACACACCTGTCCTGGATCTCAGTGATAACGGCACAGAACAGGTCCTGGATCAGTGATCTATAAACACACACCTGTCCTGGGTCTCAGTGATAACGGCACAGAACAGGTCCTGGATCAGTGATCTATAAACACACACCTGACGGGAGAATGTGTAAGTACGTCTGTAAGTGGAGACACCGATGATGATCTGAGGAATTGATGAGGGAAAACCACTGTAATATTCATTATGAGTCCTAATCATAAATACGGTGCACGTTCACAATAACAGTTTAAATACATAAAAGAATGATTTACTATCTGATATACACATTAAGATTAAATACGCCATTCTCATTAATGAAGTTAAGCACTTAAATTACATGAAACCATTTCCGAGAAGCCATTTTTTATATTCTAATAAACAGTAATATTTCTGCTGCTAACACTTTTCCTGAGGCGTGCTGTGTTTCAGTGTTTGCTGATCGCATGGGTTAGCTGTTAGCTAACCCTAACCTAACCTTATCGCATGATAACAGCAGAACTCATGGACTGAGAAAATAATGATCAATAATGCATAAGGCCTATCTGTTTCCATTAATAATATAAAGCAATTCAAGATACTATTTGGTGAGATACTATTCTGGAAAAGATTGAGAAAACTTTCTCTGAAATGTATTTTATACTATTTGATTGATTTATTCAAAATCAAGGCGAGGATCGGCTACTAAATGTTGTTTTGTTTTATCCTTGTAATGTGATGCACATCCGTATCTCATATTTTCCTATTGTCTTGTACAGTTAAGCATCACGTGGATGAAAATGCATATGCGCAAATATATGCAGATGAGGATCTGTGTAGTAAACGAGGCAGAAGTCGAGTCTGAGGTAGTTTCCGTCGAGGGCCCATCTCTGATGGACAGTAAGTGTACAGCCTTACTTAACATGTGTGTTAATAGTCTCATATTGCTTGGCACCCTCATCCAGCATGATCTGCTGATACGCATGTCGAGTTTGGAGAACTGTTGGAGAAACCGTGAGTTTGTTCAATGCTCTTCTCCTCCACCAAGGGCTTACAGAACCGTGGTTGGGTTACCTCGGGGTTGACATGCATCTTAGCTTTGGTGAACCTAATCTGCCCCAGCTCTTCTGTGGTGACCCTAATCTGCCCCAGCTCTTCTGTGGTGACCCTAATCTGCCCCAACTCTTCTGTGGTGACCCTAATCTGCCCCAGCTCTTCTGTGGTGACCCTAATCTGCCCCAACTCTTCTGTGGTGACCCTAATCTGCCCCAGCTCTTCTGTGGTGACCCTAATCTGCCCCAGCTCTTCTGTGGTGACCCTAATCTGTGGTGAACCTAATCTGCCCCAGCTCTTCTGTGGTGACCCTAATCTGCCCCAGCTCTTCTGTGGTGACCCTAATCTGCCCCAGCTCTTCTGTGGTGAACCTAATCTGTGGTGAACCTAATCTGCCCCAGCTCTTCTGTGGTGACCCTAATCTGCCCCAGCTCTTCTGTGGTGACCCTAATCTGCCCCAACTCTTCTGTGGTGACCCTAATCTGCCCCAACTCTTCTGTGGTGACCCTAATCTGCCCCAACTCTTCTGTGGTGAACCTAATCTGTGGTGAACCTAATCTGCCCCAGCTCTTCTGTGGTGAACCTAATCTGCCCCAACTCTTCTGTGGTGACCCTAATCTGCCCCAGCTCTTCTGTGGTGACCCTAATCTGCCCCAACTCTTCTGTGGTGACCCTAATCTGCCCCAACTCTTCTGTGGTGACCCTAATCTGCCCCAACTCTTCTGTGGTGAACCTAATCTGTGGTGACCCTAATCTGCCCCAGCTCTTCTGTGGTGAACCTAATCTGTGGTGAACCTAATCTGTGGTGAACCTAATCTGCCCCAGCTCTTCTGTGGTGACCCTAATCTGCCCCAACTCTTCTGTGGTGACCCTAATCTGCCCCAGCTCTTCTGTGGTGACCCTAATCTGCCCCAACTCTTCTGTGGTGACCCTAATCTGCCCCAACTCTTCTGTGGTGACCCTAATCTGCCCCAACTCTTCTGTGGTGAACCTAATCTGTGGTGAACCTAATCTGCCCCAGCTCTTCTGTGGTGAACCTAATCTGCCCCAGCTCTTCTGTGGTGACCCTAATCTGCCCCAGCTCTTCTGTGGTGACCCTAATCTGCCCCAGCTCTTCTGTGGTGACCCTAATCTGCCCCAACTCTTCTGTGGTGACCCTAATCTGCCCCAACTCTTCTGTGGTGAACCTAATCTGTGGTGACCCTAATCTGCCCCAGCTCTTCTGTGGTGAACCTAATCTGTGGTGAACCTAATCTGCCCCAGCTCTTCTGTGGTGAACCTAATCTGTGGTGACCCTAATCTGCCCCAGCTCTTCTGTGGTGAACCTAATCTGTGGTGAACCTAATCTGCCCCAGCTCTTCTGTGGTGAACCTAATCTGCCCCAGCTCTTCTGTGGTGACCCTAATCTGCCCCAACTCTTCTGTGGTGACCCTAATCTGCCCCAGCTCTTCTGTGGTGACCCTAATCTGCCCCAGCTCTTCTGTGGTGACCCTAATCTGCCCCAGCTCTTCTGTGGTGACCCTAATCTGCCCCAGCTCTTCTGTGGTGAACCTAATCTGCCCCAGCTCTTCTGTGGTGACCCTAATCTGCCCCAGCTCTTCTGTGGTGACCCTAATCTAAGGGCTCAAACGTGTGATCACGGAGAAGCGAGACGCAGCTGACAGAGGACTAGGGAAAACCCTGAGCTGATAAGAGGACGTCGCTGCGGACATTCAGACAGATTATGAATATAGGGCTGACCTGAAGGAAATGCTGTCAGCTGTAGATGCAGATACACTCGCTTACTCCATCTCTCACAGTACTCTACTCTATAAGCTTTAATGAACAATATCAATGAGATCAAACATGTGTTGCGTTGCTAAGAGTGGTTGCTAGGGGTGTTGTGTAGTGATACACAGAACTGTTGGGTGAAGCGGTCGTGTTTATCGTGAATAACACACAGATATTGACCAATCAGAATCAAGGAGTGGAACAATCTCTGAGTGTGTATGTGAATTATTAGCTCAAAATAGCCCACAGATCTTTTTATAGCATGTTAAAATTGCCCCTTTTTGAGGGTGAGCAACAGCGCATGGTTAAATAGTTAACTGTCAATGTTGGTTCTCTCAGAAGGGCTGAACACAGGTGGAATAAGGATAGACATGTTTCCTATGAGATCGTAAAGGATTCCCAGCGAGCTGCTAATGCTAACAAACGTAAAGACTTCTCTATCTAACAGCCATAGGCCCTTATTGTCAATAAGTGATAGTGCTCTTAATCCCACTACTAACCAGTTCCCACAGATGTCTGACTCTCTGAGTGAAGAATATTCTAAGGAGAAGATCTCACTGATCTCAGATGCCCTTGTCGGCCTGTACGCCACGTGATGTCCCCGTCTGCTCCTCTTATGGCCTGTCTCTTTGGACTAGATGAGGCTGTTGCAGCTTTAAAGGCCACAGTTTAGCCTGGTCTTAAAAACACTCATCTGGATTCTACACTTCTGAGTAACTCCCGGCCAATCTCAAATTTACCTTTTATCTTGAAAATTCTAGAAAAGGTGGTTAAGTGAACTCCAGTCTTTTATGAATGATGACAATATCCATGAGGAATTTCCTCAATGTCCATGGCACAGAATCATCTCTGCTAGAGTCATGAATGCTATGATGCTCACCACGACTCCGGGCGATCTGTGGCTGTGGTCTGTAGATCTCAGCTCTGCATTTGACCTGGTCGATCACAGCATTCCCACTTCTCCTCTTGAAGCGTGTGTGGGCTTTCGGGGTACGGAGTAATAGGAGTTGCTCAGTCTGCATCGGGCCACAGTCTTCTTCTGAAATGAAACTGGGCTCTGGCGTTCCTCAGGGCTCTATTCTTGGCCCGGTTTAATCTGTATATGCGCTCCCTCTGGGTTCTGTTTGATCTAGATGTGGGGTATCTCTTCATCTGTACGCCGATGACACACACACACACTCACTTGCCTTTGAAGCCTGATGATAAGCTTGCTCTAAAGCCAATATTGGACTGTTTGGATGAACTAAAACTTTGATCTCCAAACGTCGTTACCTTACAGCACCACCTGTGTTCAGAATCTGGGGGTTTGGTTTGATAACAGCCTTAAGTATGATAAACAGATGAGTGCGGTGGTTAAGTCCAGGGTTTAGCCAGGGTTTAGCCAGGGTTTAGCCAGGGTTAAGTCCAGGGTTTAGCCAGGGTTTAGCCAGGGTTTAGCCAGGGTTTAGCCAGGGTTAAGCCCTTCTTGTCTGCAAAGAACTTTGAGATTGCCATGCATGCGTTTGTAACGTCCCGATTAGACTATTGTAACTCTTTATATACTGGTGGCCCTCAGATATGCATCACTCGTTTGCAATTAGTTCTGTTTGTTTCCACAACTTCCAGTATTGCTCTTTTCTGACGTCACACCACGACCAGTGTCGACTTCCCACTCCACTTCCCGATTCACCTTCTCCTTCTGTGTGACCGGAGCCACTGTATATAGTGTTAATGTCACTGGTGTCCTCCCTCTCCTCCTCTCCTCCTCTCTAACGAGATGAGTTCTCCCTTCTCTTTCTTTTCTCCCTTTCGTCCCTTGATCGCCCCACGGAGGCTTGCTCAGCCCTGCATGCTCGTTTCATGTGTCCACACTCCCGTACACACGTACAAACATACACACTCCCGGATAACCTTGTACTTCACTACACCCATGTTCTGCTATCCTAATGCATCTTTTGTGCGGGTTTTCCAAAGTATCCCTGGATTGACTCCTGATCCAGACACACTCGTCTGACCCACAACAAACACACACACACAAATATACATGCAGTTACTACTGTTAAACGCCTCCTCACTGATGATTGTTCAGTGATAAATGACTTGATGATGAAAAATTTAACATGATATTTTGAACATTTTTGAGTTTTATTACATTTTTGTTCCTGAAGTCCACCCTTCAGCTCAGACTCTCAATCTCAGTCAGGAATCTCAATCTTTCCCAAGAGTTTTGAAAAACACACGAACTGACGGTTTGATCCAGATTGTATGATTGAATCCATTTCCTTCCTTCTATCGCCCATTTTCAAGATGCGATCCGATATCTGGAATCCTGATGAACAGCTGGATGCAGATGTTCCCTTCCCGATCACACACACACACACACACACACACACACACACACACACACACACACACACACACACACACACACACACACACACACACACTCACACACACACAGGAAGCCGTTTGCAGTTTTAGCTCATTTTACAGTACTGATTCTAACTCTTAGTCCTGCCGTTCTTCACAGTTGTTGAGACACTGAACCCTGTTCTCTGAACTAAACTCTCAATCGCCTAAAACTAGTGCTGAATAAATCACTCTTTCTGCTGAACCTGAGACGAGTTTCGGCAGTTAGACACTGTTTGCAAATCTCATGCACTCTTTTTGTAAAACTCTAAACACATTCTCACTCACTAAAACACATTTCACACTGCGATACATGTGTGTCATATCTGCGATACACACAGGCAAACGTTCATCACAACTACAACACAGTTGCCATCGTTTACACACAACGACTCAAACACTTGTTTCTAATGATGTGACCAAAGTCTGTTCAGAGCCGAAGCTGACTCACAATGCACTGAATGTTGAGACCAATAATGGATGGAAACAGTCAAAGAGAGGAGGAAGAGTGTGTGTGTGTGTGTGTGTGTGTGTGTGTGTGTCACAAGCAACATGTGGGCCCCATGAGGGTTTCTGAAGGGCTGTCACTTGGGTCCTGCTTGGCCGACCCAAATGGGGCCCATAGAAATGTGTCCGCCGACTCCACAAGGGCCCTGTGTGTGTGTGTGTGTGTGTGTGTGTGTGTGTGTGAGTGTGTGTGTGTGTGCGTGTTAGTCCATAGGGCACATGATGGGTCCATAGTGGGCTCTAATTTGAGTCCACTAAAAAAGTATTTCTTCAAGTAAAATGAACTGAATCAAACAAAATGATGTCACTGACAACCAGTGGAGCTTCAGACTGTTAGCAGCAAACAATGCACAACATATCATGAAGTGGTTATAAGACATTTCCCTTCATTTCCCTTAATCATTTCCCATTTCCCATTTCCCTTATTCACAAAAAGTCACCACTGGTTTCACCAAATCTAAGACCTATGGGGAAAAGCATGTAGATTTAATAGGTAGCTTAATATTTATACATACAAAAAGAAACTAGAAACTCAGAAGGTCAATCCCATTTTAATAAACATTTTCATTTCAATATGTTTTCTACAGTCTGGTCCGGTTCCTGCCAGTGTTCCCGTTCAGGGACCCGGATGTGTCCCGTCCAAGGGTTAGCTGTCCCGTCGCGGCGTCATTTACCCATTCTGTACATCTGTACGTCAGCCTTCCACAAACAGTGTTTGTAATAATGTTTTTCCGCTACGATGTTGAGAACAGTATTGAAGAACAGATTCTACTGGAAGAATGTGTTTTCCTGACTTTGAGAGAACGTTAGCCGGAGTTAGGAGAGCATTCCCTGTTAGCTGGATGCATGTTTCTCAGTGAAGTGTATAAATGCAAACACCATGAGTTAAAGGCAGGGTAGGTAGGATTTTTCTAAAAAAAAAAACATTCCAAATTTGTTTAAACTGTCTTTATATACCAATACATAATTAAAATGTAAGTACTCTGAAAAAGAAAATATAAAAATCGAGTGACTCCATTCACCCCCACCCCCTCCCTTCTGAGCTCCTTCCAAAGCCACGCCCCCAAAACACATGAACGCGCGACGCCAAACGCTCAGGCTCAGCTGGAAGACGCATTTATTACCTGAGACGAGTGGAGAGGAAGGAGCGCAGTACATACAGTGACATCATGTCAGAATCACATGTAATAAAATACCTAACTTTATCACTATGAATATAAACAAATAAGATTTATTTTAGTACTCACTATCAAGCAAGCATATCGATACTGGTAAAGTTTGATTCGGTAACGAGCTATATTTATAGGTAACGAGCTATATTTATAAGGCAAAACTAAAAACAGGTTGCATTGATACACGTTTTTCCATTACCATCAGTTACACTGTGATGAAGGTGAATTTCGTGTAAGATTCATAACATATACGGTGTTTTGCATGTAAGAGTTTCCATGATGAAAACATTGTTGACTCTAATGAAGACTAACGTACACTCCGAGTCCGGAGACAAGTTACCGCATCGTCGGTTCGAGGACAGGTCCGGGGTCGAGGGCGAAGCAGAGGAGGTCGTTCAAGAGTGCGGGCAACCAGGGTCCGAGGAAGTAGTTTTTGCCTTGTTTGCCTTCGCTGACTGCATATGCAGGTGCTTTGAGCTGAATATTTCCGGGAACGGTGACATGTGATGAGTGCACGCAGGGCAGCGCACGCAGTGGAGCTCGGGCACGAGACATGAAGGCATCTGATTGGTTCTTTACACTCGGACCGAGTAGCAGTGATTGGTCAGAGTTTTTACTGTCCTGCAGCTGCTACAGAGGTCTGATTGTTTTCATTCCTTTTTCTAAACACATAATGTATTGACTACTCTCAGGATGGAAGGACCATTTCACCCAGTATAAAAAAAAGTGTTTCTGAACAGGATTACCTACCCTACCTTTAACGCATGTACAGAGCTGTTGTTAAATGTGTGAAACACACCCATGAGAAACACTGAGTTAATGAGGAACTGAGTTTGTCATGAAGAAATGAACAGGAAGTATACAGCCCTAACACATATATGACACAATAACGACAATGACAATGATAGTTATCTGACTCTCTGACTCTGACACTACTACAACTGCTTCTACTACTCCTGCAACTCCCACAAGGAGGCGCGAGTTTCAAACCCCCTGCATCCGGAAGCGACACTCAGACCGAACCCATGCCGTATCCACACCAACCGAGGCCTCGTTTGTCATTAGTCACATGATTTTCACGTTAACAACACAAGCCTCGAATCGCGGCATCATCTGGCACGCCCATTTTTTCTCGACACAAGCTCCGACGCCTCGGCTCAAATGTCACGTCACTATCATTAAGTTGGCTTGGGAAAGCCAACTTACTGAAATCCTATTTAAACTTATTATTATTCTTTTTATGACCGGAAAAATTTACAACTCTAACTCCTCCTATAGCTTTAACTCTACATACTCCAAACTCGGCACAGACACTCAGACTGTTCTGACTCGAGTTGCTATCTATCTTTCTTTCTTTATTTCTTACTAATCTATCTATCTTTCTAACTAACTTATCTATCTTTCTTTCTTTCTAACTAATCTATCTATCTTTCTAACTAACTTATCTATATTTCTTTCTTTCTTTTTAACTAATCTATCTATCTTTCTAACTTATCTTTCTTTCTTTCTTTCTTTCTAACTAATCTATCTATCTTTCTAACTTATCTTTCTTTCTTTTTCTTTCTTTTTAACTAATCTATCTATCTTTCTAACTAACTTATCTATCTTTCTTTTTAACTAATCTATCTATCTTTCTAACTTATCTTTCTTTCTTTCTTTTTAACTAATCTATCTATCTTTCTAACTTATCTTTCTTTCTTTCTAACTAATCTATCTATCTTTCTAACTTATCTTTCTTTCTTTCTTTCTTTCTTTCTTTTTAACTATTCTATCTGTCTTTCTAACTAACTAACTTATCTATCTTTCTTTCTTTCTTTCTAACTAATCTATCTATCTTTCTAACCAACTTATCTATCTTTCTTTCTTTCTTTCTAACTAATCTATCTATCTTTCTAACTAACTTATATTTCTTTCTTTCTTACTAATCTATCTTTCTAACTAAATAACTTATCTATCTATCTTTCTTTCTATCTATCTATCTATCTATCTATCTATCTATCTATCTATCTATCTATCTATCTATCTATCTATCTATCTATCTATCTATCTATCTATCTATCTATCTATCTGTCTATCTGTCTGTCTGTCTGTCTGTCTATCTTCAAACTGTTTCTATCTATCTATCTATCTATCTATCTATCTATCTATCTATCTATCTATCTATCTATCTATCTATCTATCTATCTATCTATCTATCTATCTATCTATCTATCTATCTATCTATCTATCTATCTGTCTGTCTTTTTTCCTTCTTTCTTTCTAACTAATCTTTCTTTCTTACTACCTAATCTTTCTTTCCTTTTTCTTTCTTTCTATCTAATCTTTCTTTCTTCTTTCTTTCTTTTTTCTTTCTAACTAATCTTTATTTCTATCATTTTTTTCATTTTTTCTTTCTTTCTATCAAAATTTTCTATCAATTTTCTTTCTTTCTTTCTGACTAATCTAACTTTCTTTCTTTCTAACTAATCTATCTTTCTTTTTTCACTAATCTATCTTTTTTCTTTCTTTTTAACTAATCTATCTATCTATCTATCTATCTATCTATCTATCTATCTATCTATCTATCTATCTATCTATCTATCTATCTATCTATCTAATCCTTTCTAACTAATCTATCTATCTTTCATTCTTACTAACTAATCTCTTTTTTCTTTTTCTTTCTAACTAATCTATCTTTCTTTCTTTCTAATCTATCTTTCTTTCTAACTAATCTTTCTTTCTTTCTAACTAATCATTCTTTCTTTCTTTCTTTCTTTCTTTCTTTCTTTCTTTCTTTCTTTCTAACTAATCTATCTTTCTTTCTAACTAATCTTTCTTTCTTTCTAACTAATCATTCTTTCTTTCTTTCTTTCTTTCTTTCTTTCTTTCTTTCTTTCTTTCTTTCTTTCTTTCTTTCTTTCTTTCTTTTTAACTAATCTATCTTTCTGACTAATCTAACTTTCTTTTTAACTAATCTTTCTTTCTTTTTAACTAATCTTTCTTTCTTTTTAACTAATCTATCTATCTATCTATCTATCTATCTATCTATCTATCTATCTATCTATCTATCTATCTATCTATCTATCTATCTATCTATCTATCTATCTATCTATCTATCTATCTATCTATCTATCTATCTATCTATCTATCTATCTTTGATAGATTGAAATTGAAATATTGAGGACAGTTAATAAAGAAAATCTTCTCCAAATTATCTCTCAGCTAAATTCCTCTTCCAGCTATTTTGACCCTATACCAACAGTATTTTTTAAAGAGGTATCGCACTGTTTGATAAACTACATCCTTGATATAGTTAATTGTTCTCTGGAGACAGGCATCTTTCCTAATGCTTTTACAGTTTTTCTCAGTCGCTTTGGTGCATTTCTCACATCACTATTTACATTTGCACAACAGTTAATGCAGTTCTCAAAACAATTAGTACAAACTGCAAAACCTAGTTGATAACCTGCAAAAGCGTGTCACTTGCTCAAAATGGATAGCTCATTCCTCAAAAGCAAGTATTCATGTCAATGAAAGTGTCAGTGTCATCAAGATGAAAAGTCCTGACACCATTGTTTATGAACAAGATAGTCAAATGGCTTTGTCACGTTTTCATTATGACAGTTTACTCTGTAAATGTTTTCCAATGCAAAAAAGTCAGATCTTGGTGACACTACCTGAAAATGCTCAAGACAGCACTATATACTATTTGCACAGCCATTTGAAAAATACAGTAAAGTTACACATTACTGTATTTAGTGAGGTAACTGAGTACAAGACATAAAATTTGCTTGACAGACAACTAGTTCAACATTTTTGTATGTAGTGACTCAAGCAATGAAATGAGGACTATTAGTTTTATATGGAATGACTATTCAGCATTCACATGTATAGTTAATTTTGACTGATATGACATAAGCAAATGATAATGTTATAAAACAGCAGAGAGTTGTATGAAAGCAATTGTTGCATGTCCAAAAGCATTTGCAATTTGTTGGAAGGAATGAGAAACTGCTACTATGATGTGCACAAATGACTAAATGTTGTGGAGGTTGAACTAACTGTTGTGCAAATGTAAATAGTGATGTGAGAAATGCACCAAAGCGACTGAGAAAAACTGTAAATGTGCTGTTGTGAGGCCACTCTTAAAGAAAAGAAACCTGGATTGTTCTCTCTTTCATAATTACAGACCAATTTCTAACATACCATTTTTAAGTAAGATTCTAGAAAAAGTTGTATTGCAGCAGCTTAATAATTATTTAGATGAATATAATATTCGGGAGAAATATCAGTCAGGTTTCAGACAAGGTCATAATACGGAAACTGCAATATTAAAAGTAGTAAATGATCTGAGATTAAATACAGATAAAGGCAATGCCTCAGTTTTAATCCTTTTGGATCTAAGTGCAGCATTCGACACAGTTGATCACTGTATTCTGTTAAACAGACTGGAAAAGTTTGTCGGTCTCTCTGGTAATGTTTTAAATTGGCTCAAAACATACATAACAGAAAGGATGTTTTTAGTTAATATAGGTGACTGTATATCAAAGACGCATGAAATAACACATGGTGTTCCACAAGGATCAATTCTTGGGCCTGTTTTATTTTCATTATACATGCTCCCTTTGGGCAGCATAATTCAGGAATATGACATGAATTATCATCTTTATGCTGATGATATACAGTTATACATCTCAGTTGAGCTAAGAGATACTGTTGTATTAGAGAGGTTGGCTGATTGCCTGTCCAGCATTGTAAAGTGGATGAACAAATTTTTTTTGAAATTGAATGAAGACAAAACTGAAATTCTTATTGTGGGCCCAAAACATGAGCGGGAGAGGATAGAAGCTGGATTGGGTCCCTTGGCCATGCAATCTAAGAAAGAAGTAAAAAGCCTAGGTGTCATTTTGGACTGTGACATGAATTTTAAGTCTCATATCAATCAAGTGACAAAAATGTGTTTTTATCATCTGAGAAATATAGCCAAGATTCGTCCTTTTTTGTCTTTGGATGATGCTAAGAGACTCATTCATGCTTTTATCTTCTCTCATCTTGATTATTGTAATGCTATGTACACTGGCCTACCTAAGGGCTCTATAGCAAAGTTACAGTTGATACAAAATGCAGCAGCCAGAGTACTAATGAAATTAAAAAGGAGAGAACATATTACGCCGGTTTTAATGGAATTACATTGGTTACCAGTTCACCAAAGGATCGATTTTAAGGTTCTTTTATTTGTTTATAAAACTCAGCACAATTTGGCACCTTTATACATTTCTGACTGTTTGTCAAGATATGCTCCTAACCGTAGATTAAGATCTTCTAATGCTAATCTTCTGGCACATTATACAGTTAATTATAAACGATCAGGTGGTGCTTCTTTTAGCCACTATGCTCCAAAAATTTGGAATTCTTTACCAAATGAAGTGAAAGAGGCTACTAGCATTCATATTTTTAAAAGTCAGGTTAAGACACACCTTTTTAAAGTTGCTTATGAGTACAATAATATTATGTGAAGTTGTGTATAATGTCTTTTATTTTAAACTGTTATTTATATGTATTTTCTTTTTATATTGACATTGTGTGAATTTGTTTTTATGTTTGTGAAGCACTTTGCGTTGCATTCCATGTATGAAAAGTGCTATATAAATAAATGTTTATTATTATTATTAAATGTTTATTATTATCTATCTATCTATCTATCTATCTATCTATCTATCTATCTATCTATCTATCTATCTATCTTTCTTTCTTTCTTTCTTTCTTTCTTTCTTTCTTTCTTTCTTTCCTTCTTTCTTTCTTTCTTTCCTTCTTTCTTTCTTTCTTTCTTTCTTTCTTTCTTTCTTTCTTTCTTTCTTTCTTTCTTTCTAACCATCTTTCTTTCCTTCTTTCTTACTTTCTTTCCTTCTTACCATCTTTCTTTCTTTCTTTCTTTCTTTCTTTCTTTCTAACCATCTTTCTTTCTTTCTTTCTTACCATCTTTCTTTCTTTCTTTCTTTCTTTCTTTTTTCTTTCCTTCTTTCTTTCTTTCTTACCATCTTTCTTTCTTTCTAACCATCTTTCTTTCTTTCTTTCTTTCTTTCTTTCTTTCTTTCTTTCTTTCTTTCTTTCTTTCTTTCTTTCTAACCATCTTTCTTTCTTTCTTACCATCTTTCTTTCTTTCTTTCTTTCTTTCTTTCTTTCTTTCTTTCTTTCTTTCTTTCTTTCTTTCTTTCTTTCTTTCTTTCTTTCTTTCTTTCCTTCTTTCTTACCATCTTTCTTTCTTTGTAACCATCTTTCTTTCTTACCATCTTTCTTTCTTTCTTGCCATCTTTCTTTCTTTCTTTCTTTTTTCCTTCTTTCTTTCTTTCTTTCTTTCTTTCTTTCTTTCTTTCTTTCTTTCTTTCTTTCTTTCTTTCTTTCTTTCTTTCTAACCATCTTTCTTTCTTACCATCTTTCTGTCTTTCCTTCTTTCTTTCCTTCTTTCTTTCTTTCTTTCTTTCCTTCTTTCTTTCTTTCTTTCTTTCTTTCTTTCTTTCTTTCTTTCTTTCTTTCTTTCTTTCTTTCTTTCTAACCATCTTTCTTTCTTTCCTTCTTTCTTACTTTCTTTCCTTCTTACCATCTTTCTTTCTTTCTTTCTTTCTTTCTTTCTTTCTTTCTTTCTTTCTTTCTTTCTAACCATCTTTCTTTCTTTCTTTCTTTCTTTCTTTCTTTCTTTCTTTCTTTCTTTCTTTCTTACCATCTTTCTTTCTTTCTTTCTTTTTTCTTTCCTTCTTTCTTACCATCTTTCTTTCTTTCTTGCCATCTTTCTTTCTTTCTTTCTTTTTTCCTTCTTTCTTTCTTTCTTTCTTTCTTTCTTTCTTTCTTTCTTTCTTTCTTTCTTTCTAACCATCTTTCTTTCTTACCATCTTTCTGTCTTTCCTTCTTTCTTTCCTTCTTTCTTTCTTTCTTTCCTTCTTTCTTTCTTTCTTTCTTTCTTTCTTTCTTTCTTTCTTTCTTTCTTTCTAACCATCTTTCTTTCTTTCCTTCTTTCTTACTTTCTTTCCTTCTTACCATCTTTCTTTCTTTCTTTCTTTCTTTCTTTCTTTCTTTCTAACCATCTTTCTTTCTTTCTTTCTTTCTTATCATCTTTCTTTCTTTCTTTCTTTCTTTTTTCTTTCCTTCTTTCTTTCTTTCTTTCTTACCATCTTTCTTTCTTTCTAACCATCTTTCTTTCTTTCTTTCTTTCTTTCTTTCTTTCTTTCTTTCTTTCTAACCATCTTTCTTTCTTTCTTTCTTTCTAACCATCTTTCTTTCTTTCTTTCTTTCTTTCTTTCTTTTTTCTTTCTTTCTTACCATATTTCTTTCTTTCTTTCTTTCTTTCTTTCTTTCTTTCTTTCTTTCTTTCTTTCTAACCATCTTTCTTTCTTTCTTTCTTTCTTACCATCTTTCTTTCTTTCTTTCTTTCTTTCTTTCTTTCTAACCATCTTTCTTTCTTTCTTTCTTTCTTACCATCTTTCTTTCTTTCTTTCTTACCATCTTTCTTTCTTTCTTTCTTTCTTTCTTTCTTTCTTTCTTTCTTTCCTTTCTTTCTTTCTTTCTTTCTTTCCTTCTTTCTTACCATCTTTCTTTCTTTCTTTTTTCTTTCCTTCTTTCTTTCTTTCTTTCTTTCTTTCTTTCTTACCATCTTTCTTTCTTTCTAACCATCTTTCTTTCTTTCTTTCTTACCATCTTACTTTCTTTCTTTCTTTCTTTCTAACCATCTTTCTTTCTTTCTTACCATCTTACTTTCTTTCTTTCTTTCTTTCTTTCTTTCTTTCTTTCTTTTTTCTTTCTTTCTTACCATCTTTCTTTCTTTCTTTCTTTCTTTCTTTCTTTCTTTCTTTCTTTCTTTCTTTCTTTCTTTCTAACCATCTTTCTTTCTTTCTTACCATCTTACTTTCTTTCTTTCTTTCTTTCTTTTTTCTTTCTTTCTTACCATATTTCTTTCTTTCTTTCTTTCTTTCTTTCTTTCTTTCTTTCTTTCTTTCTTTCTTTCTTACCATCTTTCTTTCCTTCTTTCTTTCTTTCTTTCTTTCTTTCTTTCTTTCTTTCTCTTTCTTTCTTTCTTTCTTTCTTTCTTACCATCTTTCTTTCTTTCCTTCTTTCTTTCTTTCTTTCTTTCTTTCTTTCTTTCTTTCTTTCTTTCTTTCTTTCTTTCTTTCTTTCTTTCTTTCTTTCTTTCTTTCCATCTTTCTTTCTATAATCTATCTTGATCTATCCATCCAACCAACCATGGTCATGTTAAAACATGGTAAATCATGCTAGCAATGTGGTAAACCATACTAGAATCATGGTAAATCATGGTAAATCATGGTAAACCATGCTAAAACAGTTTAAAACTTTTTCAAACTTTCTGTCTAGGCTTTTTCAAGCCAACTTAAAGTTTGTCTACGAACTTTACCATCTAGTTCAGTATGAAGTCTTGTTTGTTGTTTGATTGTTTGTTTTGGTTCACACTCTCTGTCAGTAATTTGAGTAGGTCCGGTTTCTTTATATTTATCTGTTTCTGAGTTTTGGATTCCTTGTTCCAGTCTGCCTCAGTGGATCGTATCTGTGTTCGGACTGATTACATGTGCTTGACCCTCTGCCTGGTATGGACTATGACCTTGGATTATATTTGTTAATAAACTGTGTTTGGATTCTCAATCTCTCTACTGAATGCTGTCTTACCACCACAACCAAATCATTACAGAAGACTTCATCATACTGAATCCAGCTGTTGAACTAGTCCGTATGCGTTTGACATTACAAATGCTTCTGATCTACCGGACTATGCTCTCATTGACTTTTTCTGTCACGGGCTTAACCCTCCTCTCAAAGATAAGCTAATTCATGATGCACCTCGAAGTTCGTTCATTTCTGGACTATGCGTAGTTGTTGAGCGGGTCCCAGTTTACCGTGGGAGTGGCAGGTGGTAACGCTTCGCTTAAACATTTTTTTTAAGCGAAGCATATGCGAAGCTTGGCCGGCACTTTCCATCCGTGCCCACTCTAATGGTCAAAACCCCAGTGCTTACAACGTTAGCCAGAGCTGTCACGTCAGAGCCGCCAGTCCCAGTATAGTCACGTCAGAGCCGCCAGTCCCAGTATAGTCACGTCAGAGCCGCCAGTCCCAGTATAGTCACGTCAGAGCCGCCAGTCCCAGTATAGTCACGTCAGAGCCGCCAGTCCCAGTATAGTCACGTCAGAGCCGCCAACCACCAGCACAACCTTGCCTGAGTCTTCAGTGGTCAAGATCAGCAACCCAAAGCCTCCAGTAGTGAAATAAGAAACCTTTCAGTCTTCAGCCATCACAGACACCATCACTGTATTCCCGGTGTTGTTGAAGCAGTGATTAATGATGCCAAGACTTCCTATCCACATTGGAGCTTAATATAAGTTGGCAGATCTACTTCTGAGAACGGTCAGAAAAGGTGGCTTATCAAAGCATCTATCATCGAATATTTCTCTGATCCCAGAGTTCATCCCGTCTTCCTCTGTGCTTTCAGTGATGGCAGTGGTGCTGTGGTGTATTTGGTCGACATTCATCGAAATGGCTTTGAATAAGACAGCTGCACATAATTCAGAGCATGTTCAGAGTATAATATTTATACATACAAAAAGAAACTAGAAACTCAGAAGGTCAATCCCATTTTAATAAACATTTTAATTTCAATATGTTTTCTACAGTCTGGTCCGGTTCCTGCCAGTGTTCCCGTTCAGGGACCCGGATGTGTCCCGTCCAAGGGTTAGCTGTCCCGTCGCGGCGTCATTTACCCATTCTGTACATCTGTACGTCAGCCTTCCACAAACAGTGTTTGTAATAATGTTTTTCCGCTACGATGTTGAGAACAGTATTGAAGAACAGATTCTACTGGAAGAATGTGTTTTCCTGACTTTGAGAGAACGTTAGCCGGAGTTAGGAGAGCATTCCCTGTTAGCTGGATGCATGTTTCTCAGTGAAGTGTATAAATGCAAACACCATGAGTTAACGCATGTACAGAGCTGTTGTTAAATGTGTGAAACACACCTATGAGAAACACTGAGTTAATGAGGAACTGAGTGTGTCGTGAAGAAATGAACAGGAAGATGTGTGCCACAGACAAGCAGCGATGAAGACTCTCGGCTGGATTCTGCTCATGTGGGGTAAGAGTCTCAGACATTCAGAAACTGCATTATCATTTAGAAAATACTGAGAAAACAAAGTAAAATATAATTGTGTTTCCTTTTAGTTTATTTCGAAAGCAAAAGTAAAATGCGCACGGCCCCATGGGCATTCATAAGTGATTTAAAAGCGAGGTCGAAAAGAGGGAAAACCTTCTCCCTGGTTTTATAAACACACAGTTAAATCAGCCAGAGAAAATATAATGTTAGAAAATCAAAGGTCAAGAACCCAACTAAAACAAACACTGATCACCATAATGGTGGCATCAAACGTTATTATTTTCAATAAATCATCTAAACCTATGTTAATTCTCAATAACAACTTTTGTACACTAATGTGACAAACTGGTTTGTAATACCATATTTTAATGGAAAAAAACTAATCATAATTTTAATAATAAAAGACTGTAAAAAAACAGAAACAGAAAAAAACATGTTAATTGGTTAACGGTATTTAACCTTATCATATACGGTGAAAGACTAATAGATCTCATGGGACATTTTGTGTAATTTTTTTTTTTTTTTTACAATGTGTTTATTGTTTTTGATTATGCAAGACAGGTAACAGAGAAACACATTTCCATTTCGTCACAGTTATTTCCCACCCCAACAAGAGAACATCACTCTCTTCTCCCATATAGAAATACACAAAAGTCTCAGACAAGAGACAATCTAAATGCAAAACAAATATTGCAAGGTACCCAAAAACCAAATATACATTACTGTACTTTACATTTTCCAGCAAAACAAACCGAAACAAAAAGACAATACATAGTTACACCTCCTGTAATAAATGACCAATATTATTGTTGTTAATGTAGTAATTAAACGGCTTCCATATTTCTTCATATACATCCATTTTGTTTTTAACAAAATATGTTATTTTTTCCATGGCCATACACTGTGCCATGGCATTAATCCAAGCTCCAATAACTGGTGGATCAGGCCTTTTCCAGCTAAGAGCTATCATTCTTTTAGCTTGTAATATAGCATAATCTATAAATTTACGCTGCTGAAGATTTAGTTTAAAGTTCTTTGGATATAAATGTAGCAAAATCATTTTTGCATCTAGAGGAATATTCAGGGGTACAATAATCTTTGTAATATTAATCACTTCCACCCAAAAGTCTCTAATAATGTTGCATTCCCAAACACAATGCACAAATGATCCCTGAGCCTCTCTGCATTTAAAGCATGTATCAGGAATATTTTTATTAAACCTATTTAGTTTGACAGGAGTTATGTAAGTCTGCATCAACCAGTTATATTGAAGTAGTTTTAAGCTAACACTACCTAACTGTTTCTGAGAGTTTTTACAGACTTGTTTCCATTCATCCTCAGATATATCCCACCTTCCATAATTCAAGTTTCGGGGTTGTTGATTCAGTAGACCCTGATACAAGCCAGCTGTAAAAAACTGATATTAATCCTTTATTATTGCATTTCTTAGTAATTAATTCCTCCAAAGAAGAAAGTACTGGCAAGTTTAATGATTGGTTCTGCATAGAAAGAACAAAACTCCTCATCTGTAAGTATTTAAAGAAATGTTTTCTTGGAATATTATACTTAGTAGATATCTGCTCAAACGACATCAACGTTCCCTCCTCAAAAAGATCACTAATTTTGCTTAATCCTTTTTCAACCCACAACCGGAATCCCGAGTCCTTCGTGCCTGGTGTGAATAATGTGTTGCCCCAAATGGGACTATACTGGGATAAAGAGTCAGCTATTTTCATGTACTCTCTAACTTCATACCATACTCTAATCATATTACAATCTATGGGGTGCGTGGTGACTGTTTTCAGTTGTTTAAACTTATCTGAATATATATACAAGTTTAAAGGCAACGCAAAACCACATGACTCCATATCCACCCAGGATGGTTTACTTCCAGAGGAAAAATAAAACATTATTGTTCCTAATTGTGCAGCTAAATAGTGCCAGTACAGGTTGGGACATTTTAACCCTCCAGTGTCAAATGGAAGATAAAGAAGAGAAAGACGAACTCGAGGGCATTTCTTGTTCCAAATAAATGTCCTGAATAATGAGTTAATCTTCGAGAACACTCCAGCTGGTGGTGCCAAGGGGATATTTTGGAATAAATACATGAATTTAGGCGAAATATTCATCTTCAATATATTTATCCTTCCTATCAATGACATTATAATTTGTAGAAATTATATTTTCTAATTGGGGAACAATTTTGATACCCAAATATGTAAAGCTGGGTGATATTTTCAAGGTAAATAAATGTGATGTATTTGGCCAGCTATCTTTATTAAGCAGCATTAACGATGACTTTGATGTGTTCACTTTATATCCAGATATACTTCCGAATTGATTGACCAGATCTAAAAGTGCTGGTAGAGAGGCGTTTAATTGTTTTAGGAATAACACTACATCGTCAGCGAATAAAGCTATTTTACGTTCCTTGCCACCCATTGTAATGCCTTGTATGTGGTTGTTAGTTCTTACGGCTATTGCTAGCGGTTCTATAGCCAAAATGAATAAAAGTGGGGACAATGGTGAGCCTTGAGGGCAACCTCTTGTAATATTAAAAGGCTCAGAAATCATCTCATTGGTTAAAACTTCAGCCACTGGGGTGGAATGTAATCATTTGATCCAATGTAAAAAGGAGTTTCCAAATCCGAATTTTATGATAACGTCAAAGAGATAAGCCCATTCGATCCTATCGAAAGCCTTCTCCGCGTCGAGCGAGAGAAGAGCAGGATCCTTTTCCTCTTTTTGGCTATGCAAAATATTTAAAACACGTCTTACGTTATGAAATCCCTGTCTGTTCTTAATGAACCCGTTTTGATCATCACCCACAATGCCCGGAAGCACAGTCTCTAGCCTTTTTGCCAAGATTTGACATATTATTTTGGTATCTGTGTTTATTAGACTAATTGGTCGCATATTTCCACACTTTGTATTCGGTTTTCCTGGTTTTGGTAAAAGAATGATCAAAGCCTCTCTCATAGAATTAGGAAGACAGACACTATTATAACATTCTATATACATATCATGGAGTGGCTTAACCATTTTATCACTGAAATATTTATATAGGTCGATGGGCAGGCCATCAGGTCCTGCTGTTTTACCACCTTTTAATGTATTTATAGCCTCCATAATTTCATCTGCCGTAATCTCACCATCTAATTTAATTTTAAGTTCCTCAGATATTTTAGGAATGTTGAGATTATCAAAAAACGCTGAGTGGGCATCAGTCGTGGCCTTATATTCAGAGCAATATAGCTTTTCATAGAAATTTCTAAACGCTTTATTAATTTCCATCGGATCTACAGTCATATTTCCATTTTCATCTTCAAAACTAGTAATTGCTCTTTTTGATTCCTGTTGTTTCATACGCCAAGCAAGAAGTCTGCCTGGTTTTTCTCCCTGATCGTAAAATTGCTGCTTTAATCTCAATAAATTGGCCGCTGCTTTTTCATGTCTTTTTTCATTATATTGGGTTCCCTTTCGTCAGCAGGGAACGGAGACGCCTCGTCGGGGGAGTTCCCCTGACGAATTGGGATCACGCTAGGGAGACCAATTGCCTTCGAGTGAATTAAAACGAGCCAATGAACATTGGCATGCAAGGTTTGCATTCCGCGGCCCGCCTACCAGTGCGGGTATAAGGCGGAATCAAGCGCATACACAAACGCTTTCTGCTTCGGAGCCGACCGGTTGTGTCCTCTGAGTGAATGAGCTTTAAGATTGTATTTATCTTACGCTCTACGAGTCTGCTGTTTCGGGAAGGGATCTCTCTGTGTTGGTGAGACGGCGTTTCAGCGACCGCGCGATTTCCTGTCTGCCGGCTGCGTCTACACGCTGTTAATTCAAAAGCTGTTTTTACAGCTGGTAAACGGTTGAGTGCGCACAGCGGGCTTGCAGTTTCCCCGCTGTGTCGCCGCGTTGGGTCCCTGTGTGCTTCAGCACAATAAAGAGAGTAATTTCTTCCTGAAAGAGCAACACGAGTGAAGATCGCGTCCTTTTCAGGATGACGTTTCACTCGTGTGTTTCTGGATGCGATCGTTCCTGTCCTTATTTGACGGCCACGTTCATTGTTTCACATGCCTAATCAGTGTGTGAGACTGCGTTCGTGGGTGGTTCATGTTCTCTCATGAGTGCATGACCACGTCGGCACGTTGTTCGTCTCCCCTTTTTAAAGGCTCGAGCCGCTCAGCGTGCCATGTGCCGTCGAGCGCCGGTTGACAGCGTGGGTTGTCACGGCAACCCAGCGTGCGTCATTCGGCGCTCAAGATGCGTGGTCATGATCAAGACTCGCGTGCCTCTATGAGGTGAGTCCCTTTGCTTGTTTCCCGATCTAGTTTCTCTTCTGGTGCACCAGAGGAGGGCTACTTTGGCAAATAACATTGGTGATCTGAGGGTTACAGTGCGGAATGTCTCGCCAGGTGAAAGACCCTCACGAGCTTCCCACTCCTCTAGCGCATCGCAAACATGCTGAGACTGTGTTCGTGGGTGGTTTGTGCTCTCTACATGAGAGCATGACCACGTCGGCACGTTGTTCGTCTTGCCTGAGGGCTTGAACGCTCAGCGTGCCGTGTGCCAGCGATGGCCACGTTCACTATCTTGCATGCCTGGTTGACGGCCACGATCACTGTTTCACATGCCTAATCAGTGTGTTGAGACGGCGTTCATGGGTGGTTCATGTTCTCTCATGAGTGCATGACCACGTCGGCACGTTGTTTCGCCTCCCCTTTCTCGTAAAGGCTTGAGCCGCTCAGCGTGCCGTGTGCCGTCGAGGCTTTGAGTGGGATTTTGGTCCTTATCATGAGGGACCAAGCATTTCATTCGGGGCCCCAGGGGAGGACAGATGTCGATTGCTACATCGGAGAGAGGGCTGTTATACTCTGAAAATGATGCTGAGTTCCTACTGTAATGGTGTGTTCTCATGCTGAAGGTTCAGACTTAACAGCCACACTTCCTGGGTCTAAAGTGCCTAGATGTGTGTGAAAATTTTTGGCAGTATGGAAGTATTTTGGTGCCTATATGGCAAGCCAAACATGCCTAAATCTGCAGAAGTTTTTCCTCTCTCACTACCCCTGCACATTCAGTGCACGTGGGTAGTTCTGACTCGGAGTAGAGCTGCGCTTTATGACTGACCGTGATTAGTCACAGCGCTGGCCTTCCGTCAGACGGTGTCCACACTGTGGTCCAGAAGCGCCTTAAAACCAGCCCGCTCGGAGTTCGTTTCCCCCCCAGCAAAAGGAGGGGAAATGACCCTGATAGGAGCGACCCAGAGAGTGTGACGAAAACTGCTCTTTGGGAGTGTGTGTCATCACTACTCCTTCCCCCGGAGGAGGGCCGGGTGGAGAATCCTTTGTTAAATTTTTCTAGTTTCTGTTCCGCCGCCGACCAGCTGGTCGGTGGTACCCAAAACCTAAAAAAGAGCAGTTTCTTCCTCCTCTGGGTCATTCACGGTTGGGACTGCCGAACATGCAGTCTCTCCCGCTCAAGAGTAGGACGTCAGTGTGCGCCACCCTCGGGTCTCGCCACTCTCAGTCCTCTCTCCCCAGCTCTCAGATAGCAGTGGCGCCACCTCGGTCACGCCACTCCTGTCTGTCGCTGGGCGGGAAGGCGAGACCAGCAGCCGCCCTCGGGCCTTGCTCCTTGTCTCCTCCCCTTCCCTCGCCAGGCGACAGACCGCAGCAGAACACTCTCGGGTCTTCTCTGCCGTCTGTCCCCCGGTGGAGGCAGGTAGGTGTTGTTCAAATACACACCCAGACCCCGCTCTCGGCCGCCACAATGCCACCAGAGCCGTGTCCCTGCCCTCCACCTCGCTGCCCCTCCGCGGGTACGCCGGTCGTGCGGGTGGGCTCGTTGCGGCGGTTTCTCAGAGCCTGGTTAGAGCTCCCGAGTCCGTCACGCTGGCTCATCCGCACCAACCGGCTCGGCTATGCAATTCAATTTGCACGCCGGTCTCCCAAAATCAGGGGCGTCCACTTCACCCATGTGCGTCCAGTGGATGCCCCGGTCTTGCGGAAAGAGATCGACGTCCTACTGGCGAAGGACGCGATCGAGCCGGTCCCTCCAGCCGATATGAGGTCAGGGTTTTACAGCCCTTACTTCATTGTACCCAAGAAAGGGGGTTACGGCCAATCCTGGATCTGCGAGTATTGAATCGGGCCCTGCACAAGCTCCCGTTCAAGATGCTCACGCAGAAACGCATTTTCGAGTGCATCCGTCCCCGGGATTGGTTTGCAGCGATCGACCTGAAGGACGAGTACTTTTATGTCTCGATTCTTCCTCGACACAGACCGTTCCTTCGGTTTGCTTTCAAGGGTCGAGCATATCAGTACAAGGTCCTACCCTTCGGGCTGGCCCTGTCGCCCCGTGTCTTCACGAAAGTCGCGGAGGCGGCCATTGTTCCCATGAGAGAACAAGGCGTTCGCATTCTCAACTACCTCGACGACTGGCTCATTCTGGCACACTCGCGAGATGTGTTGTGCGATCACAGGGACATGGTGCTCCGGCACCTCAGTCAGTTGGGGCTTCAGGTCAACTGGGACAAGAGCAAACTCTCCCCTGTGCAGAGGATCTCTTATCTCGGTATGGAGCTGGACTCGGTCGCCCAGACTGCGCGCCTCACGGAGGAACGCATCCAGTCAGTGCTCAACTGCCTCAAGTCTTTTCGAGGCAAGTCAGCGGTTCCACTGAAACAATTTCAGAGGCTCCTGGGGCATATGGCAGCCGCAGTAACGCCGCTCGGTCTGTTGCATATGAGACCGCTCCAGCACTGGCTTCGCGATCGAGTCTCGAGGTGGGCGTGGCAGAGCGGCAAGTTCCGGGTCAAAGTCACCCCGAGCTGTCGCCAAACCTTCTCCCCTTGGTTGGATCCTGGGTTTCTACGGGCCGGAGTGCCCCTAGTCCAGGTTTCCAGGCATGCTGTGGTTTTCACAGATGCTTCTGCCAAGGGCTGGGGGACCACGTACAGAGGGCATGCAGTCTCGGGTCTGTGGACGGGGCCCCAGCTGCATTGGCACATCAACTGCCTAGAGTTGCAAGCAGTACACCTAGCTTTGTGTCGCCTCAAGGGGTTTCTCAGACACAAACACGTACTGGTCCGTACGGACAGCACTGCGACCGTTGCGTACATCAACAGACAAGGTGGTCTACGCTCCCGTCGTATGTCGCGACTCGCCTCCCACCTCCTCCTATGGAGTCAGAAGCATCTGAGGTCGCTTCGTGCCGTTCATGTCCCCGGGGAGCTCAATCGTGTGGCCGACGAACTTTCACGTCGGTCCCCCCTTCCGGGAGAATGGCGACTTCATCCCCAGGTGGTCCAGCTGATCTGGCGAATCTTCGGAGCCGCACAGGTAGACCTGTTTGCCTCTCCGGACACGACCCATTGCCAGTGGTATTACTCCCTGACCGAAGGGACTCTCGGCACGGATGCCTTGGCACACAGCTGGCCCCGGGACCTACGTAAATATGCGTTTCCCCCAGTGAGCCTTCTTGCACAAACTCTGTGCAAGGTCAGGGAGGACGAGGAGCAAGTCCTTTTGGTGGCCCCGTATTGGCCAACCCGGACTTGGTTCCCAGAACTCATGCTCCTCGCGACAGCCCCTCCTTGGCCGATTCCTCTGAGGAACGACCTTCTTTCTCAGAGACGGGGCACCCTATGGCACCCGCGTCCAGACCTCTGGAAACTCCATGTCTGGTCCCTGGACGGGACGCGGAGGTTCTAGATGGCCTACCACAGGCAGTGGTAGATACCATCTCTTCAGCTAGAGCCCCCTCTACGAGGCGCCTCTATGCTCTGAAGTGGAACCTGTTCGTCGGCTGGTGTTCTTCCCACGGGGAGAACCCACGAACTTGCCCGATCGGTGTAGTGCTCTCCTTCCTACAACAGGGGTTGGAGCGAAGGCTGTCTCCCTCCACCCTCAGAGTGTATGTTGCCGCAATAGCCGCGCATCACGATGTAGTTGAAGGTAAGTCCGTGGGGAAGCACGACCTGGTCATCAGATTCCTCAAGGGTGCTAGGAGGCTAAATCCACCTCGCTACTTGCACCCTGTACCCTCTTGGGACTTAACTTTAGTGCTCAAAGCGCTCCAAAGTCCTCCTTTTGAGCCTTTGCTGACAGTCGAGCTTAATATCCTGTCCATTAAGACAGCACTCCTGTTAGCATTGGCTTCTTTCAAGAGGGTGGGGGATCTGCAGGCTTTTTCGGTCGACGAATCGTGCCTAGAGTTCGGGCCCGGCCTTTCTCACATTGTGTTGAGATCCCGGCTCGGATATGTGCCCAAGGTTCCTACCACTCCCTTCGCGGACCAGGTAGTGAACCTGCAAGCGCTGCCCCAGGAGGAGGCAGACCCAGCCCTAGCTTTTCTCTGTGCCGTCCGGGCCCTCTGGGTTATATAGACAGAACGCAAAGCTTTAGGACCTCAGATCAGCTCTTTGTTTGTTATGGAGACCAGCAGAAGGGGAAGGCTGTCTCCAAGCAGAGGTTAGCCCACTGGCTAGTGGATGCTATCACCAGGGCTTATGAGTCCCAGGGTGAGCCCTGCCCACCCAGGTTGCGGGCTCACTCCACTAGGAGTGTTGCCGCTTCTTGGGCTCTGGCACAAGGCGCCTCGCTAACAGACATTTGTAGAGCTGCGGGCTGGGCGACACCGAACACGTTCGCTAGGTTTTATAGCCTACGTGTGGAACCTGTTTCCTCCCGAGTACTTGCTACGGCCAGTAATTAGAGGGAATAGGTGTGTCGGCTTGCGACGCCATTCCGTGAGCGGATACGTGCGTCTTTTTGCTCCGTTGGTTACCCAACAAACGGCTAACCTCGTGAGTTCCTCCATCACCCCCTCCAGTGCCAGGCGTTGCGGACCGCCCGGCACCAGGTCTGCTACCTTCAGTAAGGAGTTGCTAGTAGACTGGGTGTTTTTCCAGTGGTCCCTGCGGCGACCCATGATTGCCACGTGCAGTTCAACCGTGTCTTCCCCTTGACAGACTCATTCTGTCGTCCTTGTTGAGTATGCTCCTCACTCCTCCGGACTGGGACTACCTTCAAGGACTGCCATATGTTTCACTACCCTACGTGGTTAGTACATATGTGTATTGAGGGCCTTCCTCTAGGCTGCCTCAGCTTCCGCAGCGTTCCCCCCCCATTATATCCTTGGGGTCGGACACGCTTTCCCAGTGTTATCCAATATCCACTGATTGGGTCTTGCGGAACAGCAGTGTGATTCCCTAGCTAGCTCCCGCAAAATTTCTGGAAACTGCTGCAGGGCTGTAGCTTAGCTGGGCGCTGGAAGGGGCCAGCACCATGGCGTTTTGGTAGGGATCCCAATTCGTCAGGGGAACTCCCCCGACGAGGCGTCGGAGTTCCCTGCTGACGAAAGGGAACGTCTCGGTTACGTATGGTAACCCTCGTTCCCTGAGTCCAGGGAACGGAGACGCCTCGTCCCGTCGCCATGCTGCTGTACCTTCGCGGAGGACTGGACACCGTTCGGCTCCTCAGCGAAAAGCGTTTGTGTATGCGCTTGATTCCGCCTTATACTCGCACTGGTAGGCGGGCCGCGGAATGCAAACCTTGCATGCCAATGTTCATTGGCTCGTTTTAATTCACTCGAAGGCAATTGGTCTCCCTAGCGTGATCCCAATTCGTCAGGGGAACTCCCCCGACGAGGCGTCTCCGTTCCCTGGACTCAGGGAACGAGGGTTACCATACGTAACCGAGACGTTTTTAACAATAGCAATTCTTTTAAAACATTATCAGTATTTTGGCCTGCTTGTAAACTTTTTTCCTCGAGTAAGCGAATTTTAGTTTCAAGTGTTTCAAATTTCTCCTGTTTCTCTTTTGTCTTCCTACTCGTATAGCTTATAATTTGTCCTCGTATAAAGGCCTTAAAGGCTTCCCATCTGATTATAGCTGATGTTCGGGTGGTGTTATGTTCAAAATAGTAATCAATTTGTTCCCCTAAGAACTGTCCAAACTATCCTTAATCAGTGTGGAAACACACAGGGTGAAACCCTTTACTGAGAATATACTATCGGTTATCTACTCAAAATATATGTAGAAGTTTAAATCCGGTGTTTAAAATCTGTCTGGTGGCCGAATGAATAGACTTTGGGGAGAGCTGATGATACTGTAGCAGGAAGCATGCCCTTTCACCTCCTTGATTTTGGAGACTTTTTGGTTAAAGACCCTACAAGTTAGTTCTCCCAAAAGAATTTCTCCCATCTAGCGGTGAAATTGTATTTTACATTTTAACGAATAGTGCTCTCTAGCCGTTATGTGCCAAGAAGCTATGACAACATGTCTTCCAATAGCACATCATCGAGTTTAACTATACATGATGTTCTACTGTTATGCTGCCTATATAATGATTTACACAACCAAGCAATGAAAAAAGCTTGTCATTTTGACTTACCTGTCGAGAAGAAAGCAGGCAACTTCCCTTTCAAAGTCTTTCTCCTTCATTAGCTCTTTCCACCTGGGAAAAGCTATCCCGATATTTATTTACATCCCGATAAATTACATTTTTGCTTTTTGGCCACGAGGATTCCTTCTCCTGTGGCTCTGCATAAGTATGATCCTGCATTATATTGTCCCGTGCAGTGCAGCCTTTCAAATTTTCCGGGGTAGTGACAAGCGCCTCTCACTGATCTCCTTGTCCACTTTAGCCGGTCTCAGGCAGCCGGCTCTGAACGAACACGCGTTGATGAAACGTGGTGAGGTAGGCTAGTGCTTTTTGTCCCTCTCTGCCATTATAGTTTTTCAAGATGGCGGAACGACATGGAAGCTTCCATGGACTTACCCGCCCTATGTAAATAAAGATAAGAAATGTTTCGCTTACAAGGATAAGTCAGATCATTGGCAGAGGTCATTTTACACCAATGAGGACATATTTATGAATAAAGACAATGATTTTAGCTAATACCATTTTTTCAACCGAGCGAATCTGCACATGAGAGGCCTTCAGAAGTCATAACTTCAGGGGTAGGTCAGTTGGCAAAAACACTGCGTGTGTAAAAATCAAATACTGTATTACACTTTTCAAAGTTACAATAAAAATACCTGTTGTGTTCTGACACAAGGCCATTAACTGGTTCTTTTTGCTTTATAAATGTATTTTGCTTATTTCTACAAATATCAACCTGATAAATATGGACTGAATACATGATTAAACAAGATAATTTTTAAGAAAAAAAGAAAAAACAGTGTTTTAAAATTCAACTAAACCATGATACCAGATGATTTTTTGACAGTTTTCGGCATAGTTTCAGGCATAGTGTAATGTTCGAGAAATCTAATATCGGTGTAATCTTTGCGAGATCTCACTCACAATGCACAACTTTGTGTTGGCTGATCCAGACATAGCTTTACTAAAAGAAAATATTATGGAAGTCATTTTTAAACTGTAATTGTAAACCATATTTTATTTATTAATATTATGGCTTCATGTTGATTTAAAGTTTTTTGTTTGTTTGTTATTAACTAATACCTTTATCTTTTTAACTAACACTTTAACATCCAGCACAAAAGTAAAGAGATGTATGAGCTAAGGATGTTCTCTGACCCCAAATAAACAGATAATGGAATGTTCACAATACAGTAATAATAATAATAATAATAATAATTATATACACAATACAGTAAGATATTCTCCTACTTAGTATGTGTGTAAATATTTGTGCTTAAATCTTTGGGTGTATTTTTACACACCGTAGTGATGCAAAGTTCCACACCCTATGGACTAACTTTCAAACATAATCTTATTCTTTATCTTTAAGATTCAAAAGACCAAATCACTAAACCATAAAAACGATGATGGTTTTATTACTCCACTAGATTTAGTCATCTTGTCCAGACGACACTGGTTCACATTTTGTATGTCGGACTGTATGTGTTTTAGGTGAAGACGTTTCTTTGAGAGCCGTCAACATTCAGTGTTTATAGAAATAAATGACAATGAAGAATTTAAGTGATAGTCTTTCTGTTTGAGAACTACATTGGGTAACACTTTATTTTGATAGTCCGTTTGTTGAGACTTTACTAGTTATTAGTAGCCATTCAGTAGCTTTTCAACAGTGCATCACTTGACATTCAACAACACTGTTTCAACTGACAAGTAACATACGTTCAACTGACTGCCTATAGACTAAAAGGTACAATTCAAGTGTTAATCTACAGATTTTACAAAAAAGTGCCTGTTGACTGTCAATGTTATTTTGCAACAGGTTATTAACCAATTGTCGACTAACTTTCAATTGTCAACTAACTTTCTGTAGATTGAGTACCAACAACTCAAGATCAATCTGTCAGTTAAATGTCAACAGTCATGTCAGCATATGAAGTATATGATACTGTATATCCTACTCAAGGGGTCTCATATGCATCAAATTAATGATTATTTTAGCTGATTTAAAACTGTTTTTAAAAATGTTTTAACCATTTGTAGATAATCTGTTGATAGTCAACTAAAGATGTAGTTGCTTATTTGTTGCTTGTCAACAAAGAAATTGTTTATGATCAGTAGACTATTAATAGACATTCTCAACTAATCGTTAGTAGATATATTTTAGGACTATCTAATTAAAGTGAAAAAGAGTTTATATCAGTAGAAAGTCTATAACCTATCAACAGATTAATATATTGTTTATGATCAGTTGACTATTAATAGACATTATCCACTAAGTGTTAGTAGATATATTTTAGGACTATCTAATTAAAGTGAAAGACAGTTGATATCAGTAGAAAGTCTATAACCTATCAACAGATTGCATACCTAACCTGACTGAAGTAGAACAAACACTATGGCCAGCACATCAGAGAAAAAAAAAAAAATCACTTTTATTAAATTTAAAAAAATAAAAAAAAATAATACAACCCATTATTTACTAGGATATCACGATCACATCTGAACCATCTGATTATGTGAAAAAAAATTATATTGAGCATTCCAAATGAGAAAACTCTCAATAGTCTACATCATTTCAAATGCCCGAGGCCAAGATCAAAAGTTATAAACAACAAATAACAATAATTATTAATTAATACATTTAGCCTTTCATGACAGTAAGTTTTACAGAAAATCGCATTTATTAAATGCAGTTTAACGTTATAAATTACTCATTTAAGAAATAATCTGAGGATTAACAGACAAGACTATAGTTTAAACCCTTAACAATACCTTCTTTAATCGTTTAACCATTTTGTAACATTTAGTTTATTTAACGTTACGGTGAGACACAAAAGGCGTTTTCTCCTATAGAACCATAATACACCAAAACACAATATAAATTAACAAAATACATAATTTTTATTAGCTAACGTAACGTTAGATGTAATCCAAATCTTTATAATCCATACGCAAGCAAGAAACAGATCTAAATTCAGCCCTTGATCCACATCCAGCGATCTCCATCTCCATTCTCAGCGGCGACCGTAAATGTCAAATCCCGCGCTCGTGATGAATTTAAATTCAAAAATTGCGCCCTCAAGAAGCGCTACGACATGTTTTACGGCAGTGATATCAAACGCTCATTGGCTCTCGCCTGCTTCGTCACAGATTGCAGCATGCCGTGTTTCAGTTGAAACAACATTGAAATGCAGAAGCGCGCGCGCAGTCTTCTTCACGCAAAGGGAAGCTGGGTTAACATTTTCATGGATTAATAACTTAAATTCTGCTCTGTCCCTTATACAAAACTATTATATACTGCCAGAGAGGACTGCAACACATCGTCATTTGAGCGACTTTTGGTACCGATTTACATTTTCGCAATAAATTATTATGATTACACATCTGTTGTTTTTCTTCATAATTTTAGCCTGCATAGTTTTAAGAAATGTTTATGGGTAGGTTTAGGGGCAGGAGTAGGATTAATGTTAGTGGCTCAAAATATATTTTAATGCTATTAATAAAACTGGCATTTCCCTACACATCTCTGTCCATAAAGTGTTTTATTCTTTTTATATTCTAATGAGTACTTTATATTTAGGTTTGGGAGTAGGGTTAAGGGAACTTACATTTATCTATAAAGCAGTATAAGGGAAATGATACAGATATCTTTATGATTCGTAAACGTTTTGTAGCTGTGAATTAGTAATAATTCTCCGTTGCAGACATGTCTGTATCATAGGCTACGTTTCAGCATCTATCCAAACGTAACAAAAAAGTATGTTTTCAATCTGTTGATAGGTTATAGACTTTCTACTGATATGAACTGTTTTTCACTTTAATTAGATAGTCCTAAAATGTATCTACTAACACTTAGTGGATAATGTCTATTAATAGTCTACTGATCATAAACAATTTATTTGTTGACAAGCAACAGATCTAATCTTTAGTTGACTATCAACAGACTATCTACAAATGGTGAACAATTTAAAAAAAAACGTTTTAAATCAGCTAAAATAATCATTAATTTGATGCATATGAGACCCCTTGAGTAGGATATACAGTATCATATACTTCATATGCTGACATGACTGTTGACTTTTAACTGACAGATTGATCTTGAGTTGTTGGTACTCAATCTACAGAAAGTTAGTTGACAATTGAAAGTTAGTCGACAATTGGTTAATAACCTGTTGCAAAATAACATTGACAGTCAACAGGCACTTTTTTGTAAAATCTGTAGATTAACAGTTGAACTGTACCTTTTAGTCTATAGGCAGTCAGTTGAACGTATGTTACTTGTCAGTTGAAACAGTGTTGTTGAATGTCAAGTGATGCACTGTTGACAAGCTACTGAATGGCTACTAATAACTAGTAAAGTCTCAACAAACGGACTATCAAAATAAAGTGTTACCCTACATTGATACTTTGTTTAGGGCAACTTTCCCTCTATCTACGAATCACACAAAGTATGAGTAACAAAGTTACACTTAAACTATTGCACCGAGAGATGCATACTCATCAAAACTTGAAGCTGTTAAACAAAGTTCCACACTTTGGTGAAACCTGCAGATAAAATTGCACCAAAAGTAAATTCCAGAGGTCAACTGGGTTAAAAGTAAATGCATCATCATGAGCCATTTAAAACAAATACAGAAAAGCCACTATAGTGATCAGTTTTTGAATGTCTGTAATTGAACTCTTGTTTCTTTTTGTTTTTGTACAGTTTGCAAAAAGTATATAGTCTCAGAGTGTGGTCAAACATGTTCATATAGGAATGTATGAAAACCATGAAAAACAAAAAATGTACTCATACATAAATATATATATAACATACACAAATCATTTCTTAACTAAGCAACTGTTTCTTAAATGATCAGATGTTAACATCACCATATATTGTTTGTCCGACCATGATTGTAGCAACTATTGTCCCACCATTCTTCTGGTCAATTGTTAAGTTAACCTGATTAGGGTTCTGAATTAATGGCTGTCCGAATGATGTAGAATTATTATTAGTAGTATTATTAGGCTGTTGATTTGTCATGTTTCCAGAATGTGTTTGAACGTCACCATCTGTTAAAAAAAACAAAAGAATTAAATACTCAACCAAAACCATGTAAACATTATAGTAAAGCTTATTGAAGATTGAGAAACATATTGACTACCAACAAAGTAAATTATAAATCTTTTCCTACGTTTGATAATCTTTTTTCTGATTTTTTTCACTATGGACTTGATCCTTTTTAATGCTGTTTTCTCTCCATATTTATTCTGTAGTTCCTCTACTGTGTCTTCCAACCTCCCTGTTGTTCTTCTCCAGCTGTGTTAACCAAAGACAAACAGTTAGAAGAATAAAATGTATGTACAATAGCAAAAATAAAGTTGGTCATTAGTTGTTAGGGTCAGACACATTCATACACAGGAGCCGCTGAGAGCGAGTTCCAGCTGATAACGGTCATAAAGTGCGAGATAAGGTGCAAGTAGCTAAACTAAACATTTCATATTTGACAGAAATGTTTTGAGAAATGTTAAACTAATCAACTTTTTTCTAATTTCACCATTTTGAACTTAAAATAGGACTATATAATACATTTGATTTAATGTGAGAGGAGATGAAACAAATAACAGCCTTTTTCATCATATTAGGCATAAGATTAATAATGAATGTGTACATACTGTGAATTAATTTAATAAACATATTTACCTAACATCCATAGCCTTCAGTAAATTAAGGCTAGACAAAGTTGGCTTAAAAAAAGGCTTAAAAGTGTGGGGTTCAAAAATAAGTGTCATTTTTTATCAAAAAATATGTTGATAATGATTAAAAACTTCAGTGCCCTTCGAAGGCACCATTTTAGATAGTTTGGCACGCAGGGATTGTGTGTCCATAGGCTAGTGAGAGATCCTACAAATTGTGCTCAGAAATACATTCTACAATGATATATGTGTCTTCATTAAATGTCTATTCTTTAATCCACACATAAAATTGGTTTTTATACCTGCTCAAGTACTTCTTGATGAGTTTCTTCTGTATTAAACAGCGAATCTTCTCAGTCAGATCGCCGCAAGATCTCAGGAATCCTCTCACACTGCTCGTGTTCACGCTCTCCATCGCTGCACTTCCGTCATATGCATATGCCTTTAATCCTATACAGCTGTTTAACCAAAAAGTCTCCAAAATCAAGGAGGTCAAAGGGCATGCTTCCTGCTATAGTATCATCAGCTCTCCCCAAAGTCTATTCATACGGCCACCAGACAGATTTTAAACACCGGATTTAAACTTCTACATATATTTTGAGTAGATAACCGATAGTATATTCTCAGTAAAGGGTTTCACCCTGTGTGTTTCCACACTGATTAAGGATAGTTTGGGAGTTACAAGTAAAAATGATCTTATACGTGTAATAGATCATAGCTACCAGTAAGATCATGATTTGAATTAAGACGAGTAAAATTAAATATTCGCCAACTTGACTTATGCCGCGTCATGGACCACAGAGGCACATCGCGTCTCTGAAATTGTGTGGTGATTTTCCAAATGATACAAACTTAGTGTAAATAAGAGCAATGTAGAGTCCTCGGATTTCTTAAAAACAACACAACAACAAAACATTGTGACAAACTTTGACAACATGTTGTATGAACAAAAGATCTAAGATCTAAGACGCCTAAGCATACTTTTTTGCTTTATTTATTTATTTCATTTTTGAAAAATGTACAAATGTAGTTTTCTGTGATGGTCGTGTTTAGGTGTACATGATCGAATATGCAGTTACGGTACAAAAATCATTATGGCTATGGAAAGCCCCCACCATAATAATTGAAACCCCAGCATGGACAAAAAATGCTGATTGAATCTTTTCATATAAATGAGATTTAAGACGACTAAGTACAGTTTTTCAACCATCTAAAGTTTTCGAACAGACATTGTTTAATAACAATTATACTTTAGGGTCACCGTTAAACAAAATCATTACAGTAATCTTCTAAAAGATAAATAGAAGATATGAATGTATTCAAACTTTAAGATTTCATTTAAACAGTCTTTTAATTTTAAAAGATCTAATTTAAACTTTTACAATTATGCTTTGAAATAAATTTAGTACGAACAAAACTTTGGCTCTGGAAAGGCGTTAGCAGACTAACATACGCTGTGACATGATGCACATAGAGATTAGTTCATTTTTTAGAACCGTGTGTGTGCGCGCGTGCAATACAGCTTAGAAATGATATTAAATTATTTATTTATTTTATAGTTTTCTGTGATGGTCGTGTTTAGGTGTACATGATCGAATATGCGGTTACGGTACAAAAATCATCATGGCTATGGAAAGCCATCAAAATTGAAACTCCACACTCCAAATTATGATTGAATCTTTTCATATAAATGAGATTTAAGACGACTAAGTACAGTTTTTGAACATACATTGTTTAATTACCGTTACACAAAATCATTACAGTAATCTTCTAAAAGATAAATAGAAGATATGAATGTATTCAAACTTTAAAGATTTTATTTAAACAGTCTTTTGTTTTTAAAAGATATCATTTAAACTTTTAAGATTATACTTCTCATAAATAAACTCAGCACCTGATATCCTGATCGCTGAATTTGTGTGACTCTCTGACACACACACACACACACACACACACACACACACACACACACACCCTTTGGCTGGTGCTTTTTGAAAGCTCCGCAGGTCAAACGCTGATGTATAGAGAGGTCAGAGGGCCCTGATTTCTAAACATGTAAGATGATTTTTATTTTTGTTTATTTAAAACTAAAACAATTGGATCAATAAGATATTTATATTATAAACATTTCATTAAGATATTTATATTATAAACATTTCATTTATACACTTTTAAAGAATGTTTTTCAACTTTAGTTAGTCTGATATATACAACATGATTAGGAAAACCCCTTTCTCACTGTACTCTGGAGCAGCACGTTTCAGATGTCAAAGCTCGAAAGGTTGGCAGGGGGGAAATCCCGTGACACACATCTCCTCTGATGTCTGATCTCCACACACACACACACACACACGAGCTGGGGCCTCAGGTTGAGAGACTCGTTGCAATTTTTTATTTAAACTTTTGGTGTGAGGTTTTAGTAAGATCTTTATTTTAGAATCATTTATATTCTTTTAAAAGAACTGAGTGGCTTCACAACGTTTGTGTGAGATAAACTTTCACAGTTTTTCCCTTATCAGTTTTCACAGTACAGCCCGGATAAGCTAAGGAATATGTAGGGAGGAGGATCGTGTGTGATACCAGCTTCAAAAACACACACACATACAGACACTAACTGTTATGTTCAAAAGGCTTCAACTTTCTGTTAGATACCATGACGTATTGTTATAACACTTTCTGTCAATATCAAAAGGCATCAATCAATCAGACTTTCTGTCAGATATCATGACATAATTATTTAATCACAGTGTCTTCAAAACCTTCTGTCCATATCAAAAGGCTTCAAACAATATCAAAACCCGAAACGAACTGTCAACCTGTCAATCAAAAATCAAAACTAGCTGTCAACCTGTCAATCAAAAATCAAAACTAGCTGTCAACCTGTCAATCAAAAATCAAAACTAGCTGTCAAACCCCTTTGATCATTTGATCTCCTTTAATCTCCCTTTGATCTCCCTTTGATCTCCCTTTGATCTCCCTTTGATCTCCCTTTGATCTCCCTTTGTTCTCTTTGATCCCTTTGATCCTATGCCAAAAGGGGCGGGACACGTCACCGGAAGGGGCGGGGCACCTGTCAATCAATCATTTTTGACAGGTGGTGGTACCTATTCACTAGTAAGGAAGGAAGGAAAGAAAGAAAGAAAGAAAGAAAGAAAGAAAGAAAGAAAGAAAGAAAGAAAGATTGGTTAGAAAGAAAGAAAGATAGATTGATTGGTTAGAAAGAAAGATAGATTGATTGGTTAGAAAGAAAGAAAGATAGATTGGTTAGAAAGAAAGAAAGAAAGAAAGAAAGAATAGATAGATAGATAGATAGATAGATAGATAGATAGATAGATAGATAGATAGATAGATAGATAGATAGATCAAGTTTGAAGGTAGATTGATAGAAATAGTTTGAAGATAGATAGATAGATAGATAGATAGATAGATAGATAGATAGATAGATAGATAGATAGATAGAAAGAAGAGGTTTGAAGATAGATAGATAGATAGATAGATAGAAAGAAAGAAAGATAAGTTAGTTAGAAAGATAGACAGATATTATTATAGCATCTATCATGCAATATTTCTGCATTTTTTTTCCCAAAAAATGTTTTTCCGCTACGATGTTGAGAACAGTATTGAAGAACAGATTCTACTGGAAGAATGTGTTTTCCTGACTTTGAGAGAACGTTAGCCGGAGTTAGGAGAGCATTCCCTGTTAGCTGGATGCATGTTTCTCAGTGAAGTGTATAAATGCAAACACCATGAGTTAACGCATGTACAGAGCTGTTGTTAAATGTGTGAAACACACCTATGAGAAACACTGAGTTAATGAGGAACTGAGTGTGTCGTGAAGAAATGAACAGGAAGATGTGTGCCACAGACGAGCAGCGATGAAGACGCTCAGCTGGATTCTGCTCATGTGGGGTAAGAGTCTCAGACATTCAGAAACTGCATTATCATTTAGAAAATACTGAGAAAACAAAGTAAAATATAATTGTGTTTCCTTTTAGTTTATTTCGAAAGCAAAAGTAAAATGCGCACGGCCCCATGGGCATTCATAAGTGATTTAAAAGCGAGGTCGAAAAGAGGGAAAACCTTCTCCCTGGTTTTATAAACACACAGTTAAATCAGCCAGAGAAAATATAATGTTAGAAAATCAAAGGTCAAGAACCCAACTAAAACAAACACTGATCACCATAATGGTGGCATCAAACGTTATTATTTTCAATAAATCATCTAAACCTATGTTAATTCTCAATAACAACTTTTGTACACTAATGTGACAAACTGGTTTGTAATACCATATTTTAATGGAAAAAAACTAATCATAATTTTAATAATAAAAGACTGTAAAAAAACAGAAACAGAAAAAAACATGTTAATTGGTTAACGGTATTTAACCTTATCATATACGGTGAAAGACTAATAGATCTCATGGGACATTTTGTGTAATTTTTATTTTTTTTTAACAATGTGTTTATTGTTTTTGATTATGCAAGACAGGTAACAGAGAAACACATTTCCATTTCGTCACAGTTATTTCCCACCCCAACAAGAGAACATCACTCTCTTCTCCCATATAGAAATACACAAAAGTCTCAGACAAGAGACAATCTAAATGCAAAACAAATATTGCAAGGTACCCAAAAACCAAATATACATTACTGTACTTTACACATAAAAGTTACATTTTCCAGCAAAACAAACCGAAACAAAAAGACAATACATAGTTACACCTCCTGTAATAAATGACCAATATTATTGTTGTTAATGTAGTAATTAAACGGCTTCCATATTTCTTCATATACATCCATTTTGTTTTTAACAAAATATGTTATTTTTTCCATGGCCATACACTGTGCCATGGCATTAATCCAAGCTCCAATAACTGGTGGATCAGGCCTTTTCCAGCTAAGAGCTATCATTCTTTTAGCTTGTAATATAGCATAATCTATAAATTTACGCTGCTGAAGATTTAGTTTAAAGTTCTTTGGATATAAATGTAGCAAAATCATTTTTGCATCTAGAGGAATATTCAGGGGTACAATTATCTTTGTAATATTAATCACTTCCACCCAAAAGTCTCTAATAATGTTGCATTCCCAAACACAATGCACAAATGATCCCTGAGCCTCTCTGCATTTAAAGCATGTATCAGGAATATTTTTATTAAACCTATTTAGTTTGACAGGAGTTATGTAAGTCTGCATCAACCAGTTATATTGAAGTAGTTTTAAGCTAACACTACCTAACTGTTTCTGAGAGTTTTTACAGACTTATTTCCATTCATCCTCAGATATATCCCACCTTCCATAATTCAAGTTTCGGGGTTGTTGATTCAGTAGACCCTGATACAAGCCAGCTGTAAAAAACTGATATTAATCCTTTATTATTGCATTTCTTAGTAATTAATTCCTCCAAAGAAGAAAGTACTGGCAAGTTTAATGATTGGTTCTGCATAGAAAGAACAAAACTCCTCATCTGTAAGTATTTAAAGAAATGTTTTCTTGGAATATTATACTTAGTAGATATCTGCTCAAACGACATCAACGTTCCCTCCTCAAAAAGATCACTAATTTTGCTTAATCCTTTTTCAACCCACAACCGGAATCCCGAGTCCTTCGTGCCTGGTGTGAATAATGTGTTGCCCCAAATGGGACTATACTGGGATAAAGAGTCAGCTATTTTCATGTACTCTCTAACTTCATACCATACTCTAATCATATTACAATCTATGGGGTGCGTGGTGACTGTTTTCAGTTGTTTAAACTTATCTGAATATATATACAAGTTTAAAGGCAACGCAAAACCACATGACTCCATATCCACCCAGGATGGTTTACTTCCAGAGGAAAAATAAAACATTATTGTTCCTAATTGTGCAGCTAAATAGTGCCAGTACAGGTTGGGACATTTTAACCCTCCAGTGTCAAATGGAAGATAAAGAAGAGAAAGACGAACTCGAGGGCATTTCTTGTTCCAAATAAATGTCCTGAATAATGAGTTAATCTTCGAGAACACTCCAGCTGGTGGCGCCAAGGGGATATTTTGGAATAAATACATGAATTTAGGCAAAATATTCATCTTCAATATATTTATCCTTCCTATCAATGACATTATAATTTGTAGAAATTATATTTTCTAATTGGGGAACAATTTTGATACCCAAATATGTAAAGCTGGGTGATATTTTCAAGGTAAATAAATGTGATGTATTTGGCCAGCTATCTTTATTAAGCAGCATTAACGATGACTTTGATGTGTTCACTTTATATCCAGATATACTTCCGAATTGATTGACCAGATCTAAAAGTGCTGGTAGAGAGGCGTTTAATTGTTTTAGGAATAACACTACATCGTCAGCGAATAAAGCTATTTTACGTTCCTTGCCACCCATTGTAATGCCTTGTATGTGGTTGTTAGTTCTTACGGCTATTGCTAGCGGTTCTATAGCCAAAATGAATAAAAGTGGGGACAATGGTGAGCCTTGAGGGCAACCTCTTGTAATATTAAAAGGCTCAGAAATCATCTCATTGGTTAAAACTTCAGCCACTGGGGTGGAATGTAATCATTTGATCCAATGTAAAAAAGGAGTTTCCAAATCCGAATTTTATGATAACGTCAAAGAGATAAGCCCATTCGATCCTATCGAAAGCCTTCTCCGCGTCGAGCGAGAGAAGAGCAGGATCCTTTTCCTCTTTTTGGCTATGCAAAATATTTAAAACACGTCTTACGTTATGAAATCCCTGTCTGTTCTTAATGAACCCGTTTTGATCATCACCCACAATGCCCGGAAGCACAGTCTCTAGCCTTTTTGCCAAGATTTTACATATTATTTTGGTATCTGTGTTTATTAGACTAATCGCATATTTCCACACTTTGTATTCGGTTTTCCTGGTTTTGGTAAAAGAATGATCAAAGCCTCTCTCATAGAATTAGGAAGACAGACACTATTATAACATTCATCATGGAGTGGCTTAACCATTTTATCACTGAAATATTTATATAGGTCGATGGGCAGGCCATCAGGTCCTGCTGTTTTACCACCTTTTAATGTATTTATAGCCTCCATAATTTCATCTGCCGTAATCTCACCATCTAATTTAATTTTAAGTTCCTCAGATATTTTAGGAATGTTGAGGTTATCAAAAAACGCGGAGTGGGCATCAGTCGTGGCCTTATATTCAGAGCAATATAGCTTTTCGTAGAAATTTCTAAACGCTTTATTAATTTCCATCGGATCTACAGTCACATTTCCATTTTCATCTTCAAAACTAGTAATTGCTCTTTTTGATTCCTGTTGTTTCATACGCCAAGCAAGAAGTCTGCCTGGTTTTTCTCCCTGATCGTAAAATTGCTGCTTTAATCTCAATAAATTGGCCGCTGCTTTTTCATGTGTTTTTTCATTATATTGGGTTCTTAACAATAGCAATTCTTTTAAAACATTATCAGTATTTTGGCCTGCTTGTAAACTTTTTTCCTCGAGTAAGCGAATTTTAGTTTCAAGTGTTTTAAATTTCTCCTGTTTCTCTTTTGTCTTCCTACTCGTATAGCTTATAATTTGTCCTCGTATAAAGGCCTTAAAGGCTTCCCATCTGATTATAGCTGATGTTTGGGTGGTGTTATGTTCAAAATAGTAATCAATTTGTTCCCCTAAGAACTCAAGAAATCTTTTGTCTTGCATCCAGTGTATTTGAAATCTCCATTTAGTACGATTATGAGTAAACTTTGGTTCAACGTATGTCAAAGATACAAGAGCATGGTCTGAAATAAGAATACTACTATATTGACAATTTCTGATACATGAAATTAGTTCAGCTGATATCAGAAAGTAATCTATTCTTGAGCATCCTTTAGAAGTACTCGACCAACATGAATATTCCCTCTTTATTGGGTTTTGAGCCCTCCATATATCCACCAGGTTAAGTTCCTTTATAAAATGTTGTAAAGCTTTTCTAGACCTTACATGGGTGTTATCAATACCAGATGACCAGTCCTTACTGGGCTGCAAAACACAATTGAAATCACCTGCCACAATGTGTTTTCCGGGCATTGTGGAGATTCTCAAAAATAAATCATTATAAAAATCTGCGTTATCATCGTTAGGTCTATATACATTAACCAGATTAATCCGAGTTGATAGAATGTTTCCCTGTACAATCAAAAATCTACCTTTGGGGTCTTTAGTTATTTTATCAATGCGCAAAGGAATAGACTTATGTATCATAGTTATAACTCCTCTGGAATTCGAATAGTAAGCTGAAGACAGTACCTGACCTGGCCATCTACGCTTAATTTTGATTATCTCATGATCTAACATGTGTGTTTCCTGCAGGAACACAATTTTGGCTCTTAGCTGTTTTATTCTACCCATTACTTGTTTTATTTTAGTAAGTTTACGTAGGCCTCTACAATTCCAAGATACACATTCAACCAAAATGTCTGTCATTTGTTATAATGTCATAATTACCATAAAGAGAGGTAAATTACCTTTGTGCAAGAATAGCAATAAAAACCTATAAAGGGTACCATTTGAAATAAAACCCAAAAAGAAAAGGAAGAGAGCGACCCACCCAGAACCCAGGCCTGACTCACTAGAACATACAGGCTCACCCAAACGCCTAAATAACTTCCCTCCATTATCGGGAATAGGTCCACGCTATACTGAGGAACTATTCTCCTGTAAACCAAAACTTCTCATTAGAAGTTCTCTTTAAGTTCTCATCAAGTCACACTTAATTTAGTCATCCTCAGTCACTGGCTCCAGTTTCTTGATGTATTTGTTCACGTCCGCTGGTGTATTGAAGACGACAGTACGGTCATCGTTGGTCAACAGGAGCCGTGCGGGGTATATTACCCGGTGCTTGTCCAGACCGAGTTCCCGTAACCGCTTCCTCACGCCGTCGTAGCTCCTCTGTTGTTTATACACCTCCGTTGGCAGGTCAGGAAGAAATCTTATTTTGTTGTTTTGGTACATCACCTCTTTCTGTATCCACGCAACTTTCAAGATATTTTCTCTGTCCTTGTAGTTTAAACACTTGATGATGATAGTTCTCGGATACGTAGTGGAACTTTGGCTCGCTGTTATCCGGTGCGCTCTCTCCAAAACCGGCGGCGTTATCTTCAGAGTATCCGCTATCCATTTTTCCATAAAGGAGCAGGTATCATTGCCTTCTACTTTCTCGGGTATGCCCAGTACACGCAGGTTATTACGTCTACTCCTCCCTTCTAAGTCTTCGACTTTGTTATTGAGGTTTTTTGTCTTGCTCTCAAGTTTTTCGATACTTTCTTTCAGGGTTTGTATCTCGTCTTCTGCCGTAGATATCCGCATTTCGGCCTCCATGATACGCCCACTACAGTCTTTCACATCCGTTTGGACAATTCTTATTTCCGTCAGTACACCATACATTTTTGTGTTAAAGTCATGTTTGAATGAGGTTATGGCAAGCATGAGGTCCTTTGTTGATGGATTTTCCATGTTTATGACTTGTTCGGCGTCCGCGGAAACATCAGCGTGTGCCTGCTCCGGTGAGCATGTCTCCCCTTCAGCTAGCTCCTGGCCTGCATCCTCACAGCTCTCCATTTCTTTCTTCTCTTTTTTGCCATGTTTGAAGTGATTTACTCTTATGCTTACAATTTTGTCTCTTTATATGACCTCTCTCTGGAATATTATGCAGGATTTATTGAAAAGCAATTGAGCACGAGGAAAACGCGTCTGCTCACCTTGCCGCCATAACCGGAAGTCTGCCTTGACATCATTTTGTGTAATTTTACAGTAAAATACTGTTAAATGTATAGATTTTCTTATTTATGGATTGATAAAAAGAGAACTCCAAAAACCAACCTTTAATATGTCAACCAAATCAAACAAGAATTTGAATCTTCGCTTTATCCAATTTTCAGATTTCTGTTTTGGAAATGAATGCATATTTGAATGAATGAATAGATATTTATATAGCGTGCTTGCAGATGGCAGCCTAGTCTATCAATGTTTCAATAGACTCTGTAATTCCCGGACTGTTTATTTTCCAGAATCCCCTGCTCATTATTAGTTTATCTGTTTCAGCTGTGTCTTGTTTCATTTGATTATCACCCTGTCTATTTAAATTCCTTTTGCCTTCATTCAGTAGTGATGGCAAAATGAGTCTTCCTGAGCCACTGAGACCTTGCAGCCCATTGCTTCACCTAAAGGTTCATTACTCGAAGCTCCATTCAGCATTGCTCACTAGTGACACCTAGTTATTGTGCAAAGAATTAGCAGACAAATGAATTAATTCTGAACCAATGACCTGAGCAGACTTATGATGTCCATATACCCAACCCAATTTGGGGTGGGTGAAGGAAGGATTACAACAGATTTTTGTTGAGAAACAGACTTTTTTCAAGTGTGTTGGGGTTTAGACGATTCCTCTTCTTGGACAAAACCTCTCCAGCCTCGGAAAAAAAAAGATCCTTTCACAAGGAACAGAGGATGCAGCGGAACATAAAAATGCCAGTGCCAGCTGGTGTAAATGAGGACACTGATGCTTCTGTTGAGCCCAGACAAGGGAGGATCTCCTCTTTCTTGCTGCTCCATTACCAGGAAAAAGGAAGAGGTTACAAAAAGCAATCCAGTCCAGATCCAAAAATCCAAGGCAATCCAAATAATCTTATCTAATTAATATAACAAGACTATAATATAGCTACTATAATTAATAATAACTATATACTATAACTATTCTAACCCGATATAATGTAATGATATACAGCCCTAACACATATATGACACAATAACGACAATGACAATGATAGTTATCTGACTCTCTGACTCTGACACTACTACAACTGCTTCTACTACTCCTGCAACACTCACAAGGTGGCGCGAGTTTCAAACCCCCTGCATCCGGAAGCGACACTCAGACCGAACCCATGCCGTATCCACACCAACCGAGGCCTCGTTTGTCATTAGTCACATGATTTTCACGTTAACATTTTTTCACGCCCATTTTTTCTTGACACAAGCTCCGACGCCTCGGTTCAAATGTCACGTCACTATCATTCAGTATGAAGTCTTGTTTGTTGTTTGATTGTTTGTTTTGGTTCACACTCTCTGTCAGTAATTTGAGTAGGTCCGGTTTCTTTATATTTGTCTGTTTCTGAGTTTTGGATTCCTTGTTCCAGTCTGCCTCAGTGGATCGTATCTGTGTTCGGACTGATTACATGTGCTTGACCCTCTGCCTGGTATGGACTATGACCTTGGATTATATTTGTTAATAAACTGTGTTTGGATTCTCAATCTCTCTACTGAATGCTGTCTTACCACCACAACCAAATCATTACAGAAGACTTCATCATACTGAATCCAGCTGTTGAACTAGTCCGTATGCGTATGACATTACAAATGCTTCTGATCTACCGGACTATGCTCTCATTGACTTTTTCTGTCACGGGCTTAACCCTCCTCTCAAAGATAAGCTAATTCATGATGCACCTCGAAGTTCGTTCATTTCTGGACTATGCGTAGTTGTTGAGCGGGTCCCAGTTTACCGTGGGAGTGGCAGGTGGTAACGCTTCGCTTAAACATTTTTTTTAAGCGAAGCATATGCGAAGCTTGGCCGGCACTTTCCATCCGTGCCCACTCTAATGGTCAAAACCCCAGTGCTTACAACGTTAGCCAGAGCTGTCACGTCAGAGCCGCCAGTCCCAGTATAGTCACGTCAGAGCCGCCAGTCCCAGTATAGTCACGTCAGAGCCGCCAGTCCCAGTATAGTCACGTCAGAGCCGCCAACCACCAGCACAACCTTGCCTGAGTCTTCAGTGGTCAAGATCAGCAACCCAAAGCCTCCAGTAGTGAAATAAGAAACCTTTCAGTCTTCAGCCATCACAGACACCATCACTGTATTCCCGGTGTTGTTGAAGCAGTGATTAATGATGCCAAGACTTCCTATCCACATTGGAGCTTAATATAAGTTGGCAGATCTACTTCTGAGAACGGTCAGAAAAGGTGGCTTATCAAAGCATCTATCATCGAATATTTCTGCTGACGCTTCTCTGATCCCAGAGTTCATCCCGTCTTCCATGTGCTTTCAGTGATGGCAGTGGTGCTGTGGTGTATTTGGTCGACATTCGTCGAAATGGCTTTGAATAAGACAGCTGCACATAATTCAGAGCATGTTCCAGTATATAAGTCTGTTCCTGAGCCTTTCCTAGTCTGCAGATCTGTTCCTGAGTCTGTTCCTGGGCCTATTCAAGTCCATGAGTCTGTTCCTGAGTTTCTTCCTGAACCAGTCCTAGTCTGCAAATGTGTTCCTGAGTCTGTTCCTGAGCCAGTCCTAGTCTGCAGATCTATTCCTGAGTCTGTTTCTGCACCTGTTTGAGTCCATGAGTCTTTTCCTTACATCTGTCAGCTGCAGGTGCCATAATGTACCAACAGATGGCAGCCTAGTCCCTCACTGTTTCCATAGACTCTATTATTCCCGGACTCAGTGGATCGTATTTGTGTTCAGACTGATTACATGTGCTTGACCCTCTGCCTGGTATGGACTATGACCTTGGATTATATTTGTTAATAAACTGCGTTTGGATTCTTACTCTGCTGAATGCTGTCTTACCACCACAACCAAATCATTACAAGTGTGCAGCATCCACTTAGATGACGGCAGTCACAGTACAACATACACAGTACTCTCGCTCGCCACACACCAGCTATAGGTGGAGATGAGAAAGCGTGATCAAGCAAATCCGTTTGACAGGGATTATTAATTAGATAACATTTTAGAAAACTTGTAATACAAAAACATTGCAATTCTTAATGTAATCAATCAACTGGGAAAATATGCTGATATCGGTTTATGTTTTTTAACCTATTCAATTTTTTTGTTTTTTTGTTGCCTTAATAAAGACTGATTCTTAAGTCTCACAAAGCTCTCCTGATGTCTCCCAGAGCACTTAACAATCTTTCTCGCTTCTCCAGCATCTCTTTCAGAGGCCTTCAATATCGACACTGAACATCCCCTGAGATTTAACGGCGCGGCAGAAGATTTCTTTGGTTACAGCGTTTATCAGTCGGAGTTTGAAAACAGGAAACAGTGAGTGAAACACACACACATACACACACACACGCACACACACACACACACACACACACACACACACACACATACATACTGGTTGCTAGGGTGTTCTACATGTGTTTTCTGAGGGTCTGATTGATTGTGAGGGTGTTTTTGGCAGGATCATCGTTGGAGCCCCATTAAAAGGAAACTCAACGGGAGCCCCATTAAAAGGAAACTCAGCGGGTGAAATGTACAGTTGCACAGTAGATCTGCAGTCCTGCACACCACTGCTCTGGACAGGTATCACCCTCACACACACTATCTGTCACGATCACCATCACACACACTATCTGTCATGATCACCACCGTCACACACACTAACTGTCATGATAACCGTCACACACACTATCTGTCACGACCACCGTCACACACACTATCTGTCATGCTGTGGTCTCCCCTCTCTCTCTCTCTCTCTCTCTCTCTCTCCCCCCCCCCCCCCTCTCTCTCTCTCTCTCTCGCTCTCTCTGTCTGAGCGCATGTGTCCCAGTGACTGGGAGGAGCGTGTGAGTGTTTGAGCTAATGGCGGCATGTTTGAATGAGTTTTTTTCCCTTTTTTCCCCTTTTTCCCATTTCTTTAATAATTTAGTTTAGTTTAGTTTGTAGTTAGCTGTTAGGGGTTGTGGAATGTCGGCAGACTCTGACGGGTTTGCTATCTTAACAGGCCGGAACGGCTGTAATTGTATACCAGATGACTCGATCACGGTCGAAGACTGCTTGACTGCTGTTAGTAGTGAAATAGGTGCTCGGAACATTCTGTCAGCATCTAGAATGAATAAAGCTGTCGTTGTGTTTGTGAAAGAAGAGTCTATGGTTCATCATTTAGTAGAAGTTGGCTTATCTGTTGGTGATTTTTTTTTTCTGCCTGTTTTACCGCTGTCGAGCCCTTCTAAAAAGGTAACTCTTTCCAATGTGCCGCCTTTTATTTCTAATGATTCACTTGAGCATTTACTTGGCCGCTATGCCAAAATAGTAATGCAGATTAAAATGATCCCCCTCTGTGTTAAAAATCCAAATTTGAAACATGTGATTGTTACGTTTCTGGGCTGTAGAAAGCGCGCGACGAAGGATATTCAGAAAAACAAGGTATTTAATAGTAAACTCAGGAGTAACATCATGTTCACACAAATAATAACCGACCAGGGATAGAACAGAACAGGGAGTATAAATACACAAGCAGACTAAACAAGGAACAGCTGACAAGACTGAACTGATTGGAAACCATAGAGACTAACGAGAACAGGTGGAGACAAGACAGAACATAATTGTGACATTACGCCCCCCTCGCGCCGTGATGACAACAACAAGAAAAGAAAAAAGGGCGGTGGCTTCGGCGGAAGGCGTGGAGCTGGGGACGGACTGGAACCTGGGGACGTTGGCCATGGACACCATGGTGGCGCAGACGGGGGGAGGAGCCAGGGTGGTGTCTGAGCTGACAGACAGGACGACACCCAGAAGCCGATCAAAGGCGGCGGAACCGTGGGTGGCTGAGGATCCCGCGGAGCTGAGTGGCCGACGGACCATGGCGACACCGTAGACCGGGAAGACAGGAGCTGAGCCGCTGATCTGCGGGACTGAGGCGGTGACGTGGGGACGGATGACCGGGGTGACGATGTGGTGAGGGAGGCCGACGGGGAGGTCAGAGGAAGGGAGGAGTCCAGTGGTGCCGAAGGGGTGCAGGGTGAGGGTGCAGCCCGAATCCCAGAAGTCCGTGGCTGTAGCTGGACGTCGACCGCCGAAGGCCGACCTGGAGCGGCGATCGAGCCCAGCGGAGCTTCCGGGCAGACGGACCGCGGAGGCGATGAAGGAGTGGTGGGTCGAGGTGAAGGCGACAGGCTGACAGGACGTGGTGGTGGTGTGCGCCTGGAGGGCCGAGGTGAAGCCGGGAACTCGCCCTCTAGTCGAGCTGGTGGCAGGGGAGCCCGAGGCGCGGAGGATGAGCCGCACGAAGTGAGCAGCGGTGGCAGAGCAGAGGAGCTACATGGCACCAGTGGTGCCGACGAATCCAGGGGACTGGTCGTGACCAGCGCTGGAGACGGGATAAGGATGACAGGCAGGGATGAAGACGGAAGACTTCCGGACGGGACCGGCGAAGAAGATGATGTGAGGGTGGGGAATTGGGTGGGAATAGGATCCGCGGACCACAGGTCTATTAGGTTGTAGTCCGCTCCTGGCTCTGCGATGGACAGACCCGCCTGCGTCGACTTCGGGGCTGGTTCATGAACGACCTCAGTGGGCGCCTCGGGCTCGCTGGCTGTGAGGGAGAGGTCGCCATTCTGGATCAACCAGGTCAGAAAACTCAAGTAGGGCCTGCTTTCCGGGCGGAGGAGAAGCTGCAGCGTGGGTAAGTCCATCAAGTTAAATTTGCTCATTATGAGGGTCGGTTATTCAGTTATGTTTCTGGGCTGTAGAAAGTGCACGACGAAGGACATTCAGAAAAACAAGGTATTTAATAGTAAACTCAGGAGTAACATCACGTTCACACAAACAATAACCGACCAGGGATAGAACAGAACAGGGAGTATAAATACTCTGTTATGACAGAACATAATTGTGACAGTAATGTCTTTCAGACGACAAACTTTTATGATTTTGAATGCCGAATTTAAACATTTTGATGTTTCTGTGAAATTGACTTTGTCAGGTAAAGATTAAAAAAAAATTATCAGCACGGATTCAATGAAATGTTTCTCTTGTGGGATTTTTGGTCACATAAAACAAAAATGCCCATCTAATAAGGTGACTGAACAAAATGAGAACCTAATATACCTCTGGAGCAAGTGTTTTCTACTTCGGAAAATGTTAATCAGGATGTAGGTAACAAAACTGATCTGGCTGAATCGGATTCCTTGTCTAAAGACGAAGAAAATCCGAAAGAGCATGCAGCTAACAGTCATGCTGCGGACGCAGAAAAGTGTTTAGTGAACACTAGTGAGTGTGATAATGTCAGCAGTGGGGCTGAGATCGCCACTGCGGGAACCAGTGACCCAGAGCGGCCGCGGGAGCCGGATGAGCTTGTGGATGCCGGAGAGTCGCGGGACTCGCGAGCATCTGTTGGCCTGTCACTGAGTGACGAGGAACAGCTCACCGGGAGAGGTGAGACTCAGTCTGTAAATATTGATTCTGACAGCGAGGAATCTGATATTGTAGATTATCTCACTGATGTTAGTTCACAAGGAAGTTATGCAGAAAAACAATGCAGCCTTCAAATGAAGCCACCTTATTATACAGTGCAACAAATTAACGATTTCCTTGATAGTACTTTCAATCAGCGAAGACCAAGATAAGAGAAGTATTTCTCTGATGTGCAACTTTTTGTTGATTCTTGTGTTATGGCTATGAGAAAAGCTTCATTGGAGGAGCTTGATCAGCCAAAACGATATAGACTCAAGAAACAGACTGAAAATCTATTACAAGAAATACTTATAGAGCCATGTTTATTAACAGGGTGATATTTTGGGCTGTTTCTTTCCTTTCCTCATGACAACCTTAAACATTGGAACTTTTAATATTAACGGTTGTCGGGGTATAGAAAAGAGAGTGGCTTTATTTGATTATTTGCACTTAAAGAAAGCAGATACTGTGTGAAACCACACACAGTCAGATGTTACAGGAAACGCATTCAGATCAGCAGAATCAGACACAGTGGACTGGTGATTGGAAAGGCAATGTTTTGTTAAGTCATGGAACAAACCTCAGTGCAGGTGTTGCCATTCTCTTTTCTCCATCTGTTAGTAGTCAGCCAGATATGGTTGAGGTCGTGCCTGGTCGGATTTTGAGAGCTGATATTGCCTTGGGTGATACACACTTTTCCTTTTTTAATGTGTATGCTCCAAATATTGGTTCTTTAATAGCTCAATTTTGCCATCTTTTTTATCAGATCATCACTATGTATCTATTAAAGTTTCTGTCTCATTTCCTAGATTCTCTAAATCACATTGGCACTTTAATAATAGATTATTGCAGGACTGCACCTTTATTCACTCTTTTAATCTTTTTTGGAAAACTTGGACAGAGGAGAGATGCAGTTTTCAACTCAGTTGACATTGAGTCAATGGTGGGACATCAGTAAAACTCAAATTAAGACTTTTTGCCAACAGTACACTGCACATAGTACTAGAGCCCTTAAAGAAAAAATGAAGTCTCTTGAAAAAGATATTCTTGGGCAAAGCAGTGACTCAACCCACAATAATTCATCTTTTATTGACTCTGTTGCAAGTGTAACAGGTCAAATATGTGCTTCCACTTGCTACATTTATTTTCATGTATGGCCCCTTTAATTACACTCTCCGCCCAGATCCGGTAGTATGATGAACTGGTTCCGGTAGGGTACTTTAGATTCGCGCCAGCCGAGAGAGTGAATGGCTGCGGTGAGTGAGTGCTCCATGGGTAAAATATGTTGTATTAATTGTATAACCATTTTATGGGTTAATACTGAGTTATACGTGTGTTTAGAAGTATGTTATATGATTTGGGTTCGTGCCACTGTTATATGTATTGTAATATCAAGTTTAATGTTCACCTCCATTATAGAATATGCACGAGGGTGATTCCTGAATCTGATCACTGCTGTTCTATGTTATCAACAGAATAAAAATCCATCATAAAGCGTCAATTGGTGTCCATCATGAGTTAAACACAACACAACGCAGAGACAACACTGTTACACAAGCGATAAGATCCTTTTAAAGAACTTATTGGAGGAACGAGGAAAAACAGCCCTTTTAAGGACCAGGTTTGCTCAGCTGAATGATATGGATGCTCCAACAGTTTTCTTTTTTTGGACTTGAAAAAAAGTCAAGAGAACAGAAGATCTTTCATCAATAGAAGATGCCATGTGGTGGAGTTACAACTGATCAACAGGAAATTCAAGCATATGCTCTTTACTTTTATGAGGATTTATACTGTTCCGAGGAATGTGATGGAGCTGTAGCTGATGAATTTTTATATAATTTATCTAAGCTATCTGAAGAGGAACATGATGACTTGGACAGTCCTTTATCATTTGGAGAACTTTCTCAACCTGTTTTCAATAAATCACCTGGGTTAGATGGACTTTCAGCAGAGTAGGCCTAACCCTAACCTAGTTTTTCAAGTTTTTCTGGAATTTAATTGGACAAGACCTATATGGTGTTTTTCTTGAATGTATTGAGCAAGGAACTCTTCCTTGAAGTTGTTGAAGGGCAATTTTAACACTAATCCCAAAAAAGGTGATCTTGGTGTCTAAAATACTGGCGTCCGGTATCACTGACCTATTGTCATAAGCATTGACTAATAGACTTAAAAAATGTATGGCATCAGTCATTCACAAAGATCAAACATTTTTTTGTTTCTAAAAGGTCGATTTTTGACAATCTCTTTTTGTTGAGAGATATTATTACTGTTGCAAAAATGCATAATTTGGACATTGGTTTTCTTTCACTAGACCAAGAAAAGGCGTTTGACAGGGTGGACCACCAATATTTCAGTCCCTCCAGAAAAACCAGAGTTCCCCTTCAGGGACTACCGCTGCGTGAAATCGCAGTGGGAACGCCTCCAGCGTAGTGCGTCTGAAGCATGAATGAAATCAGTCAATGGCGAGACGGAACCGACCAGGAAACTATAAAGCACCCCTGAAAACACAAGCGAAACAGCCTTTGTTACTTCAGCATCGATCTGTGTGTGTGTCTGAAATCTGTCTATATATATATATATATTACTGTGAGTGAAATGACGAGTGAGCAGCAGTTTAAGCAGTGTGCTCACCCTTGTACTCGATTTATAACGGGTGGGGATTCACATGATTTATGTGTGGCTTGTTTGGGGATGCAGCATGCCCAGTCAGCTCTCGAGGGGGCTGATTGCGTGCATTGCGAGCGTCTGCCTTTGAGAACACTGCGCTCGCGGCGATCGCTCTTCGAGGAGAGCGGCTCGCTGCGCGCTCCCCAGGGCTCGGGTCCCGCTTCTGTCGAGGCAGAACGGCGGCGCTTGACTTGGGGATCGCAGATGGATCTCACCGCGGGGCTTGAGACGGGCTCCGCCCTATCTCAGCCTTCTCCGGTGAGACCCAGTACCTCTATCCCGGCTCTGGAAGCCCGCGCTGCGGTTACTTCTGCCCGGGAGGAGGTACATGTTGTTCAGGAATTTCAGCTATCCAGTTCTGAGGAGCTGGATGTTGAAAGTATTGCAACAGATGAGACACATGAATCGTCATTTCAGCATAACACTGAAGATGAGCTTATGGAGGTTTTATCTCGTGCTGTTGAAAAGCTCAGCATTGAGTGGCCAGCTGATAGGCAGGAGTCTAAGCCAAAAAGTAAGCTTGATGAGAGATTTCTGCCTGCACGTGCCCAACCTTCTCGCCGGTGCTTGCCGTTTTTCCCAGATCTTCACACTGAGGTGTCGAAGACCTGGGCTAGACCTGTGTCTAGTAGAATTTATACAAACATTTCTAATGCTTATGGTAACATTATGGGAGCTAAGGTTTCTGGTTATGTGACGATGCCAAGGGCGGAGGAGACGCTTGCGAGCTATCTCTCGCCTGAATCAGCATCGTCACTCAAAGCACCGGCCCTTCCCACCAGACCTCTGAAAAATACATCTAATTGGTGGGGAAGGCTTACTCGGCGGCGAGCCAGGCAGCCGCATGTTTACAAACGATGGCGATCATGCAGGCTTATCAGGCTGACCTGCTTAAAGAAGCTAGTGAGGGGGGGGAAATTTCTGCCGTCACTATAAATGAGCTCAGGCAGACAGCTGATCTCACTCTCCAGGCCACCAAGGAGACCGCGAAATCCATCGGTCGGTCTATGGCAGCCCTGGTGGCCACGGAGAGGCATTTGTGGTTGAGCCAGACTTCTATGAAGGAGAAAGATAAATCTCTTCTGTTAGATGCCCCTATGTCGCCTGCTGGCCTCTTTGGTGATGCATTACATTCTGTCACAGAGAGGTTCCAAGAAGAGAAAAAACAGGCGGCAGCATTTCATAAATTTATTCCCCTCAAAATAAAGGTTCAAAGTGGGGCTGCTGAGCGAGGGCAGTCCCACCCGCCGAGTAGCTCATCGAGGCATAGAGCGCAGCAGATACAGAGCGTCGCGTCCCGTGCCCCCCCGCAGAGAAGCTGGAGGGACGAGACGGGGCGCTCTCAGACGGGGTCTTCACGGGGCAGGGCTGATTTGAGGACAGTCATTGTCGCCAAGAAGGCCGCGTCTAAACGGTCCTGACGTCCACAGCGTCAGGATTAAATCTGAGGGTGGCCCCCATCGAGAGAGACCTGTGTACACCTCCCGTAAGGGTGCCTTGTCTCTCCCGCTACCCTCAGGGGTCTGTACTACTAACCCTGCCCGTACAGGGCGTAGTAAGATCCGGCGAGCGTTTTCCCGAGGGTCGCTCGCCCCCTCTTTTGAGGGCTCTGGCGTGCTCAGACCAGTTGTTCCCTGCAGGTGCGCCATTACAGGGCACTGTGTCTGTCACACAGAACATTCAACCAGAGGCCAGCCTCGAGAGGCTGGTACCTTTAGTATATTTTCTAGTGGAATGGAAAAATCTTCCCAATGTGTCTCAGTGGGTCCTGCACACAATCGAAAGAGGTTACGCTATACAGTTCAGGTCTCGTCCGCCTCGGTTCAGCGGGGTTCTTCCCACTGTGGTGGGCCCCGAGCAGGCTCTGGTAATGGAACAGGAAGTTATGACTCTTCTTCAAAAAGGAGCTATAGAACGGGTTCCTCCTCCCAGCAGGGAGTCAGGCTATTACAGCCGATACTTCATTGTTCCAAAGAAAGACGGGGGGTTGCGTCCGATTTTAGATCTGCGTCTCTTAAATCGCACTGTAGGGAAACTCAAGTTCAAGATGCTTACTCTCAAACAGATCGTGTCACAAATCAGGTCCGAGGACTGGTTTGTCACGATAGATCTAAAGGATGCCTACTTCCATGTGTCTATTCTTCCTCAACATCGGAAGTTCCTGAGGTTCGCTTTCGGGGGCGAAGCGTACCAGTATCGAGTTCTTCCGTTCGGCCTAGCACTCTCACCCCGAACGTTCACAAAATGTATGGATGCGGCTCTAGTTCCTCTGCGCTTACAGGGCATCCGCATTCTGAATTATATAGACGATTGGTTGATCCTAGCTCAATCGCAGTCTCAGGCGGTTCGGCATCGAGATGTCGTTCTCGCTCACATCAAGAAATTGGGGTTGAGGCTCAACGCCAAGAAGAGTGTGCTTTCTCCGGTACAGAGATCCACTTTTCTCGGTGTGGTGTGGGATTCGACGACGATGCAGGCGCAGCTTTCCCCTGCTCGTATTGCTTCGATTCTCGCTGCAGTAAATCAGATCAAGCTAGGCCAGTCACTCACTGTAAAACAGTTCCAGAGGCTGTTAGGTCTCATGGCAGCAGCGTCCAACGTTATTCCTCTTGGCCTATTGTACATGAGACCGCTTCAGTGGTGGCTCAGAACCAAGGGTTTTTCCCCGAGGGGAAATCCGCTCCGCACGATCGTGTGTTCGCGACGGTGTCTTCGCGCCCTGGTCATGTGGAAGGATCCTCGGTTCTTGTCCCAGGGCCCCGTGCTGGGAGCTCCTTGTCGTCGCGTGACGCTAACGACGGATGCTTCCCTCACGGGCTGGGGGGCGATCATGAGTGGTCGCCCGGCTCAGGGTCTGTGGCAGGACCATCATCTCTCGTGGCACATAAACTGCTTAGAAATGTTGGCGGTGTTTCAGGCTCTGAAACACTTCCTCCCAGACCTGAGGGGCCACCATGTGCTCGTCCGCTCAGACAACACATCGGTGGTCTCTTACATAAACCATCAGGGGGGTCTGCGGTCGCGTCCATTATGCAAGCTAGCCAGTCAGATCCTTCTATGGTCCTAGGGGAAACTTCTGTCTTTGAGAGCGATTTATCTCCCGGGATATCTGAATCGAGGGGCAGACATCCTGTCGAGGCAGGGGCCGAGGCCCGGGGAATGGAGACTTCACCCCGAGGTGGTGGAGCTCCTTTGGGTACATTTCGGTCGTGCCGAGGTAGACCTATTTGCTTCCAGAGAGACATCGCACTGTCCACTGTGGTTCTCTCTCAGCCATCCAGCCCCGCTGGGGTTGGACGCTATGGTACAGGCGTGGCCGAGGTCATGCCTGTATGCTTTTCCCCCGATCGCTCTGCTCCCAGGAGTTCTGGAAAGGGTTCGCCGGGACGGAGTCAGCCTACTCCTGATAGCCCCGTTCTGGCCGGCCCGAGTATGGTTCTCGGACCTTGTGTCCCTCCTCGACGGCTCTCCCCTGGAGATTCCGATCAGGAGGGACCTACTCTCTCAGGCGTGTGGGTCGATCCTTCACCCCCGCCCAGAGCTATGGAGACTATGGGCTTGGCCTCTGAGGGGGCTCAGCTCATAGAATCCGGTCTCTCGACTGAGGTCGTTGAGACCATTCTCCAATCCAGAGCTCCCGCTACGAGGAGGTTATATGCCGCGAGGTGGAAACTTTTCACCTCTTGGTGTGGAGAGCGCCAACAGGACCCAGTTAACTGCCTGGTTGGTACAGTGCTGGAGTTCCTGCAGGCCCGTCTCTCCACGGGGTGATCCCACTCCACACTGAAGGTGTACGTGGCGGCCCTGGCTGCTTACCACGTCCCTTTGAGTGGAGTTTCTCTTGGGAGACACCCACTTATATCTCGCTTCCTTCGTGGCACTTTGAGGCTGAGGCCAGCAGTACGCACGAGGGTGCCATCCTGGGACCTGGCCATCGTCCTAGAGGGTCTCTCCCTAGCCCCTTTCGAGCCCCTCGATGAGGTTTCCGAGAAGTTCCTTACTCTAAAAACGATTTTCCTGCTTGCTATCTCGTCTCTAAAGAGAATTGGAGACATTCAAGCACTTTCGGTTGCTCCCTCGTGCCTGGAATTTTCACCTGGCATGGCCAAGGCTTTCCTCTATCCTAGGCCAGGTTATGTTCCTAAGGTTCCAACTACTGTAGTTAGACCGGTTATACTGCAGGCTTTCTGTCCTCCTCCGTTTGTGACGTCGGACCAGGAGAAACTTAATTTGCTCTGCCCGGTTCGGGCGCTAGATGCGTATGTCCACAGAGCTGCCCTGTGGAGGAAGTCTGAACAGCTGTTCGTTTGTTTTGGGCCGCCCAACAAGGGGTGCCCGGCATCTAAGCAAAGGATGAGCAAGTGGGTGGTCGAGGCCATTTCACTTGCTTACGAGTCGGCCGGTCAGCCTTCACCTTTGGCTGTACGGGCTCACTCCACCCGGAGTATGGCTACTTCTAGTGCTCTCCTTTCAGGAGCTTCTCTTCAGGACGTTTGTGATGCGGCAGGCTGGTCCTCACCGCACACATTCGTCAGGTTCTATAGTCTCGATTTTAGCTCCACTCCTGGGGCGCAAGTTCTTTCGTCAGCCTGTGCGCCTTGATTTCACACGACGGGAACTTGCTCGCATGGGGACGTGGGTATTGCGTTCCCACTGCGAATTCACGCAGCGGTAGTCCCTGAAGGGGAACGTCCCGGGTTACGTATGTAACCCTAGTTCCCCGAAGGGACGGACGCTGCGTGTCCTGCCATGCTCCCGGCATCCCCGTGGATCGCTTGCTTCAGTAACATCGTAAGCTGTTTCGCTTGTGTTTCAGGGGTGCTTTATAGTTTCCTGGTCGGTGACGTCACCCGCCTACTACGTTCCGTCTCGCCATTGACTGATTTCATTCATGCTTCAGACGCACTACGCTGGAGGCGTTCCCACTGCGATTTCACGCAGCGTCCGTCCCTTCGGGGAACTAGGGTTACATACGTAACCTGGGACGTTTTTTTGTGATTGTTGCGGGCAAAAATCCTTGATTATGCGGCACGTTTTCTTAAAAAATGCGATGGAATATGCGGGATATTTATGCAATTTTATGCGATGAAATTGCGGGAACTTGCAAAAATTGCGGGAACTTGCAAAAATTGCGGTTTGATAAAAGAGAAAAAAAAGTGATTCCCCCAACAAATATATTAAAAAAAGACATATATTTGTGAATATTCAGGTGAAAATTGTTTCGTGGCCACGAATTAATAATACCTCAGCAGGTTATACTAATTTCCCTCGTTTTACTATATTGTGGCCATGTAATTCGTTAAATCAAAATGAGGGAGGGAATTAGTTCGTGTCCACGATTTATTAAAATGAGGGAACAAATAAGTCGTCGTAACAACTAATTATTTAGATCAGTGGACACAGGGCGCATAAAAAAACAAGCAGAGAGAGAGAGCGCCCAAATAATATTGGAGATATTATTGGTTTCATCGGCATCGCGGGGTTTGCAGCTTTTCAATGATGTCACGTAATTACGTCACTTTATAACGTTCCACAGGGGAAATGGCTGCGCTTGTGTGAAGTAAACGCAACATTTTTCAACTTTCTGCTAAGATATACAGTATGTGACTTTTTGCAACGAAAATGCGGGGATTATGAAATCATGCAAGCCCGCATATTTTGAGCGCGGAAATCTGCAGTTTATGCGGCGAAAGTGCGGCGTATTTGAAAAAATGCGTCCCCCGCATATATATGCGGACTTTGGCTGATTATGCATTGAATCATGCGATCACATAATCGCGTTTTTCTGGAGGGACTGATATTTATTTAAGACCCTGGAAGCTTTTGGTTTTGGTCCTTATTTTGTTTCTCACATTAAAATGTTATACAATAAAATTTACAGCATGTTAAGATTTAATGGTTCCCTAACTAGGCCTTTTACTGTAACCAGGGGAATAAGGCAAGGGTGCCCTCTTTCAGGTCTCCTGTATGCAATATCTATTGAGCCTCTCCTAGTTTCGCTTAGGAGGCAACTACATGGTGTTAATATTCCCATTTTCCCCAGTGTAGATCCAGTTAAACTTACAGCTTACGTAGATGACATAACAGTAGTTATAAAAGACTCTGAAGACGTTTCAAGATTTATTTCTTCTTTAGATAGCTTTCGTAAAGCTTCATCTGCATGTATCAACTGGGGGAAATGTGTATCCTTGCTGTTGGGAGAATGGCCGGGTGGAGGACCTCACCAGCTGCCACAGCAATGTAGATGGGCTCGAGATGGCTTTAGAGTCCTTGGTCTTTATTTTGGGACTTATAGTCCCACAGAAAAGAACTGGGAATGAGTGGGTGATTCTTAGAATCCAGAAGTGGAGATGGATTCTTCCACAACTCTCTTACAGAGGGAGATGTTTGGTTATTAACAGTTTGGCAGCTTCAGTGTTATGGCACAAATGCACTGTGTTGGATCCTCCCAAAAAATTACTTATTGGTGTTCAAAAAGCATTTATTAATTTTTTGGGGGATGGTTGCCATTGGCTTCCTCCAGGTGTCCTGTATCTCCCGGTGGCAGAGGGAGGGCAGGGATTAATACATCTAGAATCTAAGATTATGGCAATGAGATTGCATACACTGAAAAAACTCCTGTACTGGTCAGATCAAGTGCCTTGGGTCGTTATTGGTCTGCATATACTCAAGAGTCTTGGAGGAATTGGTCTTGACAAGCAGAAATCCTTATTGCAGAAATCCTTTGTGGAGAAGATGCATTTTTTGCCTTTTAGTTTTTATGTATCAGTGATTAAATCATGGGATTGTTTTAAACTGCTAAGAAAAGAGGATGAGCATTATGGTATTGCAGAACCTCTTTTTTTTAATCCTCTGTTTGAAATGCCATCTAGTGTGTCCTCATCTTTAATCACCAACTTTTTTAATGCAGGCATTATGAAAGTTATGGACTTGATTGATTTAAAGGTGCCCTTGCATGGATTATTTTATTATTGTAGAATGTTTCCTGGGGTGCCCTTATAATGTTAGTATGTTTTTTAGATCCATTTTTTAAAATAATTTAGAAATAAAAGGCATTTTTCCTAGCCTGATTTTAGCCTGATTTTTGAAAACTCTGTTTGAAGGGGCGTGTCTGCTGTGAGACTTCAGTGTAAACGCCCACTGCTGTGATTGGCTGCTGTGAGACTTCAGTGTAAACACCCACTGCTGTGATTGGCTGTGAGACTTCAGTGTAAACACTGATATGCACATTTTTGGAGGCGTACATATTAATGATCCCGACTGTTGCGTCACAGTCTGTGTTATGTGGAGATTCGCCTGTTTTTCAGGGGTGTTTTTCAAAAACGAGATTTAAATAAGAATAAGAAAACAATGGTGTTTGAGACTCACTGTATGTCATGTCCATGTACTGAACTCTTGTTATTTAACTATGCCAAGATAAATTCAATTTCAAATTCTAGGGCACCTTTAACAAAAGGCCAATGGCGAACTGAACATGAACTTGCTAATCACGTTGGGCTAACTTAGGTTAGAATTGTGGAGGGATTAGTTAGGAATCTTAAGGCCTCTTTTCCTCTGATGTTGACTTCTTTTATAAATAATGTTCTTCTGAATGGCTTTATTCCTCAGACATTTCCTGAATTTAAGGTGGTTCTTAAAGATTGGGAATCAGTTGATGATACCATCCCACCACCATAATAGTAACATACAGTATGGTGACGTGGTACAACATGTATGGAATCACAAACAGCAAATAAATAAACAAAATCATCCAATCTGTTTATTATTAGACAAATATTGTAGTTGTGAAACATAAATGTGTACAAGCCCCCCTGTAACTGCGGGCAGAAATGAGAGTGGCACTTTACAAGGCAAAGAAAAATTTTAACATTTTAAAGATAAATTCATTAATCTGGTGCATTTTGAGTCACCCGAATCCACTTTAAAAAAAATAATAATCCACACGCAAACCGCTCGAACCTATGATATTCTTTGATTTAGATATCTGCATCTGATAATCACAATTATTCAGATTCTCAGAGTTAAGCATGATTATATGGTAACACATCACACTGAAGTAGGCTGATTTAAAAATAACATTTATTTAAAATAAAAGTTCCTCTTTTGGCAAAATTACATTTCCTTAATAGCCTAAACTTCAAACTTAAATTGTCAATCTTTCATTAAATTACTGTTGGAAAACACTCTTATCAGAATTTTTTTTTTTACCTTGGGCTCCATCTTTCATTTCAAATTCTTAAATTTGATCAATAGGGCCTACATTCAGTTAGAATAATAAGACACTAGGCTGTTACCAATCAAATTAAATAATTTACATTGAAAAAATAAAACTGTATTAAATTAGATTATTAACTGAAATATTTAAAATTCTCTTTCACTTGTCCCTTCAAAAAAAAATGTTTTCCTTGATTGGTTTTCCCTGAAGAGTTAAGTTGAAAACGAAAGTAAAAGAGTGACGCTCGTTCATTGCGTTTTACCGTGATGAGAGTTCCGTGTCTTATTTAAAATCAACACATTATAGTGATTAATCTGTCATCCACCTTCGATTAATTGGAATGTTATGTTTTTATTACTCAGCCACCCGACCGGCGGATTATCCGCGATCCGCGCAGCGCTATCGGCACACTATACGGCTTGAGAATGGACACAGGCCGGGAACCGCAACAGAACCGTCACGGTGGAAAAACGGCCGCCTCATAATTCTCTATGCAGGATAAAACCTCTTTGTCGCGCTTTCAAAATAAAAGTTACAAATGTAAAGTTTTTGTCCCTGCGGTAAAGGCTAATTTTTGGGTGGGACACATGCAGCATTTTCCAATATCTGTCCAATGAACTGGGTTACTCTGTGACAGAAGAGAATCTTATCAACTCTGGAATTTTAACTATTGGACATGCACAACGGATAGCAGGAGCGGATTTTAAAGATGTGAATTCAATGACTGGACAGCTGGGGGTGAGGTCTACCCGTTTGGTTGCTAGAGTACTTGACAAATGACGGTCAGCCCTTTCTGAAAATGAGTTGCAATTATTAACAGATTATTCTTTGGGGTTTATTAACCCGGATTGTAGTGATCCATTTCCCAATTTGTATGTAACTCCCTTGATGGGCGATTGTGAGAGCACTTTTTTAAAAGTCAAGGATTTGATTGTAATAGGCATAGATTGTGCATCTGGAAAGGAGTGTTATAAGAGTTGTGTCAAAGTGTTTAATAAGGATAAAAGAATTGACACGCCATGGCGTAATGTACTTCAATTAGAAGAGGATGAAAAGCCTGAGTGGAGAGTGTTGTATAAGTCACCATTGCCCAAGAGAATTGGGGACTTGCAGTGGAGATTGTTATATGGGGCTATTGCTGTGAACGCATTTGTTTCGGTAATTAATCCTGACGTTGATCAGAATTGTCCTTTCTGTTTACAAAGGGAAACTGTATTTCATGCATTCATGCAGTGTTCAAGGTTGAAACCTTTATTTATTGTTTTAAACAACATTTTAAAATGTTTTAATTAGTGTTTTTTAATGAAGACGTTTATTTGTGGTTTGAAATATTCCCAGAGCCGCAAGTATAAATGTCAGGTGTTTAATATTATTTTGGGCCAGGCGAAGATGGCGATTTACATTACAAGAAAGGAGAAAGTTGATCAAGGTGTATGTAATAGTTTAGAAGCTGTGTTTGGTAATTCTGTGAAATCTAGAATCCTAATAGATTTTAATTATTATAAAGCAATGGATGACCTTATAAAGTTTGAAATAATTGTTGTAAAGGGATATTGTGCGAAATTGTTAATGAGGAATTATTCTTTCTTATTTAAAACAAAGTTTGTGGGTTTTTTACTGATTGATGTTTAATTTAAATGTTGATTATTTTTGTTGAAATGTTTGTTTATTGTAATTAAAGGTGTTTAATTCTCTCTCTCTCCCTCTCTCTCTCTCTCTCTCTCTCTCTGTTGCATGCTGGGAGTTGGGGGTAGTAGTGGTGGTGGTGAGAGTGTGAGGGTGAGAACTTTCTTGTTTTATTATTTACATTTTCTTTTTCCTTCCAGAAAATACATGGTATAGGAAACAAATTGTAAATATAGTGGTGGTTGTGTGGCAGGATGGCGTCTCTTGATGAGACGCCGTCATTATCACTCCGTAATGGTTTTAGATGTGTTCCTGAGGATAATGCCACAGTGGAGGATGTATTAATTGCAGTTGGCGATCAAATTGGTCACGAGAACATTGTATCTGCATCACGGATGAATCAGGCTGTCGTCGTTTTTTTAAAGGAACAAAATTTAGTGAATCGTTTAATAGTAAGTGGCCTTACTGTTAAAGATGCTTTTGTGCAACTTTCTCCAATGTATATATCGACAACAAAGGTAACAATTTCAAATATCCCGCCTTTCGTATCCAATGACGTTTTGCAACGTGAATTAGCGCGTTTTGGAAAAGTTGTGAGTCCCTTTAAAACTGTTGCGCTTGGATGTAAACATCCGGCTCTGAAGCACGTCGCGTCTTTTAGACGGTACGTCTACATGGTGCTAGAATCGCCTGAGAATACCCTGGATATTAATTTTCGTGTGAAACACGAGGGAAGATTATATATGGTGTATGCAACTACTGGCAGCATAAGATGTTTCGAGTGTGGAGACATCGGACACAAGCGCCTGATGTGTCCACATAAGAAAACAGGTGCAGAAAACGCGACAGGAGCAGAGGACGAGGGCGCAAATAATAGCGTTGATGCGGCCCAAGATGAGGTTGTTCCACTAGTTGAGGTGAGTGATGTGAATTCAGATGCTGTGTTACCGGCTGTTGATATTGAAAATGAGGATGTTGTAGCTTTTGTAGCCCCAGAGATTAGCATAACTGACCTAGTTTCTGATGTTAACAAAGTAGTAGCTAGTACCAGTGGTACTAAAACGGGGGAGAGTGCAAATGATGGAATTGAATCGTTTTCAAGCGTCTTGAATAATGAGGAAATGGAGGAGGAGCAGTCTGATGATACTGAGTCACAAGTTTCTATGTGTGAAAATGATGGTAGTTCACAGGGAAGTGTATTTAATGCATCTCAGACAGGTTTTTCGGGAGTTTTCAATAAAGATTCGTTGTATAGTCTGGAAGAAATTAACAATTTTTTGGACGAAACGTATGGTAAACAAATCAACATAAATGATTTCTTCTCTGATGTAGACAAGTTTGTTCACTCTGTTATTTTTTATCAGAAGACTGTTGGAGTTGATGAACTTTGTGAGAAGAAGCGTTTTCGTTTGAAAAAGCTTCTTACCACTATCAGAAAAAGTAAAGCAATGAGTAAGAGAAAGAGTAAATCTAAAAAATTGTAAACCATGTATTACACGGTGTCTTTTCTTTGCTTTTCTATCATGCTTTGTTCTTTATTTCCCATCTTAATTTTGTATATGGAGGCTTTGAGGATAGGCTCTTTAAATATTAATGGTGGGAGGGATAGTGTAAAGCGTGCTACAGTCTATGAAATAATTGAGCAGAAAAAGCTTGATATCGTTTTTCTCCAAGAAACTCATAGTGACTTGATGAATGAAGTTGAGTGGAATTTGTGGTGGAAAGGACATAAAATACTCAGTCATGGTACCAATTTAAGTAGAGGTGTGGGCATCTTTTTTTCTTCAAAAATAAGGGCGGATATTATAAGTATAGAGGAACCAGTGAAGGGTCGATTGTTGGTGGTTAAAGCTCAAGTTCAAGAGATGCTTGTTTCTCTGATAAATATTTATGCACCAACTGTGGGACAGGAGCGCCTACTTTTTTTAGATATACTTAGTGAGAGTCTTAAAAAGTGTCTTAGTGAAGGATGTGTTGTTATTGGTGGAGATTGGAATTGCACTATTAATTTTACTATAGATCGTAATACTGAGGAACCTCATATACAGTCCTCAAGTGCATTGTCAAAACTCATTAAAGATTTTCAGCTCTTGGATATGTGGAGAATCAAACATCCAAATGATAGACAGTATACATGGATTAAGGCCTTTAATAATCGAGTTAGTGCTGCCCGACTAGATAGATTCTATGTGTCAAAGTCTTTTAACAGTAGAGTAATTGAGTGTTGCATAAGTCCTGTAGGTTTTTCTGATCATCATTTAATTATTATGACAATGAACATGTCAAATATACCTAGAAAATCAGTTTACTGGCATTTTAATGTAAAATTGCTGCAGGATGCTGTGTTTTGTGGAAATTTTGTTTTCTTTTGGGATGATTGGAAAAGGGAAAAGAGTTCTTTTGAAAACTTGAAACAGTGGTGGGATGTGGGTAAGACTCAAATAAAAAAATTCTGTCAGCAGTATACAGCTAACTATAGTACTAGAATAAAGAATGTGATTGAAACTCTTGAAAAGCAAATTAATTTAATGGAATTGCAGTTGGTTGATGCACACAATTCTATATTGTACAATGATTTGCAAACAAAAAAGAGAGAGCTTGGTCTAGTCTTAAATGAGAAAGTTAAAGGAGCCTTGATAAGGTCCCGTTTCATGTCATTAGCAGAAATGGATGCCCCAACTTCTTTCTTCTTTAATCTGGAATATAAGGCGGCTCAACAAAAACAAATGCCATGTCTTAAACTCCCTGATGGGAGGATAACGTCTAAGACTGTAGAAATGAGAACCCATGCTGTGGATTTCTATTCAAGCCTTTATGCTGCAGAGAACTGTGAAAATAGTGACTGTACGACACAGCTTCTTCAGGGTCTTCCTCAGCTGGACTCTGGTTCTAAAGATGTATTGGATGCTGGTATAACATTTGAGGAAGTTACTGCTGCTGTGGGACAACTTAATTCAGGACGATCCCCTGGAATAGATGGACTGCCAGCAGACTTTTATAAAAGTTTTTGGAATTGCATTGGACAAGATTATTTTGATGTTTTATGTGAATCGATAAGAGAAGGTGTTTTACCAACTTCCTGTCAATATGCGGTCTTATCACTGTTACCCAAAAAGGGTGATTTAGCCCTTTTAAAGAACTGGCGTCCTGTTGCCCTTCTTACAACAGAATATAAAATATTCTCAAAATGTCTGGCAAATAGATTAAACAATTTTTTGGGTTTGGTTGTAAACAAAGATCAATCATATTGCATTCCAAAACGGTCCATTATGGATAATTTGTTTTTAGTGCGAGACATTGTGGATATTTGTAATGAGTTCAATGTGAATGTTGGGTTAATTGCCTTGGATCAAGAAAAGGCTTTTGATCGTGTGGATCACAAATATCTTTTTAATGTATTGAAGGTTTTTGGTTTTGGCGAAACATTTTTAAATTTGATACAGTTGTTATATAATGGTGCATCATGTATGGTGAAGATAGGGGGCACTTTGAGTCGGCCAGTTCCTATTTTAAGGGGTATTAGGCAAGGCTGTCCATTATCCGGTCAACTATACAGTCTAGCAATTGAGCCGCTGCTTTTTAGACTTCGCGAAAGACTGTCAGGTTTTAATGCGCCTGGTCTCTCTTTAGACTCAAGAATGTATCTCTCTGCCTATGCTGATGATATTACAGTTTTTGTAAACAATGCTGAAGATATTAACTGTCTATCTGAGGTACTCAGTCTATATGAGAAAGCTTCATCAGCTAAAGTGAACTGGGCAAAAAGTGAAGCTTTTTGGGCTGGTAAAGGGGAGTTTGAGAGTCTTCCAAAGTTACCTGGAGACCTAAAGTGGGGAAGAGAGGGACTTAAATTATTGGGAGTTTTTTTGGGGTCAAATGAGTATCAAAAGAAAAATTGGGAGGGGCTAGTGGAGAAAGTGTGCAGCAAGTTGTCTAAATGGAAATGGTTGCTACCGCAGTTGTCCTATAGGGGGAGGGTTTTAGTGACCAATAATTTGGTTGCTTCTACCCTGTGGCATAAAATAACTGTGCTACAGCCACCTGTTGGACTTATTGAGGAGATTCAAAGGCAACTTGTTAATTTTTTTTGGTCTGGACAACACTGGATTCGTGCTGCTGCTTTATACCTTCCAGTTCAAGAGGGAGGTCAAGGATTGATCGATATCAGATCCAGAATCATGGCTTTCCGGTTGCAAGCAGCTCAGAGACTGTTGTATCACACGGATGCTTCATGGTTAAAGACGGCTTCTGCTCTTCTCAGGAGGGTCAGAGGTATGGGATTGGACAAACATCTGTTCTTAATGGAGCTCCAGAATGAGGACCGTGTGAATTTGACTGTTTTCTATAGGTCAGTTCTGGAGGCATGGAAGGTGTTTACCATTTCACGTACACCGAACACACATGCTGGATTATGGCTTTTTGAAGAGCCACTTTTTCTTAATGACTTTTTACCCTCAAGACTTGTGTCTGGACCTAGTCTGCGTGCATGTTTCACTGCTGCGGGATGCACAAAGCTGGGACATATTTTGACCAAGAGCTTAGAGGAATTGAGTGAAAGGACTGGAGTGAGATCTCTGAGGCTGCTGAAACAAGCTACAACTGGAATTTTAAAGTCTTTGCATGCGGACCATAAGATTTTTACAAATGACTCTATAGCAACTGATCAATGGAGAAAGGGGGTTCCTTATGTTTTCCCTTCTCTGAATGTGACTATTGCCGTGGGAGAATGGCAAGATGATGAGAATTGTCTTTTGTCTTTTGAAACTCCTCAGCTTGGAGTTTTTGAGGAAGTGGGGAAAAAAGCCCTCTATATCTCCTGTGTGAAGGCATCTAATGCTGGTCGCTTGCATGGACTTGCTTCAAATAAATGGACTGATTTTTTTGGAGTTCTTTCCTCCCCTAGAGGCTGCTGGCGGTCCTTATACAAACGCCCCATTGACAAAAGAACGGGGGACCTTCAGTGGAGGATCATTCATGGGGCGATAGCCACACACAGATACGTGGTGCACATTGATCCTTCGGTAGGGGTGGGCTGTCCCTTCTGTAAAGAGGTTGAAACGGTTTTTCATCTATTTGTACAGTGTGCTCGGCTAAAAGATTTGTTTTCACTTTTATCGCAATGGTTCGTTGAAATTGGTGAAGCTTTCTCTTATGAAATGTTTATATATGGTCCAAGGTATACGGAAAAAAAGAAAAGTCAGTTGATTTTACTTAATTTTTTGTCTGGTACAGCAAAACTTGCTATATGGAAATCCAGAAAGAATAAGTTGTTAGGACAGGGTTCTCTGGATGTGTTGATGATCTTCAAAGGCTTGGTGGCGGCTCGGCTTAGAATAGAGCATGCCTATTATAAAATGGTAAATTGTGTAGAATCGTTCATGTACATTTGGGGGATAAATGAGGTCCTTTGCACAGTAGATGATGATGATGATTTATTGCTTGCTTTTTAAAATGTTTCTCATTTTAACATGAATATTATATATATTCTTGTTCTGTAAGTTTGTAATATTACTGTGAACACCTTATTGTTTTAAATAAAGGTGTATTTAAATTCAATTCTCTCTCTCTCTCTCTCTCTCTCTCTCTCTCTCTCTCTCTCTCCTTCTCTCTCTCTCTCTCTCTCTCTCCTTCTCTCTCTCTCTCTCTCTCTCTCTCTCTCTCTCTCCTTCTCTCTCTCTCTCTCTCTCTCTCTCTCTCTCTCTCTCTCTCTCTCTCTCTCTCCTTCTCTCTCTCTCTCTCTCTCTCTCTCTCTCTCTCTCTCTCTCTCTCTCCTTCTCTCTCTCTCTCTCTCTCTCTCTCTCTCTCCTTCTCTCTCTCTCTCTCTCTCCTTCTCTCTCTCTCTCTCTCTCTCTCTCTCTCTCTCTCCTTCTCTCTCTCTCTCTCTCTCCCTTCTCTCTCTCTCTCTCTCTCTCTCTCTCTCTCTCTCTCTCCCTCTCTCTCTCTCTCTCTCTCTCTCTCTGTCTCTCTCTCGCTCTCTTCTCTCTCCCTCTCTCTCTCTCTCTCTCTCTCTCTCTCTCTCTCTCTCTCTCTCTCTCTCTCTCTCTCTCTCTCTCTCTCTCTCTCTCTCTCTGGTGATGATTGACAGGCCCAGAGAGAGTTCAGTTCTTCGGCATGTCTTCTGCTGTGTCGTCTGATGCTGGCGGACGCTTGACTGTAAGTTCAACTGCTTCCTTCATTAGTCACTTCAGTGTTTGACTTCTCATCACTGTCTCTTCTGTACTTGTGTCCATTGAAGAATGGGAAACACTGCAGGAATGTTCTTTGCCTCCTCATTTTAGCACTGGAGTCTTTGTTTCATCTTTTGTGTGATTTGATCCTCCTGTTGTCTCAGATATTGTGTCTCTTTCTCAGAGCTGCAGTCCGTATCTTCATCATGAGTGTGACGGAAACTCGTATCTGAACGGCGTCTGCGTCCAGTTCAACAGCCGTTTACATGCCGTCTCTAACTTTAAAGCCGCTTACCAAGGTCTGACGAGTCTGACACAGAAGCCAGCGGATAACGACACTTTTAGCACTGAATGCAGTTTAACTATTTCAGTCTTTAATACTGTACACCATGTGTTGGGTTCTTAGTAACATTCCAGTTGGTGTTTATTGACAAAGACATGATTAAAAACATTATGTTAAAGGGGTCACATAATGGTACATGCACTTTTATAAGTTGATTGTGTAGCAGACTTCAAGTGGTAACCACAGGACACCATGGAAACACGACCACACAACGATTGAAGTGATGATACTCTGGGATATTTATTCACCTTAAACATAGTAGTGAGGCACAATTAGGGACATTCGAGAAGGCCTACTCTCTCATTCCTCCGCTTCCCCGTCTGCATACACCATGCGTCTGAGCGCGAACACTTCACAAAGGCATTATATAGCATTTAACATGTAAACAATGGTGCTGAATTACCCCACATAACAGGACAGCACTCACAGGGAAAATAAATGGAAATAAAATAAAACATTTGAGAAGGTTAACTTACACACGTTAAATTCACTTAGATGCACATATAAATGTTCTTTAAACTGATTGTTGAACTACTGTGTGTATAGTAAAGTTCCTTTTTTATACAACCAGTCTCATTGCTTGAAGATATACACAAGGCATTTTAGTATGAAATTAGCCCTAGTATATACTGGAGGTAACGTTACACAACTATCAAGTTTAACTCACTCTTTACATAGTAAACAGTCAAATGAAAGATCACAAATTGGAAAAACATACCTTAAACAGAGTAGTGAGGCACAATTAGGGACATTCGAGAAGGCCTACTCTCTCATTCCTGCATTGAAAGACGCACGTGAAAATGAGGCTCTAACTTTAACACGGTTAAAAGAGCAACTTACAAAGAAAATAATCGAATCACACTGATACACATTATGACATAACCTCTTAACAGTGTTTTGACATCATAAATAAAGTGATTTCATTACCGACAATCAGTCAATACAAGACAAATAGAAGAGAGAAAAACTACCTCCGCTTCCCCGTCTGCATACACCATGCGTCTGAGCGCGAACACTTAAAGGAGAAGCGATATAGTTTCCTTAGGTGTCCCACTAATTAAAGCCCCACATACAACAATTGATAGGAACTCTCGATCGGAACCATTGAGAACAGTACATTGAAAACAAGTTTTGCTGAAGTTAACAGTATATACACATTTCTTATTACACATAAAAAATTAATTAAATAAAAAAACTCAAATGCCTAAATTGACCGGCTACAATTGTACTGAAATGTGTGTTGGCAGTGCCTGTACACAACCATCATAAAATGATAAAAATCCATCCAGTGTTTTTTTTTTAAATCTTCTTCTATGTTTCCCCCGTCTCAAATCAAGCCGTCGATTTTGTGACGTCACACGGTTGGACGCCCCTCCCACGATTGTTGATTGACAGCAGCGTTTCAACACAGTCCCGCCCTTCGCTCGGGAGCGAGCTGTCAATCATAGTCTGCGCAACAGCAATGCTTTCATGTTTGCGCGAATCATTTCACCAGACTGCTTTATAAATGAGAACGTTGAAAAAGGTATTAGCCCCTGTCTGAGTATGTGTTGTTTATGTGCCGTCATAGTCTCACAGACTGGTTATTTTTTAAACAGATCAGTAAAATGTTAGTGCTTCAGCCCTGACAGTTGTACCTAACACTGCATAGATAACGTTACGCATCACGGACAAGCCTACATTTACCGGAAAAATCTTTTTCATGACCATTAGCTGTAACATCAATCTGTCAATGAACTAACGTATACATCAGTAATAGGGCTGTGAAACGATTAATTGCGATTAATCGCATCCAAAATAAAAGTTTGAGTTTACATAATATATGTGTGTGTACTGTGTATAATTATTTTGTATATATAAATACACACACATGCATGTATTTAAGAAAAATGTGTTATTTATATATAAAAATATATATATTTATATATAATATAAATTATATATAAATATATACAGTATATGTATGCAAATATTTCTTAAATATATACATGCATGTGTGTGTATTTATATATACAAAATAATTATGCACAGTACACACACATATATTATGTAAACTCAAACTTTTATTTTGGATGCGATTAATCGTTTCACAGCCCTAATCAGTAAACACAATGCCTTCGTACCTCACTACTCTACCCTGCCAGTACACACAAAGATAGATCAAAGTGACATTACGTTAACCAACCATTCAGAAACGTCCTGTTTTCCGACTCCGGTTCAAGTTGATATGGTTGCACAGTGTCCTCAGAGACTCCCGCTGCCATTCTATAAAATATACCCTCAACTGTTGTCAAGGCAACACTCCCACACTGTTGACAAAGGCCCACAGAACAGAGGGGCGGGGGGAGCAAAGCTCATTATCATTTAAAGACACATGCACTTAAACGGCGTGCTGAAAACAGAGCTGTTTTTGACCAGGTAAAATGAGTGTTTTCTTACAATACTAATGAGAATTTTTTATTAAAGTGTATTACAAACTTTTAATTTAGACCCTAAAGAATCATATTAGCTTGTACAAAAATGGCATTATATGACCCCTTTAAATACTTGGGAAAAATATGGATTTATTGTCCATCTTGTCAATAACTTATGGTTTGATTGCTAAAAGAAGTTGGCGTAACAGATGTGTTTCCATATCTTGTGGTATTTCTGCAGAATGCACGAAGAGAGAAGTCAATCTGGTGTTTCTCTTTGACGGATCTAAAAGTTTGGTATTGAACGATTTTAAAATGAACAAAGAATTCATTTTAGATGTTATGAAAAAACTTTCAAACTCATCCATAAAGGTAAATCAGCCCAGCACTATTAATGTGGAAATATGGACATGTAATGGTCTCTGGTTTGCTAATGATGTTAACGGCACGTGTGCTTGTTGTTTGTCCTTCTGTGTGTCAGTTTGCTGCTGTCCAGTTTGCAACTGAATTCAGGACTGTGTTTGACTTCAACGCGTATAAGAACGGCTCCGCTGAAGACAAACTCATGAAAGAGACACACATGCACCAACTCACAAACACACACGGAGCAATCGACTATGTCTTGTGAGTGAATCCTTCATATGCTTATGAATGTTCAGTGAATTTACACTTGCAGAGAAACAGTCTTGAAATGCACATAAATGAAAATTAAAGATGGCTCTTTCTGTAGATTTGCGTTTTTGTTCTGGTTTATCTCATTCTTTAAATAAAAATGTAAAACACACTGGTGTAGAAACTGGGGCTGCAACCGTTCCTCGATTAAAGTCGAGTACTCGAAAAATATCCTCGATTGCAGTTTACCCATGTTGAGTACGGGCAAAATACCGGAAGTGGCGCGTTCCCCGGACGAGAATCCTTTACCCTTATTATTACATCGCTGCGATTCAGTTAAATAAATATATGCACTGTTGTTTTCCACAGAGAAGCACGACGCTTTATTGATGTGTGTGCAGATTACATGACCTCAGCTCTGTTCACAGTAAACGCTGCCCCACGCAAACTCAGTCTCTGCTGTTTGTTTACGGTTCCAATAACGGGCATTTGGCAACGCAAAAAGTCGGACACAGTTCTTGGTTGCACTGTTATTATCATTTTATCATTATCATCAAGCGTGGAGCGTCTCTTGTTTCTCAATCTCCATCTCTGCATGCTGTGAGCTTGTGTTATTTATAACGTTCTTGTGTTGTTTATAACTGTTTCACAAGACTTGTAACGTCACTCATTTGTAAATCTATGCCAGCACAGGAGAATACACAAATATGTTTCTAAATATGCAAATTCTTGTTCATCGCGATTTCAAAATAAATGTTTGCATGTTTTGATGAACATGTTCTTTTTCAAGAAATTACAGCAGCTGTTGCATTTCTATCGCACAGAAGTGACCAGATATTAAAGATTAAGTGGACATTTGAAGTAAATGTTGTTTGGCCAATATTAAACAAGGATTTGATCATGCCATTGTTTTTTTTTTATTTTTTTTTTTATTTTTTTTTATTGAATTACAATAATAACAAAACATATTACATACAAGAGTACACATAACCATACATGTCAGGGGTAGAGAATAAATAAAGAGAAAAAAAGAAAATAAGAAAAAAAAGAAAGGCTTTTTGCAAAAAAAGCTTGTACTTGTCAAACAGCTGTGTAGTTTTCATAGCTTTCAGGTTTTTACTTTTGGATATAGTTTCTAAATATAACTATACTTTTACTTTGTTTGTAATGCAATACTTATGAGGTGTCATCCAAACTTTACCCCACTCAATATGTTTCTTAAAGGTGAACTAAGTAACTTTTTTACCTTAACTGAACAGCTTCGGAGTCATTGGAATGGTTATATTACTTATTTCGGGTTGAATGGTGGTCGTTTCGCACCCCCCTGGTGCCCCTGAGCGGAAAATACGCACTTGCAACTTTGAGCCGGCGGGCCGCCGCGTCAGGAAGTATCGCGTGATATCAGGTCTCGCGATGTAAACAATTGCTTTAAGGCCAAAAGAAATCTGCTAAAATGCCGTCATTATTGCGCTCCCTCACGCTGTTCGAACCCGAATGAAGAAGACGTTTTAAAGAATGTCCCATCTGCTTTGATGTCGTTGATCTGCTAGCCTCTGGTGTCTGAGAATAGCCAACGAGTTTTTACAACAGTGTTGTCAAATATCTATTCCGAAGCTGTGGGGGGAGCTCTAGAGAGAAACCTGCGAGCAAAAAGCGAGAATACAGCGAAGAAATCCCGAAGTTACTGAATGCAGCTTTAAATAAAGAATTCCAGTGAGTAGTAACAGCAAGTATACGTTTAGATTAAAGAAGGGACCGCAAAAAAATATTATTACATCCAGAACTTGTGAAATCTTTACCCTGAAACTTAATACAAGAGGTAAATTCTTCTACTGTTGTTTGTAGAGAACAATTATTATGACCTTCTAATAATCTCAAAATTTCCTTGAGAATTGCATGTAAAACCAAAGAATATTGGACAGGATCAACTGAAAAGTTATAAATATGAACAAACTCATTATAATTGTATAAAACACCATCATTTTTGATCAACTGCTTAACCCAAATAATTCCCTTTTCAAACCAATTTTCCAAAAATATTGACTTGTTTATACATCTGTTGTTCCATATATGGTACATTTATGGGGGGGGAAATTATGACTATACATAAGAGTCCATGAAAGTAATGCTTGTTTGTGGAAACTTGCTAGTTTAACAGGTATTTTGTTAACATCATAATCACATTTTAGTATAAATTCTATACCACCTACTTTTTGAAATATAAAATTAGGTACCGTATGCCATTTTTTTAAAATATCATATTAGAGGTCTTAAAATCCAAAACATTCAATCCTCCTTCAACTTTTGATCTACAAATATTTTCTTTTTTAATATAATGTGATTTGTTCCTCCAAATAAATTTAAAGAGTTTAGTGTCTATCATTTTAATTAGCAAGGGGGGTACCTCTAACACTTGAGCATTATAAACCAACCTGGATAAACCTTCAGCTTTAACCAATAACACACGACCAGTTAAAGAGATATCTCTCATTAGCCAAGAGTTCAATTTCTTTTCAAATGATTGAATGTTAGGAGTAAAGTTTAACTCATTCCTGACTTCCTTATTTTTTTATATCTTAATACCTAAATATTTGACAACTTCTTTCACAGGAATATTGCATATTCCAAGCATTCCAAGCTCACACTTATTAATATTTAGGGAAAGACCAGATACAGACGAAAATAACTGCAAACATTTTATTGCTTTTCCAACTTCAGTATAATCTCTTAAAAAAAGAGTAGTGTCATCAGCTAATTGTGTGCATTTAATTTCTGTATCCTCTATTTTAATTGTCCTTCTTAATATGAATGGCCATAATTTGTGTAACCAACAAAAAAAGTAATGGACTAATAGGACAGCCCTGTCGAATACCCCTTTTAATTTCGAATCTATGAGAAGTTCCATATGCCAATTTTACAGAGCTATTAATCTTATTATATAGGGTTCTAATTACTTTTTGAAATTTGTCCCCAAAACCGAAAAATTTAAGAGTTTTAAAAATAAAGTCATGCTCAATTGTATCGAAGGCCTTGTAAAAATCGACAAACAGAATAAAACTATTATCATTAATAATTTCATTATAATCTATAAGATCTAATACAAGTCTAAGATTATTACAAATATGTCTACCTTTTATAAATCCTGACTGCCCCTCATCAATAATACATTCTAATCCTAACTTTAACCTTTCAGCAAATATGGAAGCAATAATTTTACTATCATTATTAATTAATGTAATAGGTCGCCAATTATCTAGTGACAATAGGTCTTTATCAGGCTTTGGAATTAAGGATATTAGACCTTGTGTCATGGAGGGTGGCAAAGCTTCCTGATCAATAGACTCTTTAAAGACCATTAAGAGAAATTCAACTAGATCATCTTGAAATTCAGCAGTTAAGCCATCATTACCAGGGGACTTGTTTAATTTAAGTTTTTTTTATAGCTGTTCTTATCTCTAAAATGGATACCTCCTTATCACAAAGAGCTTTAAAATCTTCATCAATACAAGCTATATTTTAAGGGGTTTTAAAAAATCATCTATTTTGTCTACAGAACATGTATTGCTGGAATATAATTTACCATAAAAATCGGATACATACTTTGAAATAATAATAGGGTCCTGTGTTTCCATTAATATTAAGCTTTCTAATAGATGTATATTCTCCATTCCTTTTCTCCAAATTATAAAAGTATCTGGAATTAGTTGCTCCTTCCTACAATCAACGTCTTCGTGATCTAACAAATGAACCTTTTGCCTTGATTATATATAATTTATCTAACTCAGCCTGCAAATTAATTAACAAATTAGAATTCCCATCACTGTCTTTATTAGTAATATTACAAATAGCTTTAATAATTTCCTCTTCCTTTAATTTATTAGACTTGGCAACTTCTTTGCCTTTATCAATTGCACTAATTCTAATCTGAAACTTCATGAGCTCCCAATTTTGACAGTATAAATTTGTTCGCTTAGCTTTATTCCAATATGTTTGTATTATTTTCTTAATTTCATGTTGAAAACTATCAATTTCTAATAATCTATTATTAAACTTCCAATAAGTCTTAGAGCTTTTATTTCGTTATTCATTTTAATGAGAAGATAAATCATTTTGTGATCAGACAATATTGATGGTTCAATTGATACTCTGTTTGTATTTTGTTCTAATGAACTAGAAATTAACCAAAAATCAATTCTTGACTGTTTAGATTTATCCCTATTACTCCACGTGTACTCTTTCAAATGTGGGTATTTATATCTCCATATATCAATTACCCCTACATTTTCACAAAATATTGATAGCTCTGAATCATTTGTAGGTGATTTAATTGGAATAGGAATTCTATCCATCTTAACATTTGGGACAGTATTGAAGTCCCCACCTAGAATAATTTCAATATCATGAAATCTTTTCCTTATTTTGCTTATCTCATTTTCAATTTCAGAGAACAAATCAGCATTATATTTTTTTATATTTGAGGCATATACAGTACCTAATAAAAACATTTTACCATCAGTGGATACCTTTAGGATTATCCATCTCCCTCCATTGTGGACTTTGCTATTAACAATTTTACCTTTAAATGAACCTCTTAAAATTGCAACTCCTGCTGAGTGATTACTTCCAAAAGAATGCCAAATTTCGCTGCCCCACTGAGATTTCCAAAAATTCACATCTGAAGAACAAGCATGAGTCTCTTGTAAGAAATAAAAATCTACATTAAATCTCTTGCAATACAAAAAAACAGCCTTTCGTTTTGTTAAATCTCGAATACCCCTCACATTAAAGGAACAAAAAGATAACGACATGAACTTTTGATGAACACAACTACAGAAGAAAGAAAGAAAAACTCTTAAGAGCTAAGGTATATGTAACTCAAAGGGTGCAAATTCCTTATCCGTTTATAATTTTACCAGGGAAATTACTTTGTATTTTACTTAAATATTTTTTTTTTTTTTTTTTTTTTACTGTATTCTCATTCACTTCACAAATCCTCAATTGAATTATTAGGTCAGAGACCATCAGAACCAAACCTTTATTTGGGGAAAATTTCAACGCCATCATCAAAGGCTCTACTCCCCACAAAATAAGCTTTGCGACCTTTCTCTCTGGCATCCTTCACCATAGGCCACAGGAGCTTTCTTCTCTCCACGTCCAACGCCGTCAAGTCTTCTGTAAACCGTAACCGCTGTGCTTGAAGGAATTCACAGTTCTTCGCTCTTTTCCAGAGTAGATCCCGAGTAGACCTGTTCGTGAACTGAATTATCGTCACTCTTGTGCTTCTTCCTTGTTCTTTCCGACCCAGTCTATGAACAATGTCCACATCAACCTGGCATCTCTCCTTTAACTCTGGAGCAACTGACCCGCAAATTCCAATCACCTGATGCTTGAGATTTTCATCCGCTTTCTCGGGAACACCGTGGAGCCTCAAATTCCATCTTCTCCGATATCTTTCTGCTTCATTAACTTTTCGTTCAAGCTCAGCAACTTTCTGCTCGTGCGATTTAGTGAATTCTTTCACCACTTTCATTTCGTCTTTCAAGTCTTTAACTTCATTCAGTGCGAAGTCAATTGACTTTTTCAAAGTTCCGATGCTGAGTGTATTCTCCCGAATCAGATTCTCCAGGTGCCCTGAACTCTCATTAATTTTCTTGGATAAAAGAGTTACAATATTCTCTTGCATCTCAAGAAGCGACGGTTCGTCTTTCTTTTTTTTGGAGCGTTTTTCTGGCGTGTCAAACTCATCTGGCATATGCTGAATATCTTTCTCGATGGAGTACAAGTGATCTGCCATCTCAGTGTCACTGCTTATCCCTTCTTCTTGACTTTTCTTTGTCTCCACCGATATCGGTGCTTTAGAAGCAGTCTTCTCTTTTCGTTTAATGGCACCACCAGAGCTGTTGATAGTACTCGGCTTCATTTCGTGAGAGGAAATCGATATCCAACAACTGAGGGGGAACGATTCCAAAATCTATCGTCTATAATAATCCAACGTAAAATACATGCAGCATAGTCTATAAAATTATGTTAATGTATTTCTCCCTTCACGACTATTTGAAAAAAAAAACACCCCAAGGCTTTCGCAGCTAAAAAATAACATCCACCATGGCCGCCATCTTGCCGCGCCACCCACATTACAACATTGCAAAACTGATCATGCCGTTGTGTAACAACAACTAACACCAGGCCTTTGGCGCCCTCTGCAGGCATTTGTTATAACACGCAATGTACAGTTAGTTATGTTTATATTAGTTTATATCATTTATTTGACATGGTGTATTTAAACAGTGTTGTTCAATAAAACCCATATGATTACTTTCATACTTTATTTGAACCAATTATTATTGCTTGTTATTATATATTTGTATTTTAAGTCATTTTAAAGGCTATTTTTATTACCACAATTTTTATCCGATTACTCAATTAATCGATGGAATAATCGGTAGAATACTCGATTACTAGAATAATCGATAGATGTAGCCCTAGTAGAAACAAAAGAGGCATGTTGAGACCAGGCACAGCGTTATGGGTGGGCCTGACGGGCCTAGGCCCACCCACTTTTCAACAGGCCTACCCAAAACTTTTCTTCAAAAACAAAACAAAAAACTTTTAATATATTCTAATTTTGTCAAGAATTATAAAAAATCGTCAATAAGCTCATAATTTGTGCTAAAATAGTCTAAATGTTTAGTTTTAAAAACTATTTAAAAAAGCTGGTTATGTCTATTTTGATGTTTCTGCGCAAGTTCAGCAGACAGTGAGGTTCGGGTTCCGATCAGAGCTCGTGAGCGGAGAGCGCATTTCTGAATATTCCGCTCGCTCATTAAGCAGGGTCGCTCGCTCAACCCAGAATGGCCTGCTGGTTCGAAAATATGTGGAATAAGGGCTGCCTCCGACTAAAGTTTTTTTCTAGTCGACTAGTAGTTGTTCATTTAAGCCATTCGTGGACAAATCGCCCCTGTATATTATTTGAATTACTTAAATAGGCTATATACAGGATAATGAGCGTTTACGTAATATAGCCGCACTCAAGTGCACGACCGAGCTTTCTGTAATAGATAGCCTAAATTTCTCAAATCTGTGAGGCACAAGCTGAGTTTCGGCGCCCTCCAGTTCACGTGCAATGCAAGTGATTGTGCCGGCGTCTTATTACATCGACTGATTACATACCTCAGCGACTGATTACATACCTCGCGAGTGGATGATAGCCCTGAAGACGCCTAGCAATGGTATACCTTTAGTGGTAGTATACCTTTAGTTAAGTTATACCTTAAGAGTCTTCGTAGCGCTAAGAGACAACGCCAGGTATGATGCATATGATGCGTAATGGAGATTCCAAAGTGCTCTTCTTTGGTCAGAACCACGGAGAGCGATCGCGGAGAGGTCCGTCCTATGCACCGAAACTTTTTACAATGTAACAAAATATTTAAAGAGCATCCAGCTATTAAAATCTATATTATGTATACACACAGATAATATGACAGTATATTAGTCAGTAATTTTTAATAGGTTAAACAGTGATTGGATAATGTTTTTAATTTAACGTTTTTAATTTAAGGCCCAGCCACAATTGGTCTGGCCCATCCAAAACTGGAATCCTGGCGCTGTGCCTGGTTGAGACTGATGTTTGTGTCATTATTTATGATTTATCTCATCACCAGAAAGAATCTCCTGAATAGCGTGTCGTCTGGAGCCGATCTCAGCGCTCAGAAAGCCCTGGTGATCATCACAGATGGAGAACCCACTGATTTTGATGATGAAAATGCCCTCAGCAGATGCGATGAGCAAAATATCATCCGCTTCGTCATTGGGGTGAGTTTCCTTATGACCTGTTTAATGTTTGAAAGTCTAAATGCAGTGAATCCTGGCTTGCACTCTTGCAACCGAAGCTGAATGACCTTTCCCATGTAATGGCTCAGTCACAAAACTCTACACAACTCTCACTTTACACAGGCTTAACCATGTTCTCATTAATAAAACACAAACATATTGCCCGGTCCTGCAGATTTGCCTTATACAACATTAGGAGGATCAGGCTCTTCCTATCAGAGCTACACAACTCCTTCTCCAAGCTCTTGATCTCTCCAGACTGGACTATAGTAATGCTCTCTCCTTCCAGCATCAGTCAAACCTCTGCAACTGATCCAGAAGCTGCTGCTAGAGTGTGTTTATCGAGCCGAGGAGACGCACGTCACTCCTCTCCTCATGTGTGCTGTGCTGGACTAACTGTCTGTGTATTTGTTAGGTTTACTGTGTCATCTGAGGCTAATTGACTGATTGGTGATTAAAATAGTTTTGAGCTGGAAGCTTGAGGTTTGGACAAGTTGGTGTGTAGTTATGAGATTGTGTGTGTTTATAGTTGTGAGAAAATTGAATTATTAAATTAATTCTGTTAGCAATTGAGAAAAACAGTGTGAAAAGCCCTAAAGTCCTGTTTCAACTCGCATAGTTAAAAGTGTTTTTGCACAGTCAGACTCAATGACAGTTCTGTTTGTCAGGTGGGAGATATTAGCTTAGCCAGACTCCATGACCTGGCTTCAGAACCAAAAATGAACAACACCTTCTACATTCAAGACTACAATGGACTCCAAGGACTTCCTGATGAGCTGCAAAAAAAGATCTACAACATTGAAGGTAAAATGCAAGCGTAAAGAACATAGACATACTGTATAACGTTTAATAAAAGCAGCTAATGAAGAATCCACTGATGATTTAAGAGTTCTTCTTCTGTGGTTTCAGGGTCAAAGGACACACACAGCAAAGACAGACAGAAAGAGTTATCGCAGAGTGGATTCAGTGTCCTCTACCACAAGGTCAGAAATATGACATTTATATATGGTATATGTCACTTTTTATGATTTATATTAAGGCAGGGTTTCCCAAACTAGGCTCTTGATCCCTTGGGAGTTTGGGGAAAATGCATTCATAAAAATGTCAAATTAAAATAAATAAAACATTCGAAAATAGGAAATATTTAAGGACATTTCTGTTTACTTTTATGATGTGATATGATAATCATTTTTGGGTCGCCAATTGGGTTTATTTGCTGCTAAATGTCACAATAAAAACACTCACGGACTCTAAGAACTTGCGTACAGCAACCAATCAGATCGCAAGAGCTGTTTTTAAGAATCTCTGGTGATTATTGTATGTAATGAGTCAATATGCTGAGACCGAAGCGGAGACTGCTGCGTTTGTTTCAGGACTCTGTGATTGTGGGTTCGGTTGGATCTAATGACAGGAGTGGATCTCTGTATGAAGTGACAGGATCAGGATCTGGATTTAACGAGACCGAGATTAAGGATCCATCTGTCAGTAAAGACTCGTACATGGGTGTGTTGAAGCTGTTGGTCCTTCCTTGTCTGATGTGAAGTGTCTGTGCATGTTTTAATGATGCTGATGATGTTCAGGTTACTCTGCTGTTCTGGGAATGAGAGGCGGCGTCTCTCTTCTGTTCTCTGGGGCGCCGCGGGCCGAACACAGGGGTCTGGTGACCCTCTTCACCAAGAATGAAAGCACATGGACAGTGACGAGGAACATCACCGGAGAACAAGTTAGTGTAGAAGAACCCTCTGACACGATATTAACACTCTCCATCAGCGAGAGAAGGGCTTCCCAAATCCTACGGAAGAAGCAACCACTTAGAAACACTCTTGGAAAACCATTGAAACCATCTGGAAAACCTCACCGGCCACCTACCAACCACTCAGTACCTGCCTAGCAACACCCTAGTAACCACCCCCTAGCAACTGCAATTTGTGAACATCAGGTTATTAAGATCATATGCTAGAATGCAATTACATTCATTTTGATTAATTTTTGGCATCAGATTGGCTCGTATTTTGGCGCGTCTCTGAGTCTGTTGGATGTGGACTCGGATGGAGAGTCAGATTTCCTTCTGGTCGGAGCTCCGTTATTTCACCAGTCTTGGCCGAGGGCAGAAGGGAGGCTGTACGTCTACACTTTATCAGAGGAGGTATGGACAGATTCACAACTATTCAGATTAGTGATAGTATCCCCTGATTGTACTGGGAAAATATTCAAAACCTCAGAATCGACAACAGTGCAATCTACTTGTAAAATTTGTACAACAGCCACAAAGTCCTAAATATAATGCTTAGTTTGTTAACTACAGCCTGAGGCTGTATTGTGCCAGTGCATATGTGTGTATCTCTCTCTCTCTCCCAATGTTTTTCTGCTTTCTCTTCCTTTGGTTCTCTCTCCTGTCCTGTTTCTCACAGGTCGCTCCACCCTAACTGGACATCCCGTCAGCGCAGTGGTTGGCGATGGGGAGCGTAGGCATCTTTTAAAGGGCACCTATTATGCAAAGTTCATTTTTACATGGTGTTTGAGCATAAATGTGTGTTGGCAGTGTGTGTACACAACCACCCAATAATGATTTTTTAAATCCCCATAAACCATAAGCACAGTCTCAGAACAAGCTGTTCGCAGATTCTGAGCAAAGTGACGTCACTTTACAGGCCCCTCCCACGACTGTTGACGGACACTGCCGTATTAGCATAGACCCGGCCTGAGTGAGCTAAACACAGTCCGCCATTGTTTCCATGCCAGAGTAGCTGTAGACAAGAACGTCTTCTAAGCGATTGAGGTGTTTTGTTGTTGGATGTAAGAATGAACATAGCAGTCGTCATTTACTCCCGACATCTGAGCCGCTGGAGACGCAGTGGATTACTTTTGTTTTTGAAGGGAACGTGCCCCCTAAATGCGATTATGTTTGAACTAATCATTTTACACCAGACTGCTTTGTGAACTTTGCTAAAAAGTTGTTACTCGAGGATGGATCAGTACCAACTGTTCGTGATCCAGCTTATAGAGCGATACTGATCACGGCAGTAATGGAAGGGACAGCACACACTCTATTACAGTTCATCCCAGTTGTTTTACGAACATAAAGTTTACCAGTTTATTAAGCACCCACTGAAAAGGTCTGTATATATTTGTTCACTGTTAGTTGTAACGAGTGTTTTGTGTGATTTGCTGTGTATGTTGATGATAATGCAAGTAACGCACTTCTTGTACTGTTTTATTCAGCTCTTACAGTGATTTTCTAGATTAAAACTGATGCTTCATCTTTTGTGTGATGTATAATAAACTTCATTAAACTCATCCGTAAATTTTTGGCCATCATTCACACGTGGTCCACAACAGCAGGCTTGTACTAAAAGTGGATAAAAGCAAGATGAAAAATAAGTTATAACCGTAATTAAATTGAACTATACCTGTTCTATCTCCATACAGCATATATTCTCCGGCTCTGTGGGCATTATTGTACGACTCTGGGTCAAAAAGAACACCGCTGCTAACAGTTTCTGTTCTGATATAATCATTCCGTGAGATGAGATTGTCCTGACACCAGAGGAGAGCTCTTGAAGCTCCGCCCTCTGTGCCGGGAGCACCAGCTCATTTGCATTTAAAGGGACGCACAAAAACGCTGCGTTTTTGCTCACCCCCCCAAAAAGCAATTTTAATATGCTGTAAAAATGATCTGTGGGGTATTTTGAGCTAAAACTTCACATACACACTCTGGGTACATCAGACTTATTTTACATCTTGTAAAAAGGGGCATAATTGGTGCCGTTTAAATGAGGAATGGAAGAGCGACATCCCCAGTGAAAGAGAGAGACAGAGCGAGAGAGCAAATCACGTGTTTTCCAAGTTGTTGAATGCTGTGTGTTATCGTAGCTTCTATGATTGTGAGATTTGTAAAGGTTGAGCGAGCTACTGGTAACGTCTTCATTTTCTCCCCCTCATTGTTATTTCTTCTAGTGGCATGTTTTGGCCACCTATGTACATTGAGAAATTAATCACGTCTGCATTACGAAAGGGGTAGGGGCAAGGTGCTATTTATTTTTTACCTAGTTTTTCCTCCTGTTTATGTTTAGTTAAGGAGTTAGGGAAGTCTTTGTACTTTCTTTTATCTTTTGTTCTTTTTTATAACAATATATATTCTGTAAATAAATAAGCTATTGCCATTGTAACAGGTTCCCGGTGATGGACTAAATGTATTTCCATGCATTAAAGTCATGGAAATACATTGCACTGGCGCTGGTCCTCTGCAGACGAATAAAGACTCTGTTCTCTTTCTCTCTCTGTAGTATTTTCAGAAGACACTGAACGAGTCAAACACCGGCAGATTTGCTGCATCTCTGGCTTCACTAAAGGACCTGAATGGGGACGGCCTGTCAGATGTGGCAGTCGGGGCGCCGCTTGAGAACGAAGGGGAGGGAGTCGTCTACATCTACCTGGGCGACAGGACACATGGAATAAACACCGAACACGCTCCTCAGGTGAGAGTCTGCTTTAGTTCCCTCAATCCCAAACACTGTGTTTGTGCCCAGTTTAACCCAGAATCCCAGAAGAGCCCAATGTTCTCAGATAAACAGACTCACTGACATGGCAGGATAAACGTGTACAATGATGAAGCGCTTTAGCACAGTAGATCTCTTCATTACCAGTTGTAAACAACCATTAAAAACAACCCAGAGTCTGAGGACAAGAGATGTTTAGTGTGACACAGATATTCAGACTCATATAGTGTATTCATATAGCCAAATGCATATCCTTTCAAAGTAAACTCCAAACACATTTCAAGGGCTCAACACCTTACAGTTTGTTTTTGTCGCAGCTCTTCCATTTTTTGACTGTAAAACAATATTACAGGTCAGTGTTGCCAACCTTGTGGACAAACTATAAGTGCATATGTGAACTGACGTAGAGAGTAAGGCAAGGCAAGGAAAGTTTATTTATATAGCACATTTCATACACAATGGCAATTCAAAGTGCTTTACATAGAAGAAATAAAAATAATAAAAATAAATAGGAATAATTAAACCAGTTTAGAAAAAATAAAATACAGTACAGTACAAACAGTCGGACGAACATTGGCACAGTGCTCATTCAGTAAATGCATAGTTAAACAGAAGTGTTTTGAGTCTGGATGTGAATGTGACTACAGTAGGAGCACGTCTGATCTCCTCTGGAAGCTGGTTCCAGCTGCGGCTGGCATAATAGCTAAAAGCAGACTCGCCATGCTTAGAGTGAACCCTTGGTATTTCAAGCTGATATGATCCTAATGATCTGAGTGATCTGTTGGGTTTATATTCAGTGAGTATATCTGCAATATATTGAGGTCCTAGGCCATTGAATGATTTATATACCAGTAATAATACTTTAAAATCAATCCTAAATCTAACTGGGAGCCAGTGTAAAGACCTGAGGACTGGTGTGATATGTTCATATGTTCTGGTTCTGCTCAGAATCCTGGCGGCAGCGTTCTGTATGAGCTGCAACTGTCTTATGGTGTTTTTGGGAAGGCCAGTGAGGAGTCCATTACAATAATCCACCCTGCTGGTGATGAAAGCATGCACAAGTTTCTCTAAGTCTTGTCTGGAAACAAAGCATCTAATTCTTGCAATATTTTTCAGATGAAAGTATGCTGATTTAGTTATTGCTTTGACATGACTACACACAGAGTACACACAGATAAAAAATCTGGGCCATTTGTACTATGCTGATTGGTGAAATGTAGTCACATCTTGCTCCTGGAAGGGTCACTGTCCTGCAGAGTTTAGCTCCTACCCAAGATAAACACACCTTAACCAGCTAATCAAGGTCTTACTTGACATACTAGAAACCTCCAGGCAGGTGTGTTGAGGCGAGTTGGAGCTAAAGTGGCCCTCCAGGATTGCCCTTACAAAAAATAGGCTAAGTATACTTCAAGTTCATTTAATTAAGTATACTTAAAGGGGTCATATAATGGTACATGCACTTTTACAAGTTGATTGTACTGAAATGTGTGTCGGCAGTGCCTGTACACAACCATCATAAAATGATAAAAATCCCCCAAAAAAATCTTCTTATATGTTTTCCCCGTCTCAAATCAAGCCGTCTGACCGTGTGAGGTCGGACTCCCCTCCCACAATTGTTGATTGACAGCAGCGTTTCAACACAGACCCGCCCTCGCTCGTGAGCGAGCTGTCATCATAGTCTGCCGTTGTTGATACGCTGGAGCACTGTCTGTGAGCAGAATGGCGTCTCAGTGATTGTGGTGTTCTGTTCTTGGGTGTAATAACGAACACAGCATCATGTTGATGTTCCTAAATCCGAACCGCTGAAGACGCAGTGGCTGAGTTTGTTTTCGAAGGGAATATTCCCCACGATCAACGTCAATGCTTTCATGTTTGCACGAATCATTTCACACACCAGACTGCTTTACACACGAGGGTCAGTAAAGCTGGTTTTGCTAAGAAGCTGCTCCTGAAAAAAGGATCGGTACCAACTATTCGTGTTCCTGCTGCACCTCCAGAAGAACTGAAGTGAGTGTAACGTTTTATTAACCTTTATATTAATCTTTATATTAATCTTTGCAAATCGCTTGCTGCACACTTCACGATGAATGCGGCTGTTTACACTCAGGGTACATTACGGCATGTTTTCTATGTACGACGTTCTCAATATAATTCATAGTTGATTGTAATCAACTATGTAATCATCAGTACAATCAACTTGTAAAAGTACATGTACCATTATATGACCCCTTTAAAGAAGGCGTGTCTCTAGTGCTGTTACTTGAATAAGCCACACCCACTCATTAACATAGAATTTGCATGCAGATTGTCTTTGAAAATGAAAACTGTGAAATAAAAGAGGAATTAAAATGACAACTAAAATTTACATTTGAATTTGAATTGTGTCACTATTATTGTGTAAGCGTTAATAAAGAGCTTTGTAAAAATTGTATTGTAGTTTCTTTTTCACGTTTGGCTTTTCATTTTAATATTGGCAGTCTTGCCTCGAGACTGTAGTGAAAATGAAATGTGAAATCACCAATTGCATTTTATTTTTCAATTTGACAGGGATAATGCTGTGAAAATGAAATCATTTAATTTCATTCTCAATTTTGTCACATATTTTGCGTACAGTTTTCTGTAATGAAATCGTTAATCTGGTTTTAATTTTCATTTTAATCATTTAATTTATTTATTTAAATTTGGCAGAAAATGCCTTCCATACTAGGGAGGCTCCGTTTCTGAATTTATAATCTGAACGCAAGAACCACTGTACACTAACGCACAAGCCGAACTCACTCGCTCGTTTCTCTCTACCCGGCCTCGTCCGAACTCATCGCATTAACCCAATAACTGCCAGTGCAAAATAAAAACAGCAATTTCACAACAATTATAGAGAGTCTGTGCGCTGCTACACTATTAAAAGTTATTAATTCAGGTAGGACACCACTGAAGGCCTAGGTGTGAAATGCACGGCCCACCAATGCTATTTACGTATTATTTTTATTAATACTTTTTACTGTGCTTTAACTCTTTACATTAAAAAAATTCTAGCTTCATGCATGCTTTTTTTTATCAACACTTGAATGTGGGTGAGTTTCATTAAAAAAAAAGCAAAATTTGAAACAAAAAGCACTTATAACAGTTTAACAGTGAAAATAGGGAAAGCCTGAAAATGCAGTCAGTGGCGGGGAAGAGTTAAGTAGATTTGAAGTAAATTCCTATGCACACAACCAGTGGACTAGCCTACACAAAAATTCTGAATTAGGAACATATCTGTTTTCTTTCTAAATCAATATTTTCAAACAATCAAATTGTTCAGTCTAAAGACAGTATGCAAAACTATGTGGAAAAAGTATTTAATAGGTTACTCAATCAAAAGTAAACACTACCACAAGTCTGTCAGATCTGCTTCTGTGTCTTGTGCTATGTAGGACTTTGATGTTGAAGTTTCTTTGTGCCTTTGTGTTTTTTTCCTGTGTCCTGGTTGTAGTTTTGTAGTTTTTTCCATTTTCATCAGGTGTGTCAGTTTCCCTTGTTTAGCTCGTTTACCCCTCTGTTTAAATAGCCCTTGTATTCTCTGGTTCTCTGTTGGTCGCTGTTGTCATGCAGGTGTCTGCAGTTCCCTGTGTTTTCTTTTTTTTTTCTTTTTTTTTTCTTATTTTATTTATGCAGATTTTTTACATACATAATACAAACAGAACAAAAACAAAAACAAACAAACAAACACAAACAGCCAGCAATCGCACAATATATAAAAAGGAAAAAGTATACATATACGTGTCCATTCACTGAGCAGATGCCCTAAAACGTCCACAGATTAAGTCAAAGAAGCCTGGACCTGAGGGGAGTGAGGGTCCCAGTAAGGATAAAAAAATATATATATATAAAAATGAAAAAAATTAGGTCCCAGTTTGTGGGCTCTTCTTCCTGATGTAATCTATGAAAGGGCCCCAGATCTTCTTGAATTTATCTCGAGAGTTAGACATAGAAAACCATATTTCTTCAAGGTATAAACAGGAAACCATATCATTAAGCCACCACTTGAAACAAGGAGGGGAGGCTGACTTCCACTCCTTTAGGTTAACCCGTTTTGCAATGGTAATACCGAACATGAGGGCTTGTTGTAAAGCAGAAGGTAGAGCCAAAGAATCGTTGGAGCAGCCCAATATCACTAAGAGACAGTCAGGAGCTAGTTGTCTATTATAAACAGCACTGTACAAACTGAAAATGTCAACCCAGAATCTTGTGAGCTTAGAGCAGGACCAGAAAAGATGCCCAAGAGTTCCCTCAGCTGATTTGCATTTATCACAAGTTGGGGAAACAGCAGGAAAAAATGTATTCAGTCTAGTCTTGGAATAGTGCAACCTATGAACTACTTTAAACTGGATAAGCTGAAGTCGAGCATTAATAGAGCATGATTTTATCCTGTTTAGGCCTATCTCCCATAACTCATCAGATATAACTTCGCCAGTGTCCTTGATCCACGCCTCTTTAATATGGAGAGATGGGGTTGCCACAACGAAGAGATTAACAAACCGAGAGACCAAATGTTTGGAAGTGGGAGGGGAGGTCATTATATCAAAAAAGTCATGTTGCATAGGGGTTGCATTTAGAAGAGAAGAAGTATGCTTGACAAAATTCCTAATTTGTAGATAACGAAAAATATGATTAGTAGAGAGTTTAAATTTAGCCTGGAGTTGGGCAAAAGAAGCAAAGTGATTATCAATGTAGAGATCTCTGATAGTAGTTATACCTTTATTTGACCATTGCATAAAAACAGCATCCATCAAACCAGGACTAAAGGGACTAAGTTAACCGTACCCATAACAAGTATGAACCTCCCACCTGGATCGGTAGTCTGGGATTTGAATACAAATGGGCTGGTTCTGCGAACAAGAATGGCAACCCCCCTCGCCTTGGAGGAAAAGGTGGACTGGTACACCTGTGACACCCACGCAGATCTTAAGCGCCTCTGCTCAGAAGGCTGAATATGGGTCTCCTGTAAAAATACAATATCAGACGACAGGGACTTCAAATGTGAAAATACTTTACCTCGTTTAAGAGCCCTGCCCATACCCCTACAATTCCAAGTGGTAAAAGTGATGTGACTCATCCCTGATCTAAGTGAATACATGACATATATCTATGCGGAGGGACATAGGGTGAAGTTGGACACATGACATACAAAGGGCTGGCAAAACAAAGCATAATAAAAAAGACAGATAAAGAAAAACAAATAAAACCCCCAAAAGACCCAAACCCGCTAGAAGAACTAAGCGGTAAATCCCACTAGCTAACAAGGAGGCAGCCGGGTAACAGAGCCCGCCAAATTACACACACACACAAAAAAAAAACACTTACCACTGGGCCTCGTGCACATCTCCAACACATTAACAAGTGGTTAAAATGCACCCACAAATAGTACACAATAAGCGATATTCAGAACACACGCTTGGTGAGATGTAAATAACAAGAGGAAGGGTATAAACGGTGCAGCATAGAACATCAAACTTGAGAAAATAAGGAGAAAATACCACAGGAAAGTGTGTGTATATAAGAAAAGATAAGCGCATAAATTAATAAACATAGCTGGGAGTGTCAGTCAGTAAAATCGAAGGTAAAAAAAATATCATTATAAAATAAAAAAATAAAAAAGAGGAATGAAATTGTCCCAGACTCCCAGATATAGATTTGTGTACCCGAAAAGGACACTGTGTGAAACGCTATTTAAATACATGACGCTACTATGCTGCATCAACGACCAACTGAAAGTAAAAGTTAGACCTGAACCTTTATCACTACGTGGAATAGGAAAATATCCAGAGCGAGAAAAAAATATATATGTGCATATAACCTATGTATAACGATAGATATACATATATAAATACACAATAATAATAACCTATGATATATAGGATTTAAGAGTCATTCGCTGGGCCTAAAGAGTTGGCAAACCGTTCAGCATCAGCTGGAGACGCAAACATCTTCGTTGTGTTATTGTAGTCGACGTGGAGCTTGGCTGGAAAACGCAGGGAACATTTAGCACCAGCTTCGGTTAGCCGCTTCCTCACGCTTGTATAGGCTTGCCGCTGTGCCGAGACCTCCACCGTGTAATCAGGAAAAATAGAGACTCTCTCACCGTGATAGTACAGGGGTGCTTGTTGACGGCTGAGTCGCAGTATGTCGAGCACATCCCGATCGTTGTGGACCTTGGCGATGATAATCCGGGGTCGCTCGTTAGGTTGAGGCTTCGGTCTCAGGCTACGGTGGGCGCGGTCTATTTTTACAGGTCTGCTAAAGTTATCCTGGCCGAGTAACTCTGGAATCAGCTTAGAAACAAAGTCAGTAGGGCTGCCTTTCTCTTCCCCTTCTTTAATGCCCACAATCCTGACATTGAGTCTGCGGGAGCGGCCCTCCAGGTCGTTCACTTTCGCCCTGAGGAGACCGTTAGCCACTTGTAGCTCGCTACACGTAACTTCCAGAGCTGTTATGCGGCTGTCACTGGCTGACAAGGCTTCGTCGAAATCATCAAAGCGGCGCTCGGTTTCCTGGGTTTTTTTCTGAAGCGATGAGAGCGTTACTTCAATTGCGTCGAGGCGACCCTCCAGAGATTTCTTTAGGGCATCCATGAGAGAGGTGATTTTCGCGAGCTCAGCCCCATGGGTAGCAATACCAGCTAGTATCGCATCGTTGCTAGCGGCCCACGAGCTCGTCTTGGATGTATCCCTCTGACTATCGTCTTTCTTAGGCATATTGGCATAAAACCACTCCCGACAGGTTACAGCACAGTTTTAAGGGCAAATCAGCGTAAAATAGAGTTTAAGTGCAATAATGTGAAAGTAAAATTAAGGAGATGTCACGGAGCACTCCGAAGACATGTCTACTCCATTACTGTGCACGAGCCCCCCCCCATGTTTTCTTTGTTTTTCTCAGTTTTCTTTTGTTCCTGATTTATGTTATGATTGTTTATTTTCATTCAAATCTCCCTGCATTTGGATTCCTCATCTCTGCCTGCCGTCTTTGATTCCCCCGTTCCGTGACAAAGCCAAGTATACTTAGAATATTAATTACACTTTTAAATATATCTAGATCAAAAGATTGAGTACAAGTATCTCCCAAATATACTTAGACTTTTCTGTCAGTATAAATCAAGTATACTTAAGTGCAGTTCTAAGTATATTTCTGAGAAGTACATAAAAAGTAGATTGAAAATATACTTTCTTATTTTTAGTTTAAAAGAAGTATACCAATAGCACTCTTCAATAAACTTATTTTTTTTGTAAGGGTGAGTTTGGACACCCCTAGTGGTTCCCAACCCTGTTCCTAGAGTACCCACAACACTGCACATTTTTGATGTCTCTTATCTGACACTCTCATCTGAGGTCTTGGCAGTCTTTAATAAAGAGTTGAATCAGGTGTGTTTGATTAGGGAGAGATCTAAAATGAGCAGTGCTGGGGATACTTCAGGAGACGGGTTGGGAATCACTGCCCTAGAGTACATGCAAAAACTAAAGTATGCTTAGCCTTAAGTTTGAGTGCACTCACTGTGTGTGTGTGTGTGTTTAGCGGATCCCAGGTCACTCGGTTCTGCCCGGTCTGCAGCAGTTTGGAGTGTCTCTGTCCGGTCAGATGGACATGAGCGATGATAATCTGACAGATGTCGTGATCGGAGCTAAAGGAGGGATCGTGCTGCTCAAGTAGGACATTTCACAACACATTCACAAAATAATGGACAGATTCTCTGACAGTCTAAACACGAGGTCTCAGTTATGAACTCTGGCTCTGCTTGAGTACAGTCACTTCAGTGGCCAGTTTGTAATTGAACCTTTAGTTTGGAGAATTAATGCAATGATTTGAAGAAACTAACTATCAGTTTGAGTTGGTCAAGTCTTTCTAGGCCCAGTTAGTCTCACTGTATCATTAGCTATTTACTCTTTTCTCTCTCTTCTCAGGGCTCGGCCTGTGATGTCTGTATCTGCGCAGCTCAGTTTCAGTCCCAATGAAATCAGTCTGATCGACTTTGAATGCCCGAGTGACAAAGCGTTTAATGCGTTTGATCTCACTTTGTGTTTCACAGTGAAGGAGCAGACCAGTAGCATTGGTAACGTCAAAGACATCTCAGAGTCTCTGTCACATGAAGAGCATGGCCTCCGTATGTCTAACCCTCTCATCTCTCTCAGGATCTCTCAAGAAGAACCTGAATGTTTCTCTGAACCTGAATGTGGATGTGATGAGGATTCAATCAATCAATCGAGGATTATTCGATCAGACTAATATGTCATCCAGGACTCTGCAGAAGTTTGTCCTGCTGGATTCTGGGATCTCCTGTTTCGGATTCCCAATCTTCATGCCGGTACGCTTCATCTATCACAGCTTCAGCCAATCCTGGCAGCTTCGGTTTAACAGCAAATGTTGTGTTTGTTTTAGATCTGCATTAGAGACACAGTGTCTCCGCTAAAGATACGAATGAATTTCTCACAAACCGAGATGCTTTCTGGAAACTCCATGGCTATCCTTGACATCCACAGCAGGACAGAGGAGTATGTCGAGGTGAGCTGAGCTTCTGACATCACAATTTATACTTTAACCCTCTGGGGTCTGAGGTGTTTTCTGGGCCCTGGAGGTGTTCTGACATGCCCTGACATCTATGCTTATTTCTGTTACTTGTAACATTTTCATGGCTAAAGTCTGATTACACTGTATTCAGGACAAACTCTGTTACAATATTTGAGCAACATGTATGAAAAGGTTTGTGGGTTTGAGAAGATGACGTTAATGCATGCTTTGTGGAAAACATTTTTAAGTCACTGAAATAAGGTCATGAAACCCATACTGACTATTTCTTCACAAGCCTTTTGAAAATTGTATCATGTAGCCTAGAATTTTCATAATGGCAAAGAATGTGGAGAGATTAAAAGAATGGCTTTTTGATTGTTTGGATTTATTTACAACACAAAATAATACCAAGATACACAACGAAGGACAAAAAGACACATTAATGAACACACTGATCTAAAGACAAGAGACGTAAACGGTCACACACCCTTTTGCCATTCCTGAAACAGTTCCTGTTCAACCTACCTGTCATTTCCAAGGTGTTTGCTTTTCCATTTTACCATGTTCATGTACAGAGACTTGTGTGAATGTTTAAGTCGGGGGGAGAATGCAGGTTGCCTATAACTATAAATCATTGAAAAGGAAAACTTCACCCAAAGGGTTAGTTCACCCAAAAATGAAAATTCTGTCAGTAATTAATCTCCCTCATGTTGTTCCAACCCCGTAAGGCTTTCGTTCATCTTCGGAAAACAAATGAAGATATTTTTGATTAAATCTGAGAGCTGGCTCACTCCTCCATAAGCTTCTCTTTAATTGAAATTGCTGGCAGAGAGTTAGTAAAGACATTGTTAAAATAGTCCAAGTGACTACAGTGGCTCAACCATAAGTTTATCAAGCGACGAGAATACTTTTTGTTAGTAAACCCCCCCAAAAATAACGACTTTATTCAACTATTCATTTTCTTCTGTGTGGGCCACGCAGTGTAACAGTGCAGCGCTTCTGGGTTGTACGTCAGAACGTAGGCTCACTATTGGCCGACGCTGGTCATGCGTGTGATGCTGGCCAATAGTGAGCTGGCATTCTGAAGTACAACCCAGAAGCGCTGCGCTGTTCCACTATGTGAACTCACTCAGAGGCCCACACAGAAGAAAATAAAGAGTTGAATAATGTTGTTGGAATGAAATGATTTGCGCAGACAAACGAATTTAGGTATATTTTGGGCCGCATTATCTTCAAAAATAAAACTAATCCACTGCGTCCTCAGTGGCTCAGATGATGGGAGAAAATGAAGACTCTTATCTTCACTCTTACATCCAACAACCGAACATGGGGATTGCTTACGAGACATTGCTGTCACTTAATCTGCTTTTCAGATCGGGGGATATAGAAAAGAGCTGAGAATGATATAAGATAGGGAAAAGGTGGAGGAGCACCTTCAACATAACATAAGGGAGGTCTGGAGAGGACTGAAGACAATCTCTGGCCATAACAAAGACAGTGGGAGGGGCCTAGTTTCTGGTGGCCAGGATAGGGCAAACAAACTAAACCTGTTTTTCAACAGATTTGATTCTGCCCTCCACCCTCCACACTCCAACCTGACAGAATTCGTAACGATTCAACCCCTGCAGGATCCACACCCCTCCCCTCATCTCCCTCAGTGGGAGTCATCCACAATACCCCCCTCCACTCTCTCTGATAGTCGACCAGGTGAAGGAGTAAAGGAAGATTAAGACAAGAAAGGCCACGGGCCAAGATGTCATCAGTTTCAGACTGCTCAAAGCTTGCGCAGATCAACTTAGTGAGGTAGTTCTACACATCTTCAACCTAAGTCTCCGTCTGGACCGAGTTGTGGTGCTTTGGAAGACTTCCAGTGTGGTTCCAGTACCAAAATCTGCACACCCCAGGGAGCCCAACCATTTTAGAGCAGTAGCCTTAAGTTCTCAGCTGATGAAGGCCATGGAGAGGATTATTTTGAACCACCTGCGACCCCTGGTGAGCTCAGAGCTGGACCCCCTGCAGTTCGCTTATCAGTTAGGCATTGGGGTGGATGACGCCATTATCTACCTAATGCAGATCCTATTTACATCTTTTTATTTACGAGGATCATGTTCTTTGATTTCTCCAGCGCTTTCAACACAATACAGCCGTCATATTTGAGGATTAATTCTACTGAATAGTTCCCTTTCTTTCGGTCACTCCTACTTCACGTCGGTAGGATTTACCAACGAATTGGGATCACGCTAGGGAGACCAATTGCCTTCGAGTGAAACTAAAACGAGCCAATGAATATTGGCATGTAACATTTGCATTCCGCGCCCCGCCTGCCAGTGTGGGTATAAAGGCGGAAGCGAGCGCATACACAAATCACTTTCTGCTTCGGAGCCGACCGTTTGTGTCCTCTGAGTGAATGAGCGTTTGGATTGTGTTTTCCGTGAGCTCAACGAGTCTGCTGTTTCGAGACCTCTCTGTGTTGGTGTTACGGCGCGGCAGTGATCTTCGCGATCTCCCGGATATCAACTGTCACTTCACGCGATCTGCTTCTTTCAAAGAGCTGTTGTCACAGCTGGTATCTGGTTGAGTGCACACAGTGGGCTTGCGGGAACATGACCATCGCGACACTAAGATCGAGACTGAGAACCCTCAGACGAGGGGGAGTCCCTTTGGCGATTCCCCAATCTAGTTCTTCTTCTGGTTCAGTTCAGAAGAAGGCTACTTCGGCTAATCCAATTGGTGGTCTGAGGATTACTGTGAGGAATAACCCGCCGGGTGAAAGACCCCCACGGGCTCCTCAATCCTCCGTGTCGCTGCCATCGGAGTCTTCGACGGAGACAGCCGGGCCATCTCGTGTGGCTCCGGTTGTTTCCTTCGGAGCTCCACCGGAGGACCAGATGTCGATCGCTGCATCGGAGGGAGAGCGGTCGTTTCCTGGGGATGACGACTCGGCTGCGTTGCCCCCTTCGGGTGTGGTAGCGTTGTCCAAGCCGGACCCGGAAATGGCCGCTATGCTTGCCCGGGTGGCTGCGAGTGTTGGGCTCATGTGGAATCCTCCACAGTGTCCCGAACCCTCACGGCTCGACAATTGGTATCTCGGGGCGGGCCGTGCTGGTTCTCAGCGCGCTGCCCCAGTGCCATTCTTTCCGGAGGTGCATGAGGAGGTGACGAGATCATGGACGGCCCCTCTGGCGGCCCGACACAGGGTGACTCCTTCCTCCTCCCTCACCACTCTCGATGGCGGGGCAGTGAAGGGGTACGAGGGCATCCCCCCAGTGGAACAGTCGGTGGCGATGCATCTGTGTCCAAAGACCGCGTCCACCTGGCGGGGTAACCCCACGCTCCCCTCCCGTGCCTGTAGGTTCTCTTCCAGTCTGACTGGAAAGGCCTACAGTGCGTGTGTAGAAGCTGCTTCTGCCCTGCATGCCATGGCGCTTCTCCAGGTTCACCAGGCGAAGGCACTCAGTGACATGCAGGAGGGTGGTACCGACCCAGGGGTGCTGCAAGAGCTGCGTACAGCGACGAAAGTCACCGCACGTTCCCTGGGTCGGGCGATATCCACTCTCGTGGTCCAGGAGCGACACCTGTGGCTCACCCTTGCTGATATGAAGGAGTCGGACAAGAGTAAGCTCCTGAGCTCCCCCGGAGGAGGCAGACCCAGCCCTGGCTTTGCTCTGTCCTGTTCGCGCTCTGCACTGCTACGTTGACAGAACTCAAAGTTTTAGGACCTCAGACCAGCTCTTTGTCTGTTACGGAGGCCAGCAGAAGGGGAAGGCTGTCTCCAAGCAGAGGTTAGCCCACTGGCTAGTGCAGTGGTTCCCAATTCCAGTCCTCGTGACCCACTGCTCTGCACATTTTGTAGGTCTCTCTTATCTGACACACTCAGTTCAGTTCATGGAGTCTCTCCTAATGAGCTGATGATCTGATTCAGGTGTGTTAAATAAGGGAGACATACAAAATGTGCAGAGCAGTGGGTCACGAGGACTGGAATTGGGAACCACTGGGCTAGTGGATGCTATCGTCCGGGCTTATGATTCCCAGGACGTGCCTTGTCCACCTAGGTTGAGGGCACACTCTACTAGGAGTGTTGCCTCTTCCTGGGCTTTGGCTCAAGGCGCCTCGCTGACAGACATCTGTAGAGCTGCGGGCTGGGCGACACCTAACACGTTCGCTAGGTTTTATAGCCTTCGTGTAGAACCTGTTTCCTCCCGTGTACTCGCTTCGGCCAGTAGCGCGAGGAATTAGGTTAATGTTGGCTTGCTACGCCATTCTCGCCCCAGGGGCCAGATACATGCGTTTTCCTGCTCCGTTGGTTACCCAACAAACGACTAACCTCTTCCTCCGTCACCCCCCGTGTCAGGCGAGGCGGATCGCCGGTCGCCAGGCCTGTTACCTCTCACTATGAGCTGAGTTCAGGCTGGGGTTTATGTTGCGGTCCCTACGGCGACCCCATTTGTGTTTTCTCCACGATACGGTTACCCCCCGGGTTAGCCAGTGTCTTCCCCTCGACAGAGTCTGCTCTGTCGTCTCTGCTGAGTACGCTCCCACCCTTCGGGCTGGGACTACCTCAGAGACTGCCATGTGTTCATTACCCTACGGGCTAGTGCACATGTGTATTCCTAGTGCCTCCCTTCGGGCAGGTTTTGGGCTCTGCAGCGTTCCCTTCTACATCATGGGCACGCTTTCCCAGTGTTATCCAATGTCCACTGTTGCGTCAAACCGACCGTCACCTGCATACCCTCATTAGTATCAGGTGAAACTAATTTACAATCAGTTGCGCGTGCTCACCCTGGATAAGAGCGCACCATTGCTATTGTTTGTATGCACCGGGAGCTGATGCAACGGCAGACAGCAGCGCTGGCTCGAGGATTTGAGCTTGATAGCTGTTTGAATATTGTGCGAGTGGGTACTCACTAAAAGAACTCTGAAGTGACAGCCGGTAAGCTCTGAATTCTGCTGATTGAGAAGCGCCGAACTTTGATATGCTTGCTAGTTACTGTTACCAGCATGGGAATATAGCGTTCATTGACGCTTAGTGAATTGCGCATTATTCTTAATATAAATATAAATATAAATATAAATAATAACTTAAGTGATTTGACTATTTAATTGAATATAGATTGTTTAATTATTAAAATAGCAATTCATTTATAACAAATGTGTGAAAGCTATTAAAGGGTATTTATTTTGTACTTTAAATGAAATTACGTGTGTAATTTATTTTTATTGGGTTGTATAATATCTACCAGCTTTCTAACTGAATGTGTAATTTTGACCAACTTAGATCTATGTGCAATATATTGTAGGCTTGATTTAAATATTCATGCTTTTAAATGGTTCATTAACTTAAGGTTCAGATGTATTTCATGTAATTCTGTGCAAAAGAAAATTAAGTCATGTTAAGCCTGCTGATTTATGCGCTTTATTGGGTGGTGATTGTCCCTATGTATGTATGTTTATCTCTCTAAAGGTTTTTCACCTTCATGATTGCTGATAAATAAATGGATGAAAATAATTCATAAGGCCTAATCATTGAGTGGGATCCAGTTTATATCTTCAAAAACTGAGAACCTATCTCTTTCAAGTGTGGGAAACGCACAGTTAAACAAACACTTGACATCCACTGAGCGGGTCTTGCGGAACAGCAGTGTGACCTCTTCCCAGCTAAGCTTCCGCACATAAGAGATAAGTTTCAAGAAACTGCTGGCTGAAGCTTAGCGCTGGAAGGGGCCAGCACCATGGTGTTTTGTTAGGGATCCCAATTCGTTGGTAACTCCTGTCGTGACGTAGGAGTGACTGAACGAAAGGGAACGTCTCGGTTACATATGGTAACCCTCGTTCCCTGAGTGAGGGAACGGAGACGTCACGTCCCGTTGCCATGGTTGCTGTACCTTCTGTACTGTGCTCGCTTCCGCCTTTATACCCGCACTGGCAGGCGGGGCGCAGAATGCAAATGTTGCATGCCAATGTTCATCGGCTTGTTTTAGTTTCACTCGAAGGCAATTGGTCTCCCTAGCGTGATCCCAATTCGTTGGTAACTCCTACCGACGTGACGTCTCCGTTCCCTCACTCAGGGAACGAGGGTTACCATAGGTAACCGAGACGTTTTCTGCTGTTTGGGGTTTATTAAATAAAAGCAAAAAATAACTCCACTGTTCACTGCCTTTAATGATATAAGATGCTTCAGCTTTACTGTATAAAGTTTCTGCAACATTCAAAAGCTCTATGAAAGTTTCTGTTTTGTATGTGACTAGGTGCCATTTCAAAGGAACTGTGATTCAAACAACAGCTGTGTGGCCGATCTGAAGCTGAACTTCAGTTTTACGTGAGTAACAACCGATAAATAAATCAGACATGATACTAATGCTGAATGTCTGTAAATGCTTCTGAATATTTCCATTCTTCTTGATTTGAAATAAACATGAGAATGTGATGAAGGTTCTGCGTTTGGTTTGTTCTTCAGGAACGACACGTTAGTGGTGGTGAATCAAGCTCATTTCACTGTCCTCGTATCGCTGGCCAACCCAGGCGACGACTCCTTCAACACCAGCATAGTGCTGCACTACCCAGAAGGCCTCTCACTCTCAAAATTTGACACCGTTAAGGTACTGCTGTCCACACATCAAACTAAGGACTCTTAAAGTAAAAACATATAAACATCCTTAAAACAAGATCAGTTTACTTGTGAAAAAAGATTAATTATAAAGTTAATTATAATTTTTTTTATTACAAAGACAGACTTTGAATGTTTTTGTTTTGTTTTTTACTTTAACCCTTAATCGGTCCTCAAGTAGGGTTTACATTTAAGTCCCCTGGGGTTCAAAATAGTTTTTGTGGATATTTGGTAGTTTTTTATCTATTTACTGCACAATTACTTAACTACGCCATAAATTGGCTCATGAATTTTTTTTTTTTTTTTATGAAAAAATCACTTAAATGATGATCTTAATTAAATCTAAATTGTTTTTGGACATTGCTCTATGTGTTAGGGATAGAATACTGCCATCTGTAGGTTTGTGGAAAAACTTTAGGAATTATAGTTAAAGAAAGAAAGTGCAATGACCACATATTTACATTTACATTTACATTTAGTCATTTAGCAGACGCTTTTATCCAAAGCGACTTACAAATTAGGACTAAAATTAAGCGAGTCATCATGAAGAGGCAAAAACAACAACAACGCAAGAAGTGCTCAAAATACGAAGTTCAGGGATTATTCAGAGTAGCATAAGCCTGATAAGTGATGTTTCAAAGGGAAAGGAATTATTATTTATTTATTTTTATTTTTTATGAGGTTAAGTGCTCACGGAATAGATAGGTTTTCAGCTGTCTTTTGAATGTTGTCAGGGATTCTGCATTCCGGATGAGGGTGGGGAGAGCGTTCCACCAGCATGGAACTGTGAATGAGAATGTTCTGGAAAGTGATTTTGTGGCTTTCTGTGATGGAACCACGAGACGTCGCTCGTTGACTGATCGTAGGTGTCTGGTAGGGATGTAGACTCGTAGGAGTGAGTGAAAGTAGGAGGGAGCTGAGCCTGTGATAGATCTGTAAGCAAGCGTCAATGCCTTGAACTTGATGCGAGCAGCGATAGGTAGCCAGTGCAGAGAGATGAACAGAGGAGTGACGTGGGCCCTCTTGGACTCGTTGAAGACAAGATGACCTGCAGCATTCTGGATCATCTGTAGGGGTTTGGTTGCACATGCTGGAAGTCCGGCCAGAAGAGCATTACAGTAGTCAAGCCTAGAAATGACCAGGGCCTGGACGAGAAGTTGTGTTGCATGCTCAGTTAGGAAAGATAGAGGTATATCCAATAGAGGTCCATAGGGACTCTTTTCATTTACACTTCACTTTTCTTGATGCTTCAACATCTCCTCACAACTTTATGATATAAAATTGGTATCATTTTAAAGCTTAGAATCTCAGCTTTTTAACCCCCTGAGGTCGGCGGTATCGCCGGCGATACCAGCTCGCTTTTTTTTTATCAGTGTAAAAGAAACTCATAAATACTCTGTTGACTTTGATTTTCCATAGGAGTTTCATACATCAATCGATCCTGTTAAATGTGTATTATTTTTGTGTATACTCACAATAAAAACAAAGTGTTGTGCTTTTCGCCAAATGAAGAAAAATAAACACAAAGCGAGTTCTGCCTTCTCTCTGTCAGTTAAGTCCATTCTAAAACGCTTCCGAAAATGAATCATAACTCAGCGAATACTTCTCACACAGACATGTGATATATGTCTTTATGAAGCTTGAAATCTCTTCTTTTAAATGAAGTAATTTATATAAAAAACAAATGTTTTCAACTCATGTAATCCGTTTGAAAGCAAGGAGAGGTACCGTTTTTCCTTCTTCCTTCATTATCTCTAATGAGCTGAGGCCGCGATAGTTCATCGCGTTTTGAGTATGGCACGCTTCTCCGGTAAAGACGCCCTTCAGATGATTCTGGACAGCGAGGAAGAATGCACCTTTTCCTCAGAGGAAGATTGTAACTCGGACGACGAACGGCAGCATTTTGAAGAGCGAATTGATCCCGCCGAGGACACAATTTCGGAGTAAGTTTTACTGTTATATAATTATTTTTCTGATAATATAGAACTCATATGAATTTTCAGACTATATTTTGCTTAGTTTTGGCTAGCTTTTGGCATCTTACAGGAAAGATTGCCTTACAATATCCCTAACATTCGTGTATATGCTCAAGTGTAAACTTTTTCAATGTGATAGGCTATTACTCTCTAAACATATTTGTATATTAAATATATTTCACTCAGTTTTGATTAGCTTATAACACTGATTATCATGCTAAAATACTGCCGTATGTCTTATGTACCTTATTTGTGAATATCTGCTGAAGTGTAATGTGATTTAGTCTAAATATATTTCAGCCTCCGGTAAAATATGTGATAGCCTAGGCCTACTGTCTAAATACTAGACATTTTATATATATATATATATATATATATATATATAATGTATGGTTTTGGTTAGACTATGACACTGCTTATCATGCTTCAATACTGCCTTATGCACAGATGTTTGTGAATACAGGTGTAAATGTTTGAAATGTAGTGATGTGTCGTTCGCGAACGTTCCGTTCATTGCGTGCGTCACTAAATGCGTGCGGTCTATATGGCTCATCAACAGATACTCGCGGTGACGCGGTGATATTTCTCTGTCCTATGGACCATCAACAGATATATACATAGATTGTGCGTCCATAACAATTAATTGCCCATCAGTTTACTTTGGATAATGTATGCTAACAGGTTTTTTTTTTTTTTTTTTTTTAATGTGCAGCTAGCTCTCCTTCTCCAGCACCTCGCAAAGGGGCACGCAGTTCAGTTCTCAGTGTGATGGAGAATCTTCCCGAGTAAGTCCACAGACGTAATATTTACAGATGAAATATAATTGTTTACATCATCATAATATAAAAGTACATATTCTTGTGTGATATTACAAAAACTGTCTTTTTTTATCCATGGCCATTAGTGATCGATAATGATAATAATACAGTGTCTTTGATTGTGTTATCAGTATGCTCACAGTGTGTTTTGTTTTGTTTTGTTTTTTACAGATTTCCATGTCCTGCACCTGTGACTGCCTACAACAAACACATGGGTGGTGTTGACCTGTCAGATCAGCTGATACAGTACTACACTGCACAACACAAAACCATGAAGTGGTACAGAAAGATCTTTCTACACTTCTTGGACATTGCTTCCACCAACTCTTTCATTGTGCACAAAGAGCTACATGGTAACTTGTCCCATAAAGAGTTTATGGAGCAGCTTATAACAGAGCTCTGTGGTGTGTCACAGAAAACAGCACCAAAACGGACCAGTAGTGAACATGTACCAGTTCCAGGAGCTGAGCTGACATCAGATGACAGGGATGTTGCCACAGTTGGTCGCCGCTCATGTGTTCAGTGCAAAGCAGTGTGTGGTAAAAAGCAGTTAACACCATGGAAATGCCAGGCATGCAATGTTCACTTATGTCTTCAGTTAAACAGGAACTGTTTTCATGAGTGGCATAAAGATGTGTGACTGTGTTCAGATGTGTGTGCTCTGCTGACCTTTCCGAAGGATAGCAATCTGCCTTTACTTTTGTTTATTTTGCTCACATTTTATTTGCTTAGAGCCCGCATCAACGGGGCATAAGCATTTACTGTGAGATACCTGCCTTTACTTTTGTTTATCGCTCACAATTGCTTTGTTTATAGCAGACTGATTATTTTTTTATTTTGCTCACATTTGATTTGCTTAGAGCAAATTTAGAACATTTAGTTCCTCCACATAGAGGAATTACAATAAAACAGATTGAAAAACAAAACCTTTGAATCTCCTCTACTTCTTTCAGGCTCCTTCACTTGATGGCCCATTAGCCAGTGGGGGAGTGTCTGTCACACCCCTGGTCTGAATCTCATTAGCCCTCTGATGGTTTATGGGGTCTTTTGGGACCCCAAATGACTTTTACTCAAATTAAAAAAAATGTTCCCTTTGTCCAAATGGTATGAAACCTTCTACGGCTCTCAACACTTTCTAGATCTACAAAAAAAAAAATTAAATTGGAATGATATCTGTTTTTATGTTGGCGTGACAAAAATTGTGACACTCGTGGTCTTCGGGGTCTCTGGAGACCCCGCAATCAAAATAGACACAATTCATCATCAAAATCAGAAACAACGCAGAACACATCGACAGAAATGGCACAAATTAAGTGGCACACTTCCACCAATGCAAAAAACATCCACAATGCTAAATTATATTGCTCACAACACGCGTGTACACACACACACACACACACATATAGAGGAATACATTTTTGAGACTATAAAAACTGTTCTCTTATCATTTGTAAAATAAAATCATCCAAAATGCAGTACCACCACAAAAATAAATTGGTGACACTGACACATTGAAAATGTGCACACACACACACACACACACACACACACACACACACACACACACACACACACAGACACACACACACATTTGTAAGGCTATAATTTGTCAAATAAAATCATCCAAAATGCAGAACCAACACAAATATAAAGTGGTGACACTGACACCGACAATGTGTACTCACACACTCTCTCTCTCTCTCTCTCACACACACACACACACACACACACACACACACACACACACACACACACACACACACACACACACACACAGAGACAGGAACATTTGTAAGGCTATAATTTGTCAAATAAAATTATCCAAAATGCAGTACCTCCACAAAAATAAATTGGTGACACTGACACATTGAAAATGTAAACACACACACACACACACATACATACACGCATACACACACACAGGAACATTTGTAAGGCTATAATTTGTCAAATAAAATCATCCAAAATGCAGAACCACTACAAATATAAAGTGGTGTGGTGACACTGGCACATCGACAATGTGTACTCACACACTCTCTCTCTCTCTCTTTATCTCTCAGACACACACACACACACACACACACAATTGTGTGTGTGTCTAGAATCTAGAATTAGATTAAAAATGAGAATAATAAATGATAAAATCTTAAGACTCCAACATTTCTCTTTGTAACATTTTGTTCAGGTTTGGTTCTAATCATAATGTAACATTATTGAAAAACTGGGTTTTTTTGGTACAAAAAAATGCTAAACTTTGACAAAAATATTTTATTTTTGTTATAATTGTTATTTTATAATATTTAGATATGAATCCAACTGAATCCAACTTGTGAAAAGATATCTTTCAGGTAGTCTAATAGCAAATAGCATATACTGGAGCTCTATAGCCATATAGTGGTTAAAATTATTATTTTTTATTTTAAAACTGCATTTTCCAAAAAATGGGCAAAAATTTTACATTAAACCATTTAAAATTATCCATGTTATCCCCATGAATGAAAGTTAGAAATCTGGGTCTTTTATAAAGTGAATTTTACATCAAATGCTGTTTTTTTGTAAAAAGGCTATTTAAATATTTATTTATTTATTTATTTATAGAAATTTAAAACATATCATAAATTCTCCAAAAACTGCACAAATGTTGAGTAAAAACATTAACAAACAGAATAAAATTACATTTGTAAAAAAAAAAACTATTATCTTGTTACAAAATTAAATGTTATTGTCTGGGGTCTCTAGAGACCCCAAAAACCTCAAGTGTAGACATAAATAAAGACCATCAGAGAGGGTTAATATTGATAGGCCATTACCACTCCCATGCATAAACCTCTTCTGACAAAAAAACTGTTTTACAAAGTGTAAATCAATGTATTGTGTTATTGTGAACGATTAGGCAGAATGATTTTCACATCATTTTGAAGCCAGAACTCGAAGCGACGACATTCATTAGTCAAAAGTCTTACTGACACATATTTAGTATGTGTTTTGTGGTCTTATTTCAGTACCTTTCATTTTTATTTTTTTCAATAACCACGCATAAACATTATTCTCTTAAAAATTAAAAAATATACATGCATGGTGATCACATATTTTGGTAGCCCTGTTTGTGCTATATAGAGTGAATTTACACCTTTGCCATTAACATGTTTATAAATAACTGAAAAAAGCACAAATGTCAGAGCATGTCAGAAGACCTCCAGGGCCCAGAAAATCCCTCAGACTCCAGAGGGTTAATACATCCAAGCACGTTGATCAACTTTTAACGACTGCTGAGTAGTCCCTCTAAAACAGAGTATACCACCCGCAGGCGCCACCTAGCTGCAAAAATCAAAACTACTGCCTTGATTAACTCAAAATAGGTGTCATTTGAAAGCCCAATTTCATGTTACGCCCCGTCTAGGGTAAAGGACTTAACATGAAAAAACAACAACAACAATGTGGTTTTTGTTATAGAAAAGTGCATGAAACAGTATTTATTGAGTTTTAACAGATTTATGTTACCATGGGATTTTACCTCAGGAGCCGACAAGGCCAAAATATGAAACAAAAACAACTAATTTGGAATATACCTCTTACTGCCCTAATCCACAAAAGAAAAGAAAAATACAATTACTTCCCTAACTCCCTAATCCAAAACAGGCAAAAAAAAAAAAAAAAAAACTAAAAAGGTGGCGTCGGTCTCCCTACCTCCCAAATTACTATGTACAATACACAATTATAAGTGCTAACAGAGAAATGTAAGGGGGTAATCTGTACTCAAAGTCGTTAAACAGGCGGTGGTCCAAACACACATTTAAATGAACACTCCAAAGACAAACACTCTCAACAATCTTTACACTCTAGCAGCAGTTAACAAGGTCAGGCAAGCAACACACAGCATGTGAGCACAAAAGGGCTAATGAAACAGTAACAAAGGAGGCATTTATACACGTCCAGGAGTCAGCTGATCAATCAGGGCGTGGCACCAATCAGACTGCAGGAACCAATCCGGTCTTCTGCCTGGATAAAAACAAACACCTCCCACAACAGCATAAAAACACAGACAGACCAAAAGGGACGTAACACCCCCATACACAAAAATAAACATGAAAACATGTTTATGGACAAGACCTAGATAAAGAATCCGCAATAACATTATCTGTACCCTTCTTGTACTGGATGTGTAGGTTAAAATCTTGACAAATTAAAGCCCAGCGCATGAGTCTTTGATTTTTGTTACAGAACTTTTGCAAAAATACAAGAGGGTTGTGATCAGTAAAAACTACTGTTGTAATTAACCAAAGAAAATCTTGGTCGACTAATATCCAGAAATTTTCGACTAAAAATCGACAAAAAATGACGTTGGGAAAAAAAACGTTAAATTAATTAGCTGCGCACTGTGCGCAGTACTTGGTAGCCTTGTTGTCCGCCTAAATTAATTATAAATAAACATAAAAAACTAGTAGGCTATTTGCAGTATATTAAATCGTTTTTGACCTTATTATTTTGCACTGAAATGAGTCTGACACGAGTCTGTCGGCTCTGACAGCGTTGCATCACGTGCACCTGCGCATTATCATAGTCTATGATTTCCGAAAATAGTACTATGTTGTCAACTAGTGATATCATGACAAGAACTTTTGAGGAATATGCAACATAATTTAGACAATTGTTTTTGTCATGTATTATAATAACTGACAGATCATTTCACTAACTATCATTTCAGCCGCTCTGTGCAGCTCGCATAGGCCGCTGAACATAGGAGCTCAACTTCGCGGCTGAGACACGAATAGACTATTAACTTAAAGCTTTTACTCTTAAACACAAACGGCACGTCCATTTTAATAAAATAATAATATTCAGCAAACCTTCTGTAGCCTACTTTCTTCAATCTGTCTCTCTTCTCCAGTGGGTTGGGCTAATCCAAAAGACGTGAAAACAAGGGGGGTGTTCTGAAGACAGACTGTTACCTGTGGAACAGGGGTGCTCTGAAAACACCCCCATTAGCAATTAGTGCTTTCCACCTGATGAAATGAACGCGGCAAAACAGATGAAATGAACGCCAGAACGTATCGACCAAATAATCGACTAATCGACTGGGAGATTACAACCCTAGTAAAAACTTCAACAGGTTGTGAGCTTGAACCAATATAAACTTCAAACTGTTGCAAAGCTAGCAAGAGGGCGAGTGTTTCTTTCTCAATGGTACTGTAGTTACATTGATTTCTTAGAAAAAAAACACAATGGGTGATCAATTCCATTTTTATCTTCTTGTAACAGTACAGCACCTGCACCAGTTCCGCTCGCATCAACCTCAAGTTTAAACGGTTTGGCAAAGTCAGGAGTAGCTAAGACAGGAACGCTACATAACAAACTCTTCAAAGAATCAAAGGCAATCTGACACTGAGTCTGAAGTTTACAATGAATGTTGCCAATTTGATTAACTCCTAAGTAGTGCAAAGTTATTTGCGGATAAATAGAATTTTGTTTTCATAATCTTAAAAATATTTTTTTGTAGTATGTACCAGTGGCGGATACAGAATGTCATTAATAGGTGGGCCTGGTGAATATACGGGGGGGCCTCGGTTTTTTAAGCTTATATACACGCCCAGTGGCGTAACTTTTGCTAAATTATATATATGTACATTGTACAACAAAATTACAATGTCCAGCAATCGATTTAAATAGTAGGCTACATGGTGTTTAATTTGTCGTTTAATGAGATGTAGCCTAATATAGATTGTCAGTGCTAAAATACATAGATTCGCCTATTTGAACAACATGCCTAAATGGTCCAGTGGTAGAACTTTCGCCAACAGTGTCAGAGGTTGTGGGATCTAATCCGCATCAGTACAGTTTTTTTTTTCTCATCAAAACTGATTATGTTCATCAGTGGTTGTATATCAAGGAGGGACATGCATGCATTATGATGTGTGATTTCACCAGAACGAATAGAGAGTATCCGCAATGGATTGAAGCGCGCGTCCGAGTGACGACAGTGCGGTGTGCGCGAGCCACACGAGAAAACACTGTATCAGCGCCACCGATCGCAGCGGCAACGAGCACTTTCATCACTTGATTTAAAAAACACATTTCAGCGCTAGATCGTCTCTTATTTAACAAACGAACGAAATGAATGCTCTGCTGGTTGTTTAATGTTTGGTAGAATTGGTACATTCGTGCCGCGAGATGTTTTAAAAAGTGGTGGGGACATGTCCCACCCGCCCCACCCGCAAATTACGCCTATGTAACATGCCTGATAAATATGTCAACTATAGCAGATTGGTACTTAGGTAGTGAATTTAACTACCTTGTACTCATGTCAGTCAGCCCTCCCGGCTGCTTTAAACCTGAAGTTAATCTGTCTGTCACGCGAGTCGCATGTAGACTATCACAACATTAAGTCAGTGCGCGCACAGAGAGCGGTGTTGCGTGATAGCATCACTGGACTGACACGTGATATGCCGACATAATATTTTTCTTTTGTAGCTATTTTTCGTAGCTATTGTACATAAATGTCGTCAGGAAACGATTAAAATGAAATTATTTATTAATTCATTATTATTATTATTATTAAAATAAAAAATGTCAATTGTTTTTATTAATCTGATTGGGTGGGCCACCGGTCAATCTGGGTGGGCACGTGCCCACCCAGGCCCACCCATAAATCCGCGCCTGGTATGTACTGCAATGTGTCAAAAACAGCTCATGAAACATTCACAGATCGTTGAAAATGGCACATAATTTTATACAGCATATTATTACAATTAACCCTCTGGGGTCTGAGGTGTTTTTGGGGTCCTTGAGATGTTCTGACATGCCCTGACATTTGTGCTTTTTTCAGTTGCTTATAAACATATTAATGGCAAAGGTGTAATTACACACTATTTAGCACAAACAGGGCTACCATAATATGTGAGCAACATGAATGTACATGTTTGTATTTTTGAGAGAATAATGTTTATGCATGGTTATTGAAAAAACTAAAAACTAAAGTTTCTGAAATAAGGCCACAAAACACATACTAAATATGTGTCAATAAGACTTTTGACTAATGGATGTTGTCGCCTAGAGTTTTTTATTCAAAATGATGTGAAAATCATCCTGCCTAATCATTCACATAACACAATACATTGATTTAAATTTTGCAAAACACTTTCTGTTTGGAAAGGCAATATGCGAGGGGGGCGTCAACGATCCAACACCATCATGCATATTTAGTGGTTCGCACCTGAGGAGACAATGGGGCCCGCATACTTAATGAGCCATTCATTCAGGTGTGTCACTGAGCCACAAGAAAGAATGCAAGAGCAACAGTTGGAAGCATCCACAAATTGTGCTTGCAAATTGGCCTATAATATCCAAGGAAAACATGTCTAGTAATTGTGCAGTTAATTCTCATACTATATTTTCAGTTTTGGAATATTTATCCTCTCCCCAAATTTGTCACTAATAAAACACAATAAAAATTATTTAAGGAAAAGGCTTATATTTACCTTTTAATAGTTTGTTTACATCTACCTTTATTTACTTGTAAATATATATTTTTTATTAAAAAGGTTACAATTACAACAACAATTCAAGTGTAATCTTTCTTTGTAAAAAGTAAAGTATACATTTTATCATACATATTTCAAAGTTAAGGATTCATTACTTGAATATAGCCTAGGCTACATTGGAATAAACACTATAACATATTATTTGATTACTTTATTTTTGACAAAACATACTATATTTAACATATGAGCAAAAATTGGCAAACAAAAGCTTAGTTGAGGTGGCAGATATTTTACAGTAAAAATGTATAATCTATCCAAAACTAATCAACGAAATGTTGTCTTTCATATGTCTGTAACATAGGTCTTTCGTTTTTATTATAAGAAATATAAATGTTAATTTGCAGTTTAATACATTGCTTATACAAATACATTTTATTTCAACATATTTCAGTCGATTTTTACTCAGTATAGCAATACAGTTTGCTAAAACATCATCATTCATTCACACACAGAAACGCGATTCACTTGAGAATGAAAAAAAACTTACTACAGTATTCCATAGCTCAGGATCCGTTGCTCCTCGAAATACCTGCACTTCTGAGGTACATTTTCCATTATTATTATTACGATAGTATTATTCCTCACAGCGCCGCGAGACGGTGTAAACAAGTACAATGATCTGAATAAGCTTGATGTGTTTTCTCGAGCTGATATGGGGGCGTTCACAGGTTTGCGTGGATGCCTCAGTCATTTGCATTTGAATAGCGCGCGCTGTCCGTGGGAGGGGTCACATTAAAAATAATGAGCTGAGATGAGAACGACTGACATCTCTCTTTTCATACAGATTGCATAAACTGAGAATATTTGTTTTTTATAAAAATTACTTAATTTAAAAGAAGAGAATTCAAGCTTCATGCCTGTGTGCCTGTGTGACTGTTTGACTGAGTATTCGCTGAGTTATGGTTCATTTTCGGACGCGTTTCAGAATGAACTTAACTGACAGAGAGAAGGCAGAACTCGCTTCGTGTTTATTTTTCTTTATTTGGCGAAAAGCACAACACTTTGTTTTTATTGTGAGTATACACAAAAATAATACACACTTAACAGGATCGATTGATGTATGAAACTCCTATGGAAAATCAAAGTCAACAGAGTATTTTGCGTCTCCCCGACCCCAGGGGGTTAAAATGAGCCCAAAACGAACAATCTATTATGTTGATCACAAGATATCCCTCTTGGAGGAACAATTTTAAAAATGCCCATGAGGGGGCGTCAAGGACTGAACAAAAATGCTATCTTGGTTCCAAATGCTGTAACTTTTGATAACTTTATACAATCACCATATCTCTGCGCCCAAGTAGCAGTGCTTTGCTTGTGCTTCACCCCAATATAGTCCCAAGCCAATATCTGCCTAGGAAATCGCCTAGTCTTAATCTGCATTGCTATTTGTACTCGTTGTGAATACGCAGGCCACAAGAAGTAATTCTTTTTTTTAATTTATTTTTTTATGTTTTGATCACTTTTACTCACAACATGCTAGCTGGCAACAAAGGATTCCATTCATTATGCTAAGCTAAGCTAGCGGCGGCGCTGCCAAACTAAAACAATGGATGCACTGAGACAAATCTAAATGTAGGAAAGACAGTGAATAAGCCCTATTTCAAAAAATGGTGGAGTGTTCCTTTAAAGAAAAAAATAATATATATATATAACAGACCAAAACAAATGAATAGTGTAAAGCTTATCAATGGTGCACATTAGGCAAGGCAAGGCAAGGCAAGGCAAGTTTATTTATATAGCACATTTCATACACAATGGCAATTCAAAGTGCTTTACATAGAAGAAATTAAAATAATAAAAAGAAATAAGAATAATTAAAACAGTTTAGAAAAATAAAAAATAAAATACAGTACAAACAGTCGGACGAACATTGGCACAGTGCTCATTCAGTAAATGCATAGTTAAACAGATGTGTTTTGAGTCTGGATTTGAATGTGACTACAGTAGGAGCACATCTGATCTCCTCTGGAAGCTGGTTCCAGCTGTGGCTGGCATAATAGCTAAAAGCAGATTCGCCATACTTAGAGTGAACCCTTGGTATTTCTAGCTGATATGATCCTAATGATCTGAGTGATCTGTTGGGTTTATATTCAGTGAGCAAATCTGCAATGTATTGAGGTCCTAGGCCATTGAATGATTTATATACCAGTAATAATACTTTAAAATCAATCCTAAATTTAACTGGGAGCCAGTGTAAAGACCTGAGGACTGGTGTGATATGTTCATATTTTCTGGTTCTGCTCAGAATCCTGGCGGCAGCGTTCTGTATGAGCTGCAACTGTCTTATGGTGTTTTTGGGAAGGCCAGTGAGGAGTCCATTACAGTAATCCACCCTGCTGGTGATGAAAGCATGCACAAGTTTCTCTAAGTCTTGTCTGGAAACAAAGCATCTTATTCTTGCTATATTTTTCAGATGATAGTATGCTGATTTAGTTATTGCTTTGACATGACTACTGAAACTAAGGTCTGACTCTAGTGTCACACCAAGATTCCTGACTTGATGTTTAGCTGTTTGACCCCTAGAGTGAAGGTATGCGTTCACCTTGAGAACTTCATCTTTGTTTCCAAACGCAATGACTTCAGTTTTGTCTTTGTTTAACTGAAGAAAGTTTTGACACATCCAACTGTTAACTTCATCAATGCATTGGCACAGGGAGTCAATGGGGCTGTAGTCATTAGGCGATAGGGCTAAGTAGAGCTGTGTGTCGTCTGCATAGCTGTGGTAAGAGATTTGGTTCTTTCTCATTATTTGGCTCATTGGAAGCATGTACAGGTTGAACAGGAGTGGCGCAAGAATTGAGCCTTGAGGGACTCCGCATGTCATGGATGTCCACTCAGACTTATGGTCTCCTATACTCACATAATAACCTCTCCCATCTAAGTATGACCTGAACCATTTTAGGACTATCCCAGAAAGCCCCACCCAGTTTTCCAGCCTGTCCAGAAGTATGTTGTGATCGACAGTGTCAAATGCAGCACTGAGGTCGAGTAGTACCAGCACTGATAATTTGCCTGAGTCAGTATTTAAGCGAATATCGTTTATTATCTTTATGAGCGCTGTCTCTGTGCTGTGGTGCGGTCGGAAACCAGACTGAAAATTGTCAAAGTATCCATTCGAGCATAAGAATTTGTTCAGCTGATTGAAGACAACTTTTTCAATGATCTTACCTATGAAAGGAAGATTTGAGATCGGTCTATAGTTGCTTAATAAGGTCTTATCCAGATTGCTCTTTTTCAGGAGGGGCTTGACAACTGCAGTTTTTAGGGAGTTTGGAAAACTCCCAGAGAGAAGTGAAGCATTTACCACTTCTAGAAGATCTGCTTCTAAACTGTTTAACACACTTTTGAAAAACGATGTGGGAAGTGTGTCAAGAGCGCAGGTTGATGTTTTAAGGTGCTGTACGGTTTCTTCCAAAATTTTGCCATCAATTTCTTTGAAATCAGACATAGTAACTACTTTCTCAGGTGGTCTGATCTGTCTGACCCCAGCGCAAGTCAAGGATGTGCTGATCACCTTTCTGATATTATTGATTTTCTCAGAGAAGAAAGAAGCAAACTCACTGCACTTGTTGTCTGAGAGCATTTCACTGGGAGTCTGGCTTGGCGGGTTTGTCAGTCTCTCTACAGTAGCAAAAAGAGTGCGTGTGTTGATTAAATTGCTGTTTATAATATTTGAGAAGAAAGTCTGTCTAGCTTTGCCTAGTTCCATATTGAAAGCATGAAGGCTGTCTTTGTAGATGTTATAATGGACTACAAGTTTTGTCTTCCGCCACATGCGCTCTGCTTTTCTGCATTGTCTTTTCATATTTTGCACTGTTGTTGAGTTTCTCCAAGGTGCTTTTTGTCTGCCACTCTTCTTCCTGACTTTCACAGGAGCAATATCATCAATTACACCTTTAACTTTTGAGTTAAAAGAATCAAGGAGAAAATCAACAGTCAGCAGATATGCTTGGTGTTAAGGATATAGCCTTCATAAATAGGACACTAGTGTTCTCATTTAAGCATCTCTTCTTGACAGACACAGATCTCGCTTCAGTGGCAGGAGAGATCAATATATCAAAGAAAATACAGAAATGATCAGACAGTGCTACATCCTTAATAACAATCGATGAAATGTTTAGACCCTTACTGATAAGTAAATCTAGAGTGTGTCCACGATTGTGTGTGGGTCCATGTACATGCTGAGTCAGATCAAAAGTTTTTAAAACAGTTTTGATTTCTTTTGCCATATTGTTTTCTCCATTATCTATATGGATGTTAAAATCTCCAGCAATGGCAAAACAGTCAAACTCTGAGGTAATTGTTGATAACAGTTCTGTAAAGTCCTCAGCGAAGGCTGGAGAGTATTTTGGAGGCCTGTAAATAATGAAAAGTAAAATGCGTGGAGCACCTTTTAACACAATACCCAGATATTCGAAAGACGGGTAATTCCCAAATGATATTTGCTTACATTGATAGATATCTTTAAAAAGAGCAGCTAGACCCCCACCTCTCTTAACAGCTCTGCAGACACTCATAAAAGTAAAGTTAGGAGGGGCTGCTTCATTGAGGATTGTTGCACTGTAGCTGTCTTCTAGCCAGGTTTCATTTAGAAGAATAAAATCCAGGTTGTTTGTGGTTATTAAGTCGTTGACTAGAAGTGATTTATTTTTAAGTGAGCGAATGTTTAAAAGAGCTAACTTGACAGTCTTACTTTTCCCCACAGCAATATTAGTTTGACGTGTAATAGGCACCAGATTAGTTTGGTTTGCTGTACGGCTATTGAAGGCCTTAAACTTTCTATCATGTAAAAGAACAGCAATAGAGAAAGATACAGGCACACTGGGTTCCCGCTTGTTTTGTAAACATTTGAGAAAGTTACTGTTATCAAAACGGGGACCCGACACATATCACTGAGAGCTGGTATCAGTTGTTTTTGGTTCACCTCGAGCAGAAGGAGGAGGGTGTGGGCCCTGGCGTTGTGGCAGAGGCCGAAGAGCTCTCACAGGAGGAGGGGGACGGCGAGCTGGGCCCGCAGGCTTTGGTGGTAGTGGTGCCTGTCTTTTTTTAGTTGGTATCTGGGGGCTTGCAGCAAAAGAGTGGGATAGTCTGGTTCCAGCATGCACCAGTTCTTCCATTTTCTGTGAGAAGCACAGTAGTGGCGTTGCAGGGGAGAGGGAGAAAGTGTCTGGTGAAAGGGGCTGTTGCTCTGGTGTTATAGGAGGCTGTAATATGCTGTCCTGGCTTCCCTGGCTGTTTTCCAGGAAGTCGTCCTTGGGTGCTGAATCTTCAAGCAGTTCTGATATGGCTGTCTGTGGTGAGCTCTGTGTGCAGGGCTCAGCTGAGATTGTGTCCGTGAGCAGAGGTTGTTGTGGCGGAGTGGGGTTATCATGTCCATTTTGCTGTTAGCATCAGTTAGCATCAGTGTTAGCTACTGTCCTATTCAGTCTGTGTTCGATCACATTCATCACATTTGTGGATTCCTCATTTACATTCATTAGTACTTCAAATCTGTTCTCAAGATGTATAGGCAGTGGTGGCAGACCAGTGTTTGCAATCCTTGTCAGAGCTGTATCTGGGGTAGAGGATGCTACTGCGGTAATATGTGATGCTCGTGACAATCTGATGTCTTGAGTGCCTTTGGGTTTAGCTCCCTGTTTGTGCCATCGATTAGTAAGTCGATCGGCTTGTTTCTCTACCTGTCGAGGAGTACTAGTTTCATGGGACTCACCGGTATGCTGAGGGTGTCCATGACGAAGCTCTGTTGTGTGCTCCGTCTGGTTTGGTGGTCCCGTAAGTAACTTTGTTTCTAGAACTGCAATCCTTTGTAAAAGTCTGTGGCAGTTAGTGCAGCAAGTAGATTCCAGAAGAGGCATTTTCTCTTATCCTTGTAGGCAGTTGTGTTTTCCTTTCCCGGTATGTAAGCTGGTCGGGTAAAAGAATTCTCAGTTTTTGTAGTAATCCAAACTTTGTCGTATGAGCACTGTGCTGATTTGCTGAAGTTAAATTAGGTGATAAAAGGAAATAAAATATAGAAAAAATAGGAGATAAAATGTAAAAGCGATAGAGCAAAGCGCGGAGCAGTAAGCAAGAGCGTCCGAACAGTAGCTGAGCAGGAAGTCCTCTTTAAGATTTTCCAACCCAGTTGTCTTTTCAATTTGATTTATTGACAACTCAGAAAAACACCAAAACAGTCACATGAAAAGGCTTAGATGGTAGCAAGTTGATAGCAAGTTAAAAGGGTTTATAAAACGGATAGTTCCGGTCCTTGATTCTGATTGGTTGAGCCACGTTTGAAGCCGTTGTAAATTACTCCACAAACACACACCCGTGACCGCATTACATTAGTGTTACTGCACACACACACACACACACACCTGTGAGCGCATTACATTGGTGTTACGCATTATATTAGTGTTACTGCACACACACACACACACCTGTGAGCGCATTACATTGGTGTTACGCATTACATTAGTGTTAATGCACACACACACACACACACACACACACACACACCTGTGAGCGCATTACATTGGTGTTACGCATTACATTAGTGTTACTGCGCAACTGCTGTTTGTGACTCTTTGTTGCTGTATGTGTTGCTTGGCAACCTCTTTGTAAGTACATTGCTTGGCGGAGGAATAAATGTGTTATATCGTTATATTTTTTGTTGCTGGTGTTTATTTTATGAATAAATTAAATATTAAAATGAATGTTTTTATGGAGTAACCGTTTTATAAAAGGTGCCTAACGACGTCCCTTAGCTGTTCTAAATTCACTGTAAAACACGGCTTTGCGGGGCTTATTGCTTTATCATACACCCAAGGATATCAGGGCAGACGTTCAATAATTTGACTCAAACTTAAATAATAATTCAAAACAGTGACAAAGGCCAGCTCCTAGAACAGAGACAGAAAAACACCCTTATTATTTGTGCTATAACATTCACAAACAACATTTAAAAAACAACATTCCTCAAATAACACGCATAAATTAAAACAAACAAACATACACTTCAACCATTTATCACGTACCTGGCAACAGCTTACAACTGTTTTCCAAACCAGGCAAGCCATCATTACAACCTGCACAAAATACCACATAGTTAAAAACAAATACATCAAACCAGTGAAAGTTTGATTTACCTTGAAGAAAGCAATCGTAGCAACCTATCTGGCGTTGTCTATTCAGCGTGCACGCCGCCATTACTACTGAACTAACGCCACTCCATTCGTTAAGGGGACATGGGACCGGAAACTACCATACTCACCCTACCAAACAGGACTACTGTAAATACTATAGTGGTTACAGCCATCACACTATCACAATAGTTAGGCATTAAACCAAAAAAAGAAAAGAAACGTAACACCTACGAGGTTCAAAGATTCATACCAAGTGAAAGTGGAGGTTCACAGCACTTTTGTATACATTACTTAAAATAGACAAAAATAGAAACAACAAAAATAGACTAAACAGCAAATTTAGACTTGAGCCAAAAATAAAGCAAAAACACACCAAAACAAGGTTAAAAAATAAATAAAGGCCAGAACAAAGGAAATACAAACTAAAGAACAAATTTGAGCAAACAAAACAATATAGATAAGCTGATACACTAACGAATTTGAAGAAGCAAACAAATATACAGAAAGCAATAGGACAAACCAAATACAAGTTAAAGAGCAAATGCAAATAAACAACAATAAATGAAATAAAAATACACGCTGGATAACTGGTCTGACGGAGAAAACCAGTAAACAGTGCGGATACACGCTGAAGAGCAGGTTTAGATCACGGGAAACAAATGTAGACAAAGCAGCAGCATCAGAGAATGTTGCCCGCCGGCTTCATGAACACAACGGGTTCGATTTAGACCATTCCTCCTAGATCAATTAACAGAATTATTTACCACATAGAAGAATATGCATCAATAGTAGTAGTTATATATTAGTAGTAGAAGGCACATACCTTCATGTTGTCGCACACACACACACACATGAACACAGAGAAACGTAAACACGCTCATAAGGCACGGGATTACAGGAGAAAGCTTCAGGAGCACAGACTGGGTAAACCCAGCCCCATCTGCCGGCGTTTTGATTTCGCCCTGCAGCTCAGGCTGGAAACCTGTACATTCTTCTATCCTGCTTCCGTTACAAATCTGCGGGGACCAATCACAAACTGGCTTATCCATCTGGCGCGCTATTGGAAGGTTTAATCCAATCCAATTCCTTTCAACCTCTCCACGATGCTCAATGGCTTCTTTTTAGCAAACAAATCGCTCGAGTGGGTGTAAATACCACTCACTTTCATGTGTTTTTTTGCACAACCTGCAAAAATCACTAGATGCCATTGCTGCTTTTGCAAACCGCTGATCAATGCTGCAAACCAACACGTTTGTTGACACGTTTCCTGCCTGGAGTTTTCACTGCAAAGTACATCACCTGGATCGCTGGTCTGATTGGTTGAAGGACTATCCAATTGCGTACAGAGTCATTTGAACTCTGCCCGTTGATCACGCCTCGTGTGCAGTAGAAAACACAGAGCAGACTCCCCAGACTAATGTTCAGTCTTAAAAGATTGAGCTTAGTCTGGTGATAGCCAGACTAACAGGAGCATTGAAGGCAGCTGCCAACCAACCACCACGATTGTCCACGGAAGCTATAAACCAAATTAATAAACTTCTTACATCAAGCCACGCATCTTAAGGTTAACCCCCTGGGGTCGGTGGTCGTGCCGTCTATACCAGCTCGCTTTTTTTCTTATCACATTTACATTTTTACATTTAGCCATTTAGCAGACGCTTTTGTCCAAAGCGACTTAATATTTAGGACTAAATTAAGCGAGTCATCGTGAAGAGGCAAAAACAACACAAGAAGTGCTCAAAATACGAAGTTCAGGCATTGCTCGTTGCTCATTGAGTATTGTGAATAGTAAGCAGAGCCGGCCCAAGGCATAAGCGAACCCTGGCCACCAGGGGGCCCCCAATCGATTATTTTTTTTTCACTCCAATTTTTTTTTTTTTTACATATTAATTAACTTAAACAAGTGACATGAATGAATTAATGACTAATTCAAGACAAGAAAATTCTGATTTCATGATCAATATACCTGCCTACAACTGCTGCTGTGTCTGCCAGTGTTTGAGTCATGCGCATAACCTTGCGTGCACAGACAATCAAAATGTTTCAACATTCGCGATGTATTTGGATGGTAAACTATTCTTTATCGTAGGCTTTGTACTTAACTCACGTTCCAATATCGACGGGAAAAAAATTATCCTCTTCACACGCACAAAAAAGTGCTTGGAAACATCGCAGTGGAGCTTACGCTGAATGGTACGAATTGTATTACTGACTATTTAAACAGAGCAGCATAATTTTTATATGTTAGGTTGACTATTTTATTATTATATTTTATTATAATGGGCTATTATTATATTATATTATACGGCTATAATGAACAGCAGTGCGATGAAGTAAGTCCAGAGGTGAGAGGAATCCAGAATAAATCCACAGGAACACGAACAGGAACAAGGAAGGCACAAGACTCGAGACGCTGACTGGAACAACACCGGGACACCACAAACAACGATCTGACAAAGGAGATGAGAAAGTGGTGAGCATATATAGGGTGATGAGATGAGCTGCAGCTGGTGACGGGAGTGATGAGCTGGATCGCTGATGAGCGCTAACGAGCCGGCACGCCCACACAATCAGTACACACACACACAACAACAGAACACGAGACAAGAAAGAGACATAGGATTTATGAACCGTGACAGTACCCCCCTCCCTAGGAACGCCTCCTGGCGTTCCCAGACTCCCTTACCTGGCGATTGTAATCATCGATAAGGGAGTGATCCAGGATGTCTCTAGCTGGTACCCAACTTCTCTCCTCCGGACCGTAACCTTCCCAGTCCACCAAGTACTGAAATCCACGTCCCCTCCATCTCGAGTCCAGAACACGATTGACCGAATAAGTAGGTTCCCCGTCTACGAGTCACGGCGGGGGAGGAACCAGGACTGGCGGATTAATGCGAGCAAAAACACTGGAGGGAGGTTGAGGCGGACTGTCACCGGACTAACGATTTTAGTGACAGAGAACGGGCCAATGAATTTAGGTGCAAGCTTATTAGAAACGGAGCGGAGAGGAATGTCCTTGGTAGAAAGCCACACTTTGGAACCGACGACGTATACGGGAGGCCTACGCCGGCGGCGATCGGCTTTGGCCTTGGTGTGCGCCCCCACTTGGAGTAGAGTCTCACGGGCTCTAGTCCAAGTGTGGTGACACCTCTGGACGAAGGCGTGGGCGGAGGGGACCGCGACTTCGGATTCCAGACTAGGAAAAATTGGTGGCTGGTACCCTACACTACACTCAAACGGTGATAGGCCCGTGGATGACACTGGCAACGTGTTGTGGGCGTACTCCACCATAGACAGTTGCTGACTCCAAGAGGAAGGATTCTTGGACACTAAACATCGCAACGTTCTCTCCAAATCCTGGTTGGCTCGCTCAGTTTGACCATTGCTCTGGGGATGGAACCCAGAGGACAGACTGACAGTCGCACCCAGGAATTTACAAAACTCTCGCCAAAATTTGGACACAAATTGGGGTCCTCTGTCAGAAACCACGTCTGTCGGGAGGCCATGTAGCCGAAAGACGTGGTTAACGACAATCAACGCTGTCTCCTTGGCTGAGGGTAATTTGGGCAAGGGAACAAAATGGGCCGCCTTCGCGAACCGGTCACCACGGTCAAAACTACCGTGTGACCCTGGGAGGGTGGGAGGGCGGTGATAAAATCTAGAGCGATATGGGACCAGGGTCTCGAAGGCACCGCCAGCGGTTGAAGTAACCCATCTGGAGGTCGATTAGAAGTCTTACCCGTGGCGCAAACTGAGCAAGCCAAGACAAAACTGTGAACGTCACGAGCCATGAGAGGCCACCAGAATCGTTGCTTGACTAAAAATTTTGTGCGATTAACTCCTGGATGGCAAGCCACATTGGAACAATGTCCCCACTGAATAACGCTGGACCGTAAACTCTCAGGCACAAATAAACGATTCGGTGGACAACGAGCCGGAGGCGTTACCCCTTCTAAGGCCTTCTTGACCTTCGATTCGATCTCCCATGTGAGTGTAGAGATGAATAGATTCTCTGGTAAAATGCACTCGGGAGTAGACGGGCGTTCGGAACGGTCAAAAATACGCGATAAAGAATCGGGTTTGATGTTTTTGGAACCCGGGCGATACAAGTGAGGGGAAAATCAAAACGACCGAAAAAAAGAGCCCACCGAGCCTGTCTGGAGTTGAGTCTTTTAGCAGTCCGAATGTATTCCAAGTTCTTGTGATCAGTCCAGACGATAAAAGGTACCCCCGACCCTTCTAACCAGTGGCGCCACTCCTCCAATGCTAACTTGACCGCCAACAACTCTCTGTTGCCAATGTCATAATTGTGGTCGGCAGGGGATAAACGATGAGATAAAAACGCGCAAGGATGCATCTTATCGTCTGAAGGAGAACGCTGGGATAGCACTGCACCTACCCCCACCTCTGACGCATCGACCTCCACCACGAACTGACGTGATGGATCAGTGGTTATCAGGATGGGGGCTGAAACGAAGCAACCCTTCAGTTTGGCAAACGCAGCCTCGGCTGCGTCTGACCACCTGAACGTCGTTCTGGGGGAGGTCAAGGCGGTCAGAGGTCCGGCTAGTTGGCTGAAATTACGAATAAAATGCCGGTAGAAATTGGCGAACCCCAGAAACCTCAGTAGGGCCTTACGGGAATCTGGACTTGGCCAATCCACCACAGCCTTGATCTTCTCAGGATCCATGCGCATTCCCTCATCCGAGATGATGTAACCTAGAAAAGGAACAGACCGTGCATGAAAAGCGCATTTCTCCGCCTTGACAAAAAGCCCATTCTCTAGCAACCTCTGAAGCACTTGTCGGACGTGCTGCACGTGTTCCTGGAGAGACGATGAAAAAATCAATATGTCATCCAGGTAGACATATGAACTGATCGACCATGTCTTGCAACACGTCATTGACAAGTGCCTGGAAGACCGCTGGGGAGTTGGAAAGGCCGAAAGGCATAACCAAGTATTCAAAGTGCCCCCTGGGGGTGTTAAAAGCGGTCTTCCACTCATCCCCCTCCCTGATGCGGACCAAATGATAAACATTCCGTAAATCCAATTTCGTGAAGATAGATGCTCCCTGCAACCTCTCGAAAGCTGAAGACATCAACGGTAAAGGATAAGTATTCTTTACCGTGATGCTGTTCAACCCCCGGTAATCAATACAAGGTCGCAGCGATCCATCCTTCTTCCCCACAAAAAAGAACCCCGCCCCCGCTGGAGAAGAGGAAGGGCGGATGAAACCCGTTGCTAGAGAATCAGAAATGTATTTCTCCATGGCCTCTCTCTCTGGGACAGAGAGTGAATATAACTTGCCCTTAGGCGGAGACATACCTGGCAATAACTCTATAGCACAGTCATAGGGACGATGCGGGGGAAGAGAAGCAGCACAAGACTTACTGAACACCTCCTTCAGGTCCAGGTACTAGATAAATCCACTGCCTCCTCCTGAAACACAGGGACAGAAACAGACGGACAGGCAGACACAAGATAAGATTTATGACAATGACTGCTCCACGCCGACACAGACTTCGACTGCCAGTCCACTTTGGGGTTGTGACAGGTGAGCCAGGGGTGACCAAGGACGATGGGTGCAAGAGGAGTGTCCAGAATGTAAAAGGAGATGGTCTCGGTATGATTGCCTGATGTGATGAGGGTGATGTCTTCGGTGGCCAGTGAAATGGTGGGGAGTTCTTGACCATTGAGGGCGTGTACTGCAATCTGGTGTGTAAGAGGTCTGAGGGGAACTTGAAATTTGCGTGCAAAGGTGTGGTCCATGAAATTACCTTCAGCCCCTGAATCCAGAAGTGCCCGACAGTCGTGGAGGTGAGTTGACCATCGGAGTCTTACCGGAAGGAGAGTAGATGTGGATGAGGTCTTCTCGGCAGAGATCCCACACGACAGTAGCCTCATACTTACTGTCGGTCTACGCCTTTTAACGGACAACTGTAAGCGAAATGTCCAGCTCCTCCACAGTACATGCAAAGGCCCAGGGATCTCCGCCTCTCCTTCTCCTCCCGGGAAAGCTGGGCTCGACCCACCTGCATGGGCTCGTGATCGTTGACGGGGCTGACCGCGTCCCCGCCTCCGAAACGTTGTCCCTCGATCACTCCAGGAGAACGATTAGGCTGAAGTCGTCGATCTACTCGGGAAAGACGTGCGTCCACTCTCAGGGCCAGAGCAATGAGATCATTGAGCTTAGTGGGAAGGTCCATGGCGTAGATCTCCTTTTGGACGTGGTCAGCCAGCCCATGCAGGAACATGTCCCACTGCGCCTCCTCGTTCCATTGGCTCTCTGCTGCTAGGGTTCGAAACTCAATCGAAAAGTCAGATACGGATCTCTCTCCTTGCCGTAAATTCGCCAACACTCTAGCAGCCTCTCTCCCCGCAACGGCACTTCTCGTCGGAGAGCCTCTGGAACGAGGAGCAGCATTCTTCCTGATTCTCCCACACCGTCGTTCCCCATAGCGCCGCTCTCCCAGTCAGAAGCGTCAACACAAACGCGACCTTGGTTCGCTCATCGTATGGAATGTCTTGGGTTGGAGAGAGAAATGCATCGAACACCTGGTTAGGAAAGCTCGACAGTAATTTGGTTCACCTGAATAGGACTCGGGAACCGGTCACCTGGGGGAATCGGCGGTGCGGGTGGCGCAGTGGGAGCTCGAAGATTTTGGATCTGCTGGGTGAGCCCGGACACCTGCGCCACTAAAGCCTGAACAGCGCGAGCTGTCTCGTTGAGGTTTTTCTCCTGAGTGTCCATTCTTTGTATGCAGTTGTTCATAAACTCATCCAGTGGATTTGTAGAGCCACTCGCTGCTTCCATGCTTTGGTCAGATCGTTCTGTCATGATTGAGAGAAGGAAGCAAAAATGCAAGTAAAAACTCTTTATTGTATATTTGATGAGTTAGTTGGTAAAAGTCCAGAACAGACAGGCTAGCGGCGCAGGGACCCCGATGGCCAGATGAACCCGGTGAAAGGGAGTGCAGCAGTGCGATGAAGTAAGTCCAGAGGTGAGAGGAATCCAGAATAAATCCACAGGAACACGAACAGGAACAAGGAAGGCACAAGACTCGAGACGCTGACTGGAACAACACCGGGACACCACAAACAACGATCTGACAAAGGACATGAGAAAGTGGTGAGCATATATATGGTGATGAGATGAGCTGCAGCTGGTGACGGGAGTGATGAGCTGGATCGCTGATGAGCGCTAACGAGCCGGCACGCTCACACAATCAGTACACACACACAACAACAGAACACGAGACAAGAAAGAGACATAGGATTTATGAACCGTGACATTGACAAGTTGACGTCATCTAGTCAGAGAAAAAGCTTCTGTCTTCTAACGATTCATAAAAATGACTCAGAGTCGACTCTTACTTTTGAAAGACAATAACTTTATATACGGTGCACTTTCATATTTAAAACTTTGCAGGATGTTTTTGTTCACTTAGATCTATGTTACACACTACATGAAAGGTAAATTTCTTCTTCTTATGTTGTTTTAAGAATTTTATAAATGTGTGTGTGTTCAGCCCAGCCGGACTCGAAGCAGCTGTGGTGAGCGTGACAGCGGTGCTATGAACAGAACCACCTGCAGTATCAATCTACCAGTGTACCGCAGCGGCACCACGGTAAAACACACACACACACACACACACACACACACACACACACACACACACACACACACACACACACATACACACACACACACACACACACTGACAGACACACAGACAGACAGACAGAGAGACACAGAGTCAGACAGACACACTGAAAAGACAGATAGACACACTAACAGACAAACAAACTGACACACAGACACGCTCACTGTACATATACAATATCAGAAGTTTGTTTCAGTAGTCCCATATTCATAAATGTGACCAGTCTGTTTACAATGCCCAACCAACTGCCACTGTAACGTTTACATCTACAAATCTCTTTATACAGTGTTTATATACACTGAACAAAATTATAAATGCAACACTTTTGTTTTTGCTCCCCTTTTTCATGAGCTGAACTCAAAGATCGAAGACTTTTTCTATGTGCACAAAAGGCCCTTTTCTCTGAAATATTGTTCACAAATCAGTCTAAATCTGTGTTAGTGAGCACTTCTCCTTTGCCGAGATAATCCATCCACCTCACAGGTGTGGCATATCAAGATGCTGATTAGACAGCATGATTATTGCACAGGTGTGCCTTAGGCTGGCCACAATAAAAGGCCACTCTAAAATGTGCAAATGAACAAATAATTTTGTTCAGTGTATATAAAGAATTTTCTCAATCATTCTCTTGCCAATGCTACCAACATCTGTGTCTTCTAGACTCAGTTTCTGGCAACCTTTCGTATGGCGAAATGGGATTACGACTGGTCCGACAGGATGGAGATGATGATCACCGCTAACAGGTGAATGAGCCTGAATTTGACAGATTTGTTTGTTTTCAGGGCTGTTTCATATCAGTAATGTTCAGCAGAGATGTGCGCTTGCGATCCAGGTTATGAAGAATGATTTAATGTTCAATCATGAGTAAATCCTGTATGTTTGTTCACAGTGATAATAATGGAAAGACCAGCGATACGGAGGTGAGGAGGAGCGTCCCGGTTCAGTTCGCTGTTGATCTGGCGATCAGTCTGTGAGTGGCATTTATTTAACTTTTCACTTCTTCTGTTCACAGAACTCAACAAAGGACATTTAATGAATTATTCTTTGTCTGTAAATTTTTTCTCTCACTTGATTTCTGTTTTAATGGCTTTATTGGAAAGACAAACAATGTTATTACCAGAAACCGAGGTAAATCCAATGTAAGCTCACGGTGCGTCTTTCAAACTCGACGAAAAGCAGAGACTTGTGAAGTTTTTTGGTGTTTTGTTTTTGAGGTAACGAGCGCGATTGCGTTCCACGTGGAGATTTGCATGTGAATCTGTTTTGCGCGCGTGGGCGTGGTCAAATTAAATTTAATGAGCAAGCGGTTGAGATACTGGACATCTTGTTGGTTTTATACATATTACTTAAACAGAGAATATTTGTTTTCAGTTTGAATCTGATCATTTAAAAGTACACACTTAAATGTTTATAAAGGTATATGGCTCATAAATGTGTGACAAGTATTCACTGAGTTTTGTTTCAGTTTATAGACGTGCTCAAGAAAAAAAAGTTCACCGCGACGGAGAGGCAGAACGCACACCCTGTTTATTTTCTTTATTTTACAAAAGCACAATGTTTTGATTTGATTGTAAGTGGACACATACAAAAGTAGAAATATCACAGATTATTTTTTTATATTTCTTTTTTCTGTATGACCATAAATGACGGAGTAATTTAAGTTTATAGTGCTACAATGTGAAGAAAATCCAGCAAAACGCGGGGGCGCGTTTGCCGACCCCAGAGGGTTAAACAACGTAGCGCAGGACATGAAAATGAAAAGTGCGTCGGGCTGAAACTAGCAAAACACACTTGCGTCGCGCTTGGCGCTGCATTGCGCCGGGTGTATGATAAGGCCCTAAGACAGTAACAATAAATTTAAATGAAAGAAAACCACATGATTGACTGAGAAGTTATTGAGTTATTGTGTGTTTGTCAGAGTGGCTGAAGAATCTGTGACGTATCTGAAGTTCTCTCTGGAGGACAGAGGTCCAAAACCTCTCAACATCGTCTACAAGGTCAGAGAGTCAAACACACATCTACAGCTTCATCGTGTTGTTTCTGGGCTTCTCGTGATCAGATTGCTGTGTGTCTGTGTGTTTGTGTCCACAGGTGGAGAATCTGGGTCTTAAAGGTCTACCGGTGTCGCTCAAGCTCACCCTGCCCTGTCAAACTACACATGTGATTTTAACTCCTCATAACTTCAGCATGCAGGAGGTGCGTCACTCGTTCATCAGCTCATACCATCAGACCAGCATGTGTTCTGCTGAATAAACATCTTCTGTTCTTCTCTACAGAACTCAGTGCCGTGTGGATTCATCAAACCGCAGGTAAGAGATCATAGACCCTTTCACAGCTGCTGTTGAAGTGATCGTTCACCCAAAACATGACCATTCTGTCATCATTTACTCACTCTCATGTCATTCAAAAGTATGACTTTCTTTCTTTTGTTGAGCACAAAAGGGATGTTTTGAACTTGTGTTTAAACAACAGTGCAGCCCAAAAACACATTTCTTAAAATATCTTCTATGTTCCACTGAAGAAAGAAAGAAAGGTTTCGAACAACATGAGGCTGAATAAACAATGACAGAATGATCATTTCTGGGTGAACGAGCCCTTTAAGATCCGATCTCAAGCAGTCACAGTAAACGCATCTTCTGTCTGCTGGATTTCATCTCGGTTTAGTTCAGTTGATTCTCTGGTTTATTGGTGTCAGTGTTTCAGTTCTCAGTGTTGTGTCGATGTTTCAGGACGGTCACTGTGGGAAGTTCGAGTGTGGTCAGTTTGATCTGCAGAAAGCTTCAGCAGTTCACTTCATCCTGAGGGCAGACGCAGCTCTCCAGAACGTGAAGGAATACGAGAGCGTGAGTGACGAACACAGACAAACACCAGTTTAAGATGGAATAACTCTGAAATCAGACTCTGTTTCTTCTGCTGTAGAAATACTCCATCCACGAGTTCAGAGAGGATTCTGTCTTGAACATCAGCGCCGAGCTCCACTACAACAGAAGCCGCTACAACCAGACGTGGACCGGCCTGAAGGTGATGAGTGAAAGAAATCTGTACCTTTGCCATAACTGATGTTGTGCTTGTGCTGATCAGCGCGTGATTGTCAGTGTCGGTCTGAACTCACACCACAGACCTGCAGGAGTCCATGACTGACGTCACTCTTACAGTATTACAGATACAGACACTGTTCCGAGTTTCTCTCTGTTCCTCTTAGATTGCAGTGAAGGCGCAGTTTGTCATTCCACCCAATGAAATGCATATTGTCGGCTCTATCGTAGGGGGCGGGGTCATCCTGCTCATTATCATATTGATCCTGCTGCTGAAGGTAAGAACCAATCAGATCACCTCACACCTGATGTCATCATTCACCTCTCAAATCCTCAAACCAATCTGTTCATCTGTGTTTGTGTGTAGAGTGGGTTTTATAAGCGAATGCGTCCCAAAGATTTTTTCGAAGAGGATAAACTGCAGTTGAAAACACACTTTCCTCTCACTGCTAAAGAAACGGAGGAGTCAGTGAGAATGGAGTGAGAGAGACGAATCCCAGACCTGAACTTCCAAACACTTTTACTTTTGATCATTTACTTTTGTTGTGCTGAAAATAAAGATGTTTGTTTGGAAGGAGCTGAAGATTCTTTCATTGTTAACGATGTATGCTCTGTTGTATGATAATGTTTTCTTGAGGCTCATTGGGTGTTTAGTATGTTTAGTTTAATGATCTTCAGCTTGTGTTGTAATAGCTGGTCCTCATCTTGTTATTTTGAATATTAATATTTTTAAAAGAAGAGCAATGAATAATCAATCAGAGAACAAATAAATAATGATTAAAATGTGATTTTAGTGACTTTTATAAGCTTCAATAGGTTTTAAAGACACCTACATTTTAGACACTTCTTTGTTGATTCCTTTGTTATACCCATTAAAATCCAAGAACATTAAGTTGATCATGGTTTGTTTATTAATCTTGAATGTTACAATCATCAAAATAAACTGATGTAAATAAATATTTAAAATAAAAATACAAATCAATTCAAACTGTAAATTATAAGAGCACTAAATGCGCTAAAAAGGAGAAAGAAGGTAGAGGTCTGCAATCCTTTACGGGACAAGTTTTGAATTGCTGAGTGCGGATGTGGAAGGGAAGATACTGATATGTGCACAGGTAACGGGAGAAATAAATTACTTGTGTGTTCAGTTAGTTTCGATTTCATTTATCTTCAGTCACCTGTCTAATTTGTTCTCAGTTTCCCACCACTTGTTTGTATCCTAGGTTACATTACGTTCTAGTTTGTCACTTTGGTTACTCATCAGTTCATTCGTTTGTAACATCTGTGTTTATCTAATCCTCTTTGTTTCTCTCAGTATATATCTGCCTGTTTCAGTTCTCTTCTATCAGTTCTCATTAACAGTTGATGTTAAGTTGATTTTAAGTTAAGTAATCTTTCTATTAATTGAGTCTATGTATTCGTCTTCTTTGTCCTGATTGGACAAAGGGGTGGTGTGGCGCAATGGATAAGACACATGCCTTTGGTGTAAGAGACCCGGGTTCGAATCCACTGTGAGACACCAATGTGTCCCTGAGCAAGACACTTAACCCCTAGTTGCTCCAGAGGCGTGCGACCTCTGACATATATAGCAATTGTAAGTCGCTTTGGATAAAAGCGTCAGCTAAATGAATAAATGTAAATGTAAATGTCCTGTCAGTACCCTAAACCATGCTTGGCTCACACGTGACAGAAGAACTGATGTCTTAACTTTGACGATTCTACTAATCCATTATGATCATGAATGACTTCTGCAATTCGTCCTAAGATCCAAGAGCCTCGTGGGGCAGTGTAATCTAAATCACCAACTGCAAAGTTCCTTCTTCTTTTGTCCCATTTTGCTTTTCTTCTGCATTATCAGTAAGTATTCATGGATCCAAAAACGTCTGCAAGGGACTGCACCTGCCTCCAATGTCGTCTTACGTACAGATCAGATTTATTGAATAACCCAGGAGTGATTTAAAAAAGTAGAATGTGGTTTGGGGTGAGCTCCTGGTCTAGATGGTCATTGAAGACTGTGGTTAATGGGCAACTGTTCAAAATAGCTTCTACTTCGCATAACAGTGTATGTAGTCCTTCAATTAACTTTTGTTGCTTTAAAACAGAGAGACATACTTTATCTAATCAGTTGCTCCCAGACTCTCCTACTTTGGGTCTGTTATTCCTGCATAAAATGCAGTCAGTTATAACTTTGCATGCAGCAGAATTGGCATTGAGATGTGTGCCTAAGAATGAGTGTGAGCACGTGAGACTGTTTAGGAATTATAATGGCAAATGTGACCTTTTTGTGTAAGACCACTGGTTTAGGACCCAAGGACCTGATGTTTGAAAGAAGACCCAGAGTCAGAATTATAATAAATTGAAGACAAGTTTGACTGAAGATAGTTTGCAGTTTCTTCAGCAGAAGTCAGCTTCAAGACTCTAGGAGTTCGTAGGCCGCCCCGCTTACAGTTACAAAGATCACAGCAGTTATACCCTACACACACACACACACACACACACACACACACACACACACACACACACACACACACACACACACACACACACACACACACACACACACACACACACACACACACACACACACACACACACACACACACACACACACACACACACACACACACACACACACACACACAGCAGTTATACCATACACCAATGCCTAAGCTACGACCTTGCTTCAGGTTGCAGTTTCTGATTGGCAAAGAAATAGATAAACATAGTAATTTTCCACACATGTACAGATAGACTGAAGCATATCTCCATAGATTATGCTGCTGACATTCGGACCCTGAAGTTAGGCACGTCGTGACCTTCCAGGTCACAGATTTGGGTTGCTGGGCGCCATCGTGTCCAGAACAACAACTCACTCCAATAATGCCAGTGGTTCCTTAACCTGTAAACAAGAAGACTAACATACACACCGACACGGTTCCAAGGTTGGATTTGGCCAGGCTCTAACTATAAACAGGAGAGTTGTCTCAAAACATCAAGATAATGCGTTCTTTCTCTCAAGGAGAGCTACACTTTAGTCTAACTGGAAAGTAAGGCTTTAACAAAGAAATGGTGCCTTAAACTATAGACTTCATTGACCCCTGTGACCATAGTTGTCAGAGTACCCTAGTAAAACAGATGTATGTATTGACACATTGTTTTACATTTAGCTGACGCTTTTATCCAAAGCGACTTACAATTGCTATATATATATATACATGTTGAAGACCTTTCTCAAACATAACATCTTTCCATATTTCATTTCTGGAAGCTTGGCTAAATGAACAAGCACTGTTACTGCATTCCTATCAAATACAGACATTAGAGAATACATGAAAAGAACATTTCAGTGACTTCTATAACAAAGTAAAATCTCACAAGCTTAGAGAAGTCATTCAACTCATGTGATATTTAGAAGGAAAAATATTGATTAATACCTTGATTGTAATCACTCAATCACTCATTACATATACATTGAAGCAGCAGTGGATTCCAATCCCCCCCTTCACCACTTTAGACCGACATCCTTCCAATCTAAGAAAGCCATGCTTCAAAACATGATCACGTCTGTATTGTAACAATCACAAACCTGTTAATATGTTTTTATATGTTGGAATTGTACTAGCCACCATGAGGAGACACCATAGAGCTATACTCTCATGTGTAAAAGAGGTGTAGGGAGAGAAGTAGTTAGATTTGTATTGGAACGGGAGTAAGCAAGGCTTATGGCTCCAAACAATCACTTGTCCTGATTGAGAAACCTTAAGTTTTATGCTCAATCTGAAGTAAGCATTGTTTCTTTTCTTTTCTTTGTATTGATTGAATGTTTCTGGTTAATTTGTGTATAGTTATTTTCTAATGTGATTTATTTCATTTGTAGAAGGACTTGGAGTTAGGGATGGGCAAATGAAGCCTCATGAAGCACTGAGGCTTTCCCCTGAATGTTTCGGGAAAAGATTCAAGGAATCAAGAGTGTTGAAAACAGCGCCATCTTGTGGCAGGTCAAATTTACAGCAGCCATGTTTATGAGCAGCCGAGTGCGCAGCGCCGTCGTTTTATCCAGTAAGCTCAAATAAAAGCCTGACGACGCTAAATATTCAGTTTTCTGATAATATAATTCACATATTTTATTAAATGTACAAATATTAATACTAATTATAAAAATACCAACAGAGTTGCCTGATGCAAGTAAATGTTGGTCTTAATTATTTTATGGTTTCTATGCTGTTTATGTGTCAGAATATATGATCATGTAACATAGGCTATAAGCTTATTTATAAAAAATAAAAATAAAAATGGTGTCCATATGATTGGTGTTGTGTTTCCACCAATCATATGGATTTCCACTCTTTCTGTCAATGACAGGTTCTCTGAAGTACCGTTCTAGGAGCACAGTGTCGTAAAGCGAGTCAAAGAGACTGGGCACTTTGTATTTTTATATATATATAAAAATGAACAGAAGGTTTGTTGTGTCTTGTAGGCATATACGTGTAGGGCTGCATAAAATAATAATCACAATAGCCTATAACAAGTGGCCTATCAATCATTAAAAAGGAACACTTCAGTAACACACACTAGAGAAAAATATATTGATTATCATATGTGACTTCAAATGTTTCCATTCGTTATGACGTTATGATATGAGATTGGAGTAAACACATGAAGCCTAATGTTTGGTGCGTTTTGCTTTTCAAACTCACAGCGCGTGCAGAGAACATTTACTGAAGCGATCGAGCCACTCCAAACTATGAAACATTATTGTTATCATATTATACATATCTACGTTTGAGCAGATATCCACAAACACAGTATTTAATCTGTTAGCCAGCAGTTAGCAGCACTTTTGAAAAATCCCCAGAAATGACATACCCAAACTGAAACACATACAGTTCATGAACCCTTTGCACTAAAAGCACAAGTATGATCTCATTTGAAAACTGACACTTGGCAGTTTATTGTAAATGTAGAATTAATTATTGTCATAATGATTTTTTTATATATATATAAATAGCTTCAAAATTTTGTAAAGTTATTCTAAATGTATTTTTATGAAATATCTTCATGAAAATAATACTGAAGTTGGCATTGTATCCATCTAGAAATGCACTGCAGCTAAAGGCACATGTCTGACCATGTTATATTTAAAATCTGAAGCTGGTAAGTTTAAAACTCTGTATTTAATTAGCATTCCTATTTAAACATTTTCATAAAAGAATAACTGCTAGGTGGCAGGTGCACCTAGGGCTAGCTAGCATGTTAGCTTAGCACACCATCAATACACGACAATTTATGAGATTAAAACCATGTTTGTGCTCCAAACTTAATTTATAACGCAAGTCGAGTGTTTTAAATAACCTTCTGTGATCTAATTTGGCTTCAGATTTAAAAAAAATCAGACAGAAAATATATTATTTTATAGTATTCTGCACGATGATAAAGTCTATCTCGATTAGCATTACATTATAAATATAATCTATTATTATGAAAATACCTGACATGGCTTGAAGAACACAGGTAAATCAAATATCATTTCAATCATGTTTATCTGCATGTTACAGCGATCTCTGTTAGCTGTGTGTGTGTGTCACATGATCATGGCTCTTCTTCATGTGGTCCACATATGGACTATACTGTGCATATAGCGCCCTCAGGCTGTTGGTATGGACTGAAAACACAGTACATCAGAGTGTCTAGCGATCATAATGATTACATCGACGCATTTGGGTATAAATTCAATAAATATTATTCCTGTCTATAGAAATCTGATGTAAACCTATGAGAATATATCAGGGCCGGATTGGGACTCATTTTCAGCCCTGGAGTTTCATGCCTTAGACCGGCCCACTTTAGTTCCCGACTGACTATTAAAATAGTGTAATTAAACCCTCAGTGTATAAGGCCCAATCTTTCAAGGGCTATCTGGCACTTCCCCCAATATGGAAGCTTGTTTCCGCCACAAAATAAAAATAAATAAATGATAATTGCGACTTTTTATCTCACAATTGCGAGTTTACATCTCGCAATTCTGACTTTATTTCTCAGAATTGCGAGATACAAAGTTAGAATTGCGTGAAATAAAGTCACAATTGCGTGTTATAAAGTCAGAATTCTGACTTTTTTCTCGCAATTGCGACTTTATATCACGCAATTCTGACTTTATAACACGCAATTGCGAGTTTATATCTCGCAATTCTGACATATTTTCTCAGAATTGTGAGATATAAACTCACAATTGTGAGATATAAATTCCTATTCTAAGGGGGAATTCTGACTTTATAACACGCAATTGTGACTTTATTTCACGCAATTCTGAATTTATATCTCGCAATTCTGACTTTATAACACGCAATTGCGACTTTATTTCACGCAATTCTGACTTTGTATCTCGCAATTCTGAGAAATAAAGTGAGATAAAAGTGAGATAAAAAGTCGCAATTATCATTTTTTTATTTTGTGGCGGAAACAAGCTTCCATAAACATCTGACTGTGTTAAATAGGAATCCATTGTAATAAAGTTATTCTCATTATTATGCAATAGGCTATTGCTCTACCTCAGGGGTGGGCAACTTCGGTCCTGGAGGGCCACTGTCCTACAGAGTTTAGCTTCAACCCTAATCAAACACACCTGAACAAGCTAATCAAGGTCCTCAGGATTACTAGAAAATTACAGGCAGGTGATTTTTTCAGGGTTGGAGCTAAACTCTGTAGGACAGTGGCCCTCCAGGACCGAAGTTGCCCACCCCTGCTCTACCTGCTCTTCTCTCTCATCTCCATCTCCTTCTCTCGTTCTTCTTCTCTCAGTCTCTTTATCTTTACCTGTAAATCTCCCCTTCCTGAAGATGAGCTTAGATTGATACAGTCTTTGTAAAGTGATTATTTATGTCGGTCGTTTAAAATTTCTATCGTAAAACAGCTGTTTAGTTTAGCCACGCACCTTATCTCGTGAAGCGTCGCGTTGGGATTCGCGCGCGGCCGCGGCTCGCGCTTCTGTGAACTTAAATCCCGCTTGCTTTGATCGGTCATCTCAAACATTTTGCCATTGCCGACGAGCGGTGTTTGAGTGCTGAAGCAGCTCAGATGATGAGGTCGGTTATCGTCGCGATATAGGCTATTATCCATGTTTTGTATCTCTTATTTTTTGTTCGCACATCTCTAACAAAGTGACTTTATTTTTATTTTTTTTGTGGGGCTGCGATAAAATAATAATAAAAAAAATAGTGGGGCTGCGCTATGACTGGAGCCATAAGGAAAGCATTCAACCCAGTGCCATGACAACACCGGCCCTCCTGGCCAATAAAACAGACCGGCCCACCGGGAATTTTCCCGGTGCTCCCGATTAGCCAATCCGGGCCTGGAATATATCAATATTTCTCCAAATCTGCACTTTTAGCTAAAAGCCCTGAGGGACGTTGTTTTGTGTATCGCTGTCATGACGACAGTACAGGATTTTTTTCTGAATGGGAGCGGCTGACGCTCATAATTCATATTAAAGGTATCGACTCATTTTTTCATTTCATAACTCCTGACACAAATTAAGACATAACTGTCACTATAAGTTTCTCAGAATACAATAGTGGTCAAATACTGAAACTTGAGTCTTATATCTTTATAATGATGTATAGTTTGTCAAGGTATAACATGAAATCTGATAGTAACTTTGAACTATTTAAACAAAGAATGATTCAGTGCGTCGGCGTCCTCGTGAAGGCTAACAGGTTTTAACAGTAAACACTGGTCTAAACATTATAATATTCATCATATTAGAGTAAACACTCATAACTAGCCTACTTTCATATCATGCTGTGTTTTATTATCGAACATAAAAACAGCCTCGTGTCCCCTATATATATATATATATATAGACAGAAACATGTTGAAATGTGAACTAGAGACAGGTAGGCAATTCAATGCTAAAATGTATATACATGTACGACACTAGGCTTCATGTTTTTACTCCAATCTCATTTCATAACGTACATTTTAGTCTGGCACCAGTTTGACTAGTAGCTGCAATATAAGGTTTATGCAACTATAACATGCTTACTATTATGAGTGAAAAAATGTTACTTTAAAAATCTTTCTCATCTTCAAATCGTGTTCTTCTCTTCTGAGGTAAATCCGAGGTAAATCCAAGGTAAACAGGACAGCACAAACACAACGTGTCTTCCAAACTCGATGAAAAGCAGAGGAGTACAGAAGCCTCTGATTCCTTGTGTTGAGGTAATGAGGGCGTTCACAGCTCTGCGTTCCTTCACGTGGATCATTTGCATGTCAATCGCGTGGGTGTGGTCACATTAGAGCTAATGAGCACGGGCTGAAGAAACTGTACATGTCGCTGCTTTCATACAGATTACTTAAACAGAGAATATATGTCTCAAGTCTGTGTGACAAACATTCGCTGAGTTACAGGTCATTTTCTGTTGCGTTTCAGAATGAGTTTCACATTGAGAGAGACGGCAGAACGTGCATCATGATTATTTTCTTTATTTTACGAAAAACACAACATTTTGTTTTTATTATGGGTGTACACAAATAAAAGAAGACATTTAACCGTTTTGAATGATGTATAACACTTATATGTAAGATCAAAATCAACAGAGTATTTTGAGTCTCTTTTGCACTGATAAGAAACAAAGCGAACTGGTCTCACTGACCGCCGACCCCAGGGGGTTATAAGATAAAAATATGTAAATGAATGAGAAGCATTTATTTATTTGTTTTGTTTATAGATCAAAGGTTTTTGGCAATGCTTGCAATATATAGAGCTAACTTACCTTATTGATTGTTCTGTTGTGCCTTAAACAAAGTCTAGTTAGTGGTTCCCTCCCTATAAAACAGATTTTGGTAACACTTTAGAATACTGTATCTTACTTACTGCATAACTAATAAGGAATTATTGAGGAACTAATAGATAATTATTTATTAACACTTAAGTCACTACTGTTAACTACTAAGGAAGATGTGTTAACTAATTAGTATGTAATAGAATTGTATGATTGTGTTAAGTTTCAGTTAGTTAATCAATAACTAATGAATTATGTCATAACTCTTGAAGAACTATTATTAATTATCTATTAATTAATGTGCAAGAAAAATAACTAAGAAGTAACTACTAATGAACAGTCATACACAGCGACAATAAACCGTTTTATAGCAGTGGAGTGGTGGATGAAGTACACAAATCAAGTACTTGAGTAAAAGTACAGATAACCCAATAAAATATTACTCCAGTAAAATGATAAACTATTGGCCTATTCATTTTCAAAATTACTTTAGTAAATGTACAAAGGTAATTACTTGAAAAGTAAAAAGCACTGATCAATGTTTTTTATTTTATTTTCTAGCCAGTTTTAGTCATTCTTCAGCACTAATAAGAAAGATAAGTGCAGACATTTACTAGGCTATATATTGATCTGCAAATAAGCAAACTTTTTATTTAATTAGCAAAATGTATCATAATGTATGATAACTTATCTATTTTACAAAGGTTTAGATAATACCGTTAATAATGTGTTTTTTACAGTAAGTTTGATTTGAGTCAGAAGTATGTGGTAATTCTGTATTAATTACTAATGAGTTTCCTATATTCTCACTTTAGAATACTGTTCCAGGTTCCAAGTAATTCCTGAAGAATTATCTAATAATTATTTGTTAATTATCAATTAATTTCCTTATATGTTCACTTTAGAATACTGTTTCAGGTTATAAGTAGCCTAATTCCTGGATAATTATTTGATAATTATTTATTAATTACTAATGAGTTCCCTATATTCTCACTTTAGAATACTGTTCCAGGTTCCAAGTAATTCCTGAAGAATTATCTAATAATTATTTGTTAATTACCAATTAATTTCCTTATATGTTCACTTTAGAATACTGTTTCAGGTTATAAGTAGCCTAATTCCTGGATAATTATTTGATAATTATTTATTAATTACTAAGGAGTTCCCTATATTCTCACTTTAGAATACTGTTCTAGGTTCTAAGTAATTCCTGCAGAATTATTTGATAATTATTTATGAATTACTAATAAGTTCCCTATATTTTCAGTTTCCCTCAGTCATTGCCTCAAACATGAATTTACTCAATGGCATTCTATGCTGAGGAAAACAGACACACACAGTACTGTATATAAAATATAAAAACTAATCTGAGGTTAGTTTTGTATGACTGTTCATTAGTAGTTACTTCTTAGTTATTTTTCTTGAACCTTAATTAGTAGATAATTAGTAGTAGTTCTTCAAGAGTTATGACAGAATTCATTATTTATTGATTAACTAACTGTTACTTAACACAATCATAAAAATATATTACATACTGATTAGTTAACACATCTTCCTTAGTAGTTAACAGTAGTGAAGAAGTAGTTAATGAATAATTACCTATTAGTTCTTCAATAATTACTTATTAGTTATGCAGTAAGATACAGTATTCTAAAGTGTTACCCAGATTTATAACCAACGCTTTAGTGAGATCAAGGAAACGGTTATAGTATAGAGTGCTTGCCTTCTTAATGTTGGTATGCATCAAGTTTAAGGCGGGCATACACTGTGTGAATTCAGCAAGGTTACCTACTCACACTGAACGAGTAGATCGCATGCGATGTCACAGCTCAGGATTTATGTGCTCACACATCCATCGAGCTGCGACTGCTCACACTATACGTGTGAAATATATGTGTGATAAACCGCCGTGCCGGCTAGCGCCATCATCGAGGCATCGAGGGATATCATCGAGTCATGCAAGCTAACAGCGATGTACGGTTCACATTGACTTTAGTGCATCAATAGCCTTCTCCTCTTAATGGACTGGTAACCCCCAAACCAAGCAAAGCTCTTAAGGCGAATGGCCTTCTCCTTGGCTGTTGGTTATTTCCCAGGGATCCAGTACTTTAGAGGCACGTGTGGTGATTACCAGGCCGATATCTGCTCCTGTAGTGGGACGTGATACTCCTTCAGGTAAGGTCCTCTAGATGCTTTGCTCTGGGCGGGGATGTGGTGTTCACTGACAGGCACGGAGGTTTGTGTGTGCATCTTAAAGGGCCATTAAGTTGTTCTCTCTATATATATATATCTCACTAATAACTCAGTTCAGTGTTGATTCAGTTCTGTTGTAAAGATCAACAATTATTAAATTAGTTCATTTCATCTATAAAGCAGCTTCAGTAATCAGTACACTGAAGAAAATGTTTTTTGTTTTTCAGTTCAACTTAGACAATCTACAATAACTGGTTTTGTTGAAATGAAATACATTATTTAAGAAGACTTATTATAACTGAATTCAACCAATCTGAAAAACAAGGTTTTACTGAATCATAACTGTCAGTAGATATAACCTGATTTCTCCAGCTAGGTACAATTACTTAAGTTTTTTTTATATGATGAAAGTTTCCCACTTCTCCACCTTGATGTAAGTACACTCAACAAATAATGTTTAATTCAACTCAACCTTGTTTAATTTAATTGAAGACACTTTTACACACGATTTCCTTCATCTTCGTGACAGATGCAACATAATGTGTATTATAACCCCAAATCACTATTTTGCATTGAAGTTAGCCAGAGCAGCCAAACACTCACTCTTTTCTTCTTTGTCCTTCAGAGCAGCGGTCCTGAGGCTGACAGGAGTCACGACTATACTGCCCTCTATAGGCCTGGTGCCGTCACAGTTAGGGTAAAACAGAATAGAGTGCCGAAGTTATGACGTCATTTTGTAGGACAACCCGGAAGTTAGCGGCGCATGGGTTCCCTCGATCGAAAAGCAATGCATTTTCCCCATAGACTTTTGGAAAATCGCAAAAAATAAGATCTGTGTTCAACAAAGAGTTGTGACCCTTACACGTTTTGTCTATCAAGATAATCTTTACAAGTTAATCCAAAATTTATACATTTTGAAGCCTAAATAAAGCCGTCAGATATAAAATGCTAAAAAACGCGCTTTTACCATCTCAGAAGCACTAACGTTAGCTAAGGCCGTATCAATTTCCACTCTTATGTCCTTTTTCTTAGACGATAGAAAAACCACAGATCGAGGAGAGAACCACTATAAATCTGGACATGTAGAACAGTGCAGCTTAGATACTGGTTTACTTGCCGGTATTGTACGGGCCAGCATGAAGGACAAGGTTAATCGAGTCTCGGTAAGTAAAACTAGGGAGAGATAGAGGAGTTATAATAGTGTTCTATGTATTTAAGATAACTATACAAATAATCTCTGAACAAGCATAACACAGTTCAATTCCAAACATTTAATATAATAGTTGTATATAATTATATATGTTAAATTTAAAGAGAATTGTCCAATAGCATCAATATATATATATAATAATATATTATAATTAAACCATATATGTTCCCTAAATAAACCATATATACTCATTTTGTTAACATTTTCTATATATTTTTACCTGGTAATCCACAAGCCCCAATGTGAGAGCCAGTGTAGTAAATTTTATCTCACATTCACATTACTGTGAGCTGACTGGAGTGTAGTTACAATAGTATACAAGTAGTATACAATAGTTTAACATTTAATTTGTGTATTTGTCAGACAGGCAACTTACAGTGCACTAAGGCTATACATATCAGCGTGTTCTCTGGGAATTGTCCACGTTTATAGCACATTAAATATAGTTAACATTTACTACTAAAATAACAAAGATTAATATCATTGTTACCTAATGCCTTAACTACCAGTAATGCTGTTTACGAATACAATCATATTATTATAAGTGGGTAAAAGCCAAGTTCACAAATATCAGGGTGCAGGACCCACCTTTTCTATAATTATATCCAAACAAGTTACAATAAAAGTCAATAAACCAGGTATTATTTTGAATATTTTAATTAAACACATTTCTCGACGTAACGTTAGCCTTTAATAAAACTGCATTAAACAGTGGCAAAGTAAACAAGCTTTTAGATATTTTAAGAGAAAGACAAAAGGTATTTTAGCTGTTGATTTGGTTATGAAAAACGTTTATTCTTGCTACTGCTAGCCTTTTTTACTCCATCTGGCACGAACCCAGAGTCTCCGCTGGGTAACATCGGACGGAAAACGGTAAAACGAGATTTGATTCGATGACTTGTGGTTGCATCTCCGGACAAAACAAAACACCATTGACACTGTCTCTCCACAGAAATAAAGAACTGGTAATCGGTTACCTTAATATCACATAATTCTGTGTACAACAATATTTGGAAAAACTACAATTTGAAAAGACTAAGTATATAACGTTGTTGTGTATATTAACTGAAAGGTAAACTAAGCGTGAAGCTGAAATGCGGGCTAGTGAGAGTTTTCCTGTTGGTCATGATGACGTCTAAAGTCCCCGCCAAAGGATGTAGTCCCTTTTAGCAACTTGTTAGCAACCACCGTTTTTAAGACACAATAAAGTTTAAAAAATCACAAGCAGGTTATAACTGGTGTGTTTTATGTCATAGATCAAAACGTGAAAATATTTAGAGGCTTTGTTAACCACAGACCTTATTTCAGGCGATTTAGCAAAAACCCATTAAAAAAACCCATAGACTTTAGGGCGAGGGAACCGGTAGTGCTAAAATGCTAACTCACTTCCGCGTTTTGGCCTACAAAGTGACGTCATAACTTCGGCACTCTATTCCCTTGTTTTATGTTACATAAAGCTGATTGAATAAGGTTACAGCAACAAAATTTTAATTTATAGGTAGAAAAACCTCCTTAAAAGCAACAACTGCACATGTTCCCTTTTTACAGTGTACAGTCAAATCAATAATGTTGTTGAACACTGAGTGAAGAACATAGAACATCCCCAGACTGCGAAACACACACACACACACACACACACACACACACACACTTCTTACATCTGGTATTTTGCAGAACTGAGAGACGACTGCCTAGGGAGGGTGTGTTTGGTCAGAAGACTGAGAAACTGGTCATTATCAGAGCTTTACTGTAATGCCGAGGTTGCTGAATTATTATAATTTTTTTTACTGTACTGTAATTGACTGTCTACTGTATTGTATTGCAATTCCAATGGGTTAGGGTTAGGGTGCAATTCCAATTTCAGCTTTTCTTTTCCAGTGTTTCTCATCTACTGCGAGAGCTCTTTACAGTAGTGTAATGATCATCTACTGCGAGAGCTCTTTACAGTAGTGTAATGGTAATCTACTGCGAGAGCTCTTTACAGTAGTGTAATGATCATCTACTGCGAGAGCTCTTTACAGTAGTGTAATGATCATCTACTGCGAGAGCTCTTTACAGTAGTGTAATGATCATCTACTGCGAGAGCTCTTTACAGTAGTGTAATGATCATCTACTGCGAGAGCTCTTTACAGTAGTGTAATGATAATCTACTGCGAGAGCTCTTTACAGTAGTGTAATGGTCATCTACTGCGAGAGCTCTTTACAGTAGTGTAATGATCATCTACTGCGAGAGCTCTTTACAGTAGTGTAATGGTAATCTACTGCGAGAGCTCTTTACAGTAGTGTAATGATAATCTACTGCGAGAGCTCTTTACAGTAGTGTAATGATAATCTACTGCGAGAGCTCTTTACAGTAGTGTAATGATCATCTACTGCGAGAGCTCTTTACAGTAGTGTAATGATAATCTACTGCGAGAGCTCTTTACAGTAGTGTAATGATCATCTACTGCGAGAGCTCTTTACAGTAGTGTAATGATCATCTACTGCGAGAGCTCTTTACAGTAGTGTAATGGTCATCTACTGCGAGAGCTCTTTACAGTAGTGTAATGGTAATCTACTGCGAGAGCTCTTTACAGTAGTGTAATGATAATCTACTGCGAGAGCTCTTTACAGTAGTGTAATGATCATCTACTGCGAGAGCTCTTTACAGTAGTGTAATGATCATCTACTGCGAGAGCTCTTTACAGTAGTGTAATGATCATCTACTGCGAGAGCTCTTTACAGTAGTGTAATGATCATCTACTGCGAGAGCTCTTTATAGTAGTGTAATGGTCATCTACTGCGAGAGCTCTTTACAGTAGTGTAATGGTAATCTACTGCGAGAGCTCTTTACAGTAGTGTAATGATAATCTACTGCGAGAGCTCTTTACAGTAGTGTAATGATAATCTACTGCGAGAGCTCTTTACAGTAGTGTAATGATAATCTACTGCGAGAGCTCTTTACAGTAGTGTAATGATCATCTACTGCGAGAGCTCTTTACAGTAGTGTAATGATAATCTACTGCGAGAGCTCTTTACAGTAGTGTAATGATCATCTACTGCGAGAGCTCTTTACAGTAGTGTAATGATCATCTACTGCGAGAGCTCTTTACAGTAGTGTAATGATCATCTACTGCGAGAGCTCTTTACAGTAGTGTAATGATCATCTACTGCGAGAGCTCTTTACAGTAGTGTAATGATAATCTACTGCGAGAGCTCTTTACAGTAGTGTAATGATAATCTACTGCGAGAGCTCTTTACAGTAGTGTAATGATAATCTACTGCGAGAGCTCTTTACAGTAGTGTAATGATCATCTACTGCGAGAGCTCTTTACAGTAGTGTAATGATAATCTACTGCGAGAGCTCTTTACAGTAGTGTAATGATAATCTACTGCGAGAGCTCTTTACAGTAGTGTAATGATCATCTACTGCGAGAGCTCTTTACAGTAGTGTAATGATCATCTACTGCGAGAGCTCTTTACAGTAGTGTAATGATAATCTACTGCGAGAGCTCTTTACAGTAGTGTAATGGTAATCTACTGCGAGAGCTCTTTACAGTAGTGTAATGATCATCTACTGCGAGAGCTCTTTACAGTAGTGTAATGATCATCTACTGCGAGAGCTCTTTACAGTAGTGTAATGATCATCTACTGCGAGAGCTCTTTACAGTAGTGTAATGATCATCTACTGCGAGAGCTCTTTACAGTAGTGTAATGATCATCTACTGCGAGAGCTCTTTACAGTAGTGTAATGATCATCTACTGCGAGAGCTCTTTACAGTAGTGTAATGATCATCTACTGCGAGAGCTCTTTACAGTAGTGTAATGATCATCTACTGCGAGAGCTCTTTACAGTAGTGTAATGATAATCTACTGCGAGAGCTCTTTACAGTAGTGTAATGATAATCTACTGCGAGAGCTCTTTACAGTAGTGTAATGATCATCTATTGCGAGAGCTCTTTACAGTAGTGTAATGATCATCTACTGCGAGAGCTCTTTACAGTAGTGTAATGATCATCTACTGCGAGAGCTCTTTACAGTAGTGTAATGATCATCTACTGCGAGAGCTCTTTACAGTAGTGTAATGATAATCTACTGCGAGAGCTCTTTACAGTAGTGTAATGATAATCTACTGCGAGAGCTCTTTACAGTAGTGTAATGATCATCTACTGCGAGAGCTCTTTACAGTAGTGTAATGATAATCTACTGCGAGAGCTCTTTACAGTAGTGTAATGATCATCTACTGCGAGAGCTCTTTACAGTAGTGTAATGATCATCTACTGCGAGAGCTCTTTACAGTAGTGTAATGATAATCTACTGCGAGAGCTCTTTACAGTAGTGTAATGATAATCTACTGCGAGAGCTCTTTACAGTAGTGTAATGATCATCTACTGCGAGAGCTCTTTACAGTAGTGTAATGGTAATCT
>JAJAQA010000002.1:1087048-1172048 GCA_021464565.1 Rutilus rutilus
CGGAGGCTGCGAGGGCGGCCGGAACCGCTTCGAGACGTTCGAGGAGTGCCGCGCGTCGTGCCAGCGCTCAGGGCTAGCCGTGTGCTCGCTGCCCGCCGTCCAGGGCCCCTGTAAACACTGGGAGGCTCGCTGGGCCTACAACCGCCTCGTGAAGCAGTGCACGCCGTTCGTCTACGGCGGCTGCCGCGGAAACAAGAACAACTTCCGCACGCGCGACGAATGCAACGCCGAGTGTCCGCAGCCTAAGCGCCATCCGTGTAAAACCTGTCGGCCGAGAGGAAAGATATTTGCGAGTCTTTGCCGCAGTGACTTCGCCATCGTGGGACGGCTCACCGAGCTAATCGAGGAGCTGGACTCTGGGATCGCGCGGTTCCATCTGCAGCAGGTCCTGCGTGACGAGAAGATGGGCCTGGAGATCTTCAGAACGCAACACCTGGAGGTGCTGCTCACCCGCATGGACTGGAGCTGCCCCTGCCCCAACATCACACAGCACCACCAGCGCCCCCTGCTGGTCATGGGAGAGGTGCGGGACGGCACGGCACTGGTTCTGCCGCACAGCTACGTCAGACCCGTGTCCCATCGACGTCTGAAGAAGATCCGCGAGCTTCTGGCCAGTAAGACTTGTGAGATGCTGCTGAAATCACAGGACTAGTCTTTCAAAGTCAGTCATCCAGACTGTTCATATCTTTTTCAAGTCAGTTAGATAAAAAACGTAGATTGATCTAATTTGATTCCGAAAGTCAAGTCACATTTATATAGCGCTTTTTACAACACAGATTGTATAAAAGCAGCTTTGCAGAGATAACAGGAAAATAATGCAACAGAGTTTGTTTCCAGAAGAAAATAGCGTCACAGTCCAGCTTAAGTAAGTTCAGTGATGCTTCATTTTGTTGTAAATCAGTTATTAATTTAGTTCATTTATGTAAGGGATAATGTAGAGCGAGGCGGCTGTTATAGCGAATACACTAACCCTAACCTGACCCGACGCGAAGCGGAGCCTGAAGGGGTTGTGTTCGCTATAACAACCGCCTCGCTCTACATTATCCCGCTTATTACATGGCTACCCACCAAATAAATCAATAATTTGACACAAAAGTTTATTGAGGAGTTTATTGATTTAAAAACGATTGTATTGCTTCCGCTAAAGAAAATAGTCCGTTCCGTCTCTACGGTTAGAATGCTGCGTCCATAGCAACGCTCTGTTTTTCATGGCAACGGTAACTCAGCAGCGTCTGATATCAAGAAATAACACACTACATTAGAATCCAACCAAGCCATGTAATATATCTATACAGCCGCTCTGGAGAAAACCGTGGTGTCATCGTCCAGCTCAGTTCAGTTCTCATATAACGGTGTCAATGCAGGAGATCAATAATATTGTTGAATATTAAATGAAATGTCCCCAAGAAAAGTAAGACCCCTAACTAACTGCTAGCTGTTCGTACAAGTGCTTCAGACACAGTCTTGACATAATGGCTATGTTTATTCAACCGGGCCCTGGAGGTGTAGCATGGTCTAGATTCAGTTGGAAGACATACACACATACACACACACTATACATGCATATATATATATTTATGTGCTACACTGTGATCTTTAAGTTCAGGACTGCACTAGTTCTCACATAATGTTCCTCAAATCTGCCTTGCTGATGGTACACATGCAAACTAACAAAGTGTGTAAGAGTTTTATCTCTTTATCTGTTGTTCTGGAAGTGTCGCATGGTCTGGATTTAGTTGCAGGACACACACACACACACACACACACACACACACACACACACACACACACACACACACACACACACACACGACGACAGCGTAGTCCTGAAGTGTCTCTAGTCTCTCCCCTGTGAAGGCTCCTTCGCTTTACCTCTATCCAGATAAAACGTTATCAAAATAATTCCACGGAAAGGACAAAACTTGTGTATTATTCTGCCAGACAAGTAATTTGTCGATGTCACTTTGTAAAGAAAGACTACACGCCTGCGCACATATATATTCAAACGTGCATACCCATAGACTGAACACGTAATATGCATGTGTAATATATAATATGCATACCTATATTTCTGTTTCAAGGTTTGTGTTCTCGAGCTCCACTGTTGTGTGAATGAACGGCCAGAACACATTAAAAGTTTCTGTTTTATGTGAGAGCGGTGTGTGTTAGCAGCCCCTAAGTTAATAACTAATGATCTTTGCAACGGAAGTGAATCAATCAAAACTAACTTTATCTGGACAATAACTTTATTCTAGATCTGCTGTAAAGCCTAACCCACTCTCTGTTACTGTAATCTCCTGTTATCACTGTAGAGCTGCTCTGAACAACGATTTTCAGTGTGAACAGCTGTCTGTTCCTTACACAAGGCATTATACGGCGACTGCACTCGAGTCATAAGGGCCTTACACTATTACTGTGCTAATAAAGGCTTATAGGAGCTTGATGCTCACAGAGACCATTCTCATCCGTCTACTTTTACATGGGAGGAAGGAAGTCTTACGGGTGGGTCAATGATGACTGAACTTTCATCTTTTGAGTCACAGTTCCTTGAATATTGCTTTTTATTTATTGTTTTTTTCCCCCTGTTGCATATTTCTTATAATTAGTTTACTCGATTCTATAATTAATAATTGTTTAATGCAATGAAAATGCTATTCTACAGGAAAAGTGACAGCCGAAAGAAATAAAAGTTTATTTTTTTCACGACACTTTTTTCAATAAATATGATTAATGTAACTTCACGGTTGATATAGTGGCTCGTTTGTTACAATGTTTGTGTATTTCTTCATTTTTATGTGGCTTTATACAAAAGTATCTGCTAAACAAGTTACTGTACATGATGTACATGGTTTTATTTTGGGAAATTCGGTGGCAACAGCAGCATCATAAACCTGATCGGATAATAATGTTCAGATTACTGGAGACACACACGTTATTGGCTAAAGCGTCTGCTAAATGATTAAATGTAAGTTGGATGTTCGCAAACGTTTTTAAATGTTTCAGAACATTCAGAGAACATTCAAAAGTAACATTCCCATAATGATTGAAGAAAGTGTTTGCTTAACCAAGCAAAGAAGTTTTCAGGGAACATTCAGAAATAATGTTTTCATTATGGGAACATTAGCAAAATGTTCTTAAAACATGTTTTTGTTGTTGTTGTCCTTCATCTTTATTTCTGTGTATGTGTGTGTATTAAGGTTTGTGTGGATCTTAGTTGCACAACATAAAGTTTGAGTTTGAGAACTTGCTAAATAACATCCGAGTGTGTGTGGGTGCGTGTGTGTGTGTGTGTGTGAGAGAGAGAGAGAGAGAGAGAGAGAGAGAGAGGGAGTGTGTGTTAACTACACCCTTCCTGTGATGTGCACTTGTTCTACATGATCTTCAGTTCAGATGTGTGTTTCTCAGTGATGAGTACGTTTGCAAACATCATGACTTAATCTAAAGTGTTGCTGTTTGCCCTGTGAGAAACACAAACACGCACGCACACACACGCACACACACCCTGCGAGGGTGAGAAACACTGTGTTAATGAGGAAATGAGTTTGTCATGAAGACATGAACAGGAAGATGTGTGTCACAGGCGAGCAGCGATGAAGACGCTCAGCTGGATTCTGCTCATGTGGGGTAAGAGTCTCAAACATTCAGAAACTGCATTATCATTTAGTACATACTGAGAAAAAAGTACATATATTACCCATATATAAAATATATAATTTGTTCAGTTTACAAGTTTTTGGATTTGCATTAGTCTGTAATCCTTATAATGAACTTTATAAACAACACGAGGCTGATGTGTTCATTTAAATCAGAGTGTGTGTGTTTGTATGAGTGTGTGTGAGAGACGTGTGTTTGTGGAATGCCTTCTTTAAATTTACATTAACTTTTACATTAAGTTGAGGTGATGTGTGTGTGTGTGTGTGTGTGTGTGTGTGTGTGTGTTGGGAACAGGGTGTGGTGGTTTTGTGGTGTGGCTATACATATGTTGCCAGGAACTCACACATGTACATGCACACACACACACACACACACACACACACACACACACACACACACACACACACACACACTCACTGCTCTTTTTCTCCTGATGTTGCTGCACATTGATGGTAGTGATTGTGTCTTTAATTAATGTCAGACTCAGATGAATGACGCTGATGTCTGTGTGTGTGTGTGTGTGTGTGGTGTGTGTGGTGTGTGTGTGTGTGTGTGTGCATGTACACGCTTCTGTCCGCTAGACAGACAGACTGAACGTTCAGAGCTACAGTGAGTTTCTATGGCTCTGGTTAGTGCTGGTGAAGCTGGTCATTCAGTTGCTGGTTCTAGTTTTGGCTGTTTCAGCGTCTTATGAAACACCAGCAAACAGGAAGAGAAACTCAGTGAATCTTTTAGAAACAGTCTCACAAGCGTCTCCTGATGTCTCAACAGTCTCTCTCACTTCTCCAGCGTCTCTTTCAGAGGCCTTCAATATCGACACTGAACATCCACTGAGATTTAACGGCACGGCAGAAGATTTCTTTGGTTACAGCGTTTATCAGTCGGAGTTTGAAAACAGGAAACAGTGAGTGAAACACACACACACACACACACACACACACACACACACACACACACACACACACACACACACATACACTGGTTGCTAGCGTGTTCTACATGTGTTTTCTGAGGGTCTGATTGATTGTGAGGGTGTTTTCGGCAGGATCATCGTTGGAGCCCCATTAAAAGGAAACTCAATGGGAGCCCCATTAAAAGGAAACTCAATGGGAGCCCCATTAAAAGGAAACTCAACGGGAGCCCCATTAAAAGGAAACTCAACGGGAGCCCCAATAAAAGGAAACTTAACGGGTGAAATGTACAGTTGCACAGTAGATCTGCAGTCCTGCACACCACTGCTCTGGACAGGTATCACCCTCACACACACTATCTGTCATGACCACCGTCACACACACTATCTGTCATGATCACCGTCTCTCTCTCTCTCTCTCTCTGGTAATGATTGACAGGCCCAGAGAGAGTTCAGTTCTTCGGCATGTCTTCTGCTGTGTCGTCTGATGCTGGCGGACGCTTGACTGTAAGTTCAACTGCTTCCTTCATTAGTCACTTCAGTGTTTGACTTCTCATCACAGTCTCTTCTGTACTTGTGTCCATTGAACTGCAGGAATCTTCTCGGCTTTTACTGACTGTCATACTGATTGTAGGAGAGAAATTGACAACTCTCTAAAACTTCTTAAACAGTCCCTGAAATTCTTTCTGTCATCACTTACTCTCCCTCGTGTCCCTCCAAATCCACATTACTTTCTTTCTTTAATGAAACACACAAAGGGTGAATGTGAAAATGTGGTATTCTAGGCATTTCCAATGAACTGAGACTGAAGCTAATATGCTTCAAAAAGATCATGGCTGAATAAACACTTCAACTTCAGTCTGCTCCTCACACAAACACCACATGACTTAAAATTGTACTTTTATGGTGCTTTTTCTTTTGTTTTTGAAGTTTGAAGTCATACAAGTTTAAAACAATATGAGGGTGTCATGTTCTCTGTCTTGTTTGGTTTATGTTCATAGGTTTCGTTCTCTGTATTTTTCGAGCTATTCATTAGTTGTCATGGTTTGTAATTAGTTCTACCAGAAAGACTTGGGATGCAAAATAACGTAACAAGTATACATTTATTAACAGCCCAGCAAGCATTATGATATAAAGTTCTTTAGCGTAGGTCCCATCCATAACTCGCAATCCGAGGGTACGGAATCTGCATTTCCTGCCCGAAGACGAAGGCAGGGCACAGCCGACCCCCGGGAGGTATGGACAGGGACCATCCTGGTGGTGGTAGTGAAGATGGAGGGGAAGGGACCATATTGGTGGTGGTAGTGAAGAAGGAGGGGAAGGGACCATACTGGTGGTGGTAGAGAAGAAGGAGGGGAAGAGACCATCCTGGTGGTAGTGAAGAAGGAGGGGAGGGGACCATACTGGTGGTGGTAGAGAAGAAAGAGGGGAAGAGACCATCCTGGTGGTAGTGAAGAAGGAGGGGAGGGGACCATATTCGTGGTGGTAGTGAAGAAGGAGGGGAAGGGACCATCCTGGTGGTGGTAGTGAAGAAGGAGGGGAGGGGACCATATTGGTGGTGGTAGTGAAGAAGGAGGGGAAGGGACCATATTGGTGGTGGTAGTGAAGAAGGAGGGGAAGGGACCATCCTGGTGGTGGTAGTGAAGAAGGAGGGGAAGGGACCATACTGGTGGTGGTAGAGAAGAAGGAGGGGAAGACACCATCCTGGTGGTAGTGAAGAAGGAGGGGAGGGGACCATATTGGTGGTGGTAGTGAAGAAGGAGGGGAAGGGACCATACTGGTGGTGGTAGTGAAGAAGGAGGGGAGGGGACCATATTGGTGGTGGTAGTGAAGATGGAGGGGAGGGGACCATATTGGTGGTGGTAGTGAAGAAGGAGGGGAAGGGACCATCCTGGTGGTGGTAGTGAAGAAGGAGGGGAGGGGACCATATTGGTGGTGGTAGTGAAGAAGGAGGGGAAGGGACCATACTGGTGGTGGTAGAGAAGAAGGAGGGGAAGAGACCATCCTGGTGGTAGTGAAGAAGGAGGGGAGGGGACCATATTGGTGGTGGTAGTGAAGAAGGAGGGGAAGGGACCATCCTGGTGGTGGTAGTGAAGAAGGAGGGGAGGGGACCATATTGGTGGTGGTAGTGAAGAAGGAGGGGAGGGGACCATATTGGTGGTGGTAGTGAAGAAGGAGGGGAAGGGACCATCCTGGTGGTGGTAGTGAAGATGGAGGGGAGGGGACCATATTGGTGGTGGTAGTAAAGAAGGAGGGGAAGGGACCATCCTGGTGGTGGTAGTGAAGAAGGAGGGGAAGGGACCATATTGGTGGTGGTAGTGAAGATGGAGGGGAGGGGACCATATTGGTGGTGGTAGTGAAGAAGGAGGGGAAGGGACCATCCTGGTGGTGGTAGTGAAGAAGGAGGGGAAGGGACCATATTGGTGGTGGTAGTGAAGATGGAGGGGAGGGGACCATATTGGTGGTGGTAGTGAAGAAGGAGGGGAAGGGACCATCCTGGTGGTGGTAGTGAAGAAGGAGGGGAGGGGACCATATTGGTGGTGGTAGTGAAGAAGGAGGAGAAGGGACCATATTGGTGGTGGTAGTGAAGATGGAGGGGAAGGGACCATCCTGGTGGTGGTAGTGAAGATGGAGGGGAGGGGACCATATTGGTGGTGGTAGTGAAGAAGGAGGGGAAGGGACCATCCTGGTGGTGGTAGTGAAGATGGAGGGGAGGGGACCATATTGGTGGTGGTAGTGAAGATGGAGGGGAGGGGACCATATTGGTGGTGGTAGTGAAGAAGGAGGGGAAGGGACCATCCTGGTGGTGGTAGTGAAGAAGGAGGGGAAGGGACCATATTGGTGGTGGTAGTGAAGATGGAGGGGAGGGGACCATATTGGTGGTGGTAGTGAAGAAGGAGGGGAAGGGACCATCCTGGTGGTGGTAGTGAAGAAGGAGGGGAGGGGACCATATTGGTGGTGGTAGTGAAGAAGGAGGAGAAGGGACCATATTGGTGGTGGTAGTGAAGAAGGAGGGGAAGGGACCATCCTGGTGGTGGTAGTGAAGAAGGAGGGGAAGAGACCATACTGGTGGTGGTAGTGAAGAAGGAGTGGAAGGGACCATCCTGGTGGTAGTGAAGAAGGAGGGAAGGGGACCATACTGGTGGTGGTAGTGAAGAAGGAGGGGAAGGGACCATACTGGTGGTGGTAGTGAAGATGGAGGGGAAGGGACCATACTGGTGATGGTAGTGAAGAAGGAGGGGAGGGGACCATATTGGTGGTTGTAGTGAAGAAGGAGGAGAAGGGACCATACTGGTGGTGGTAGTGAAGATGGAGGGGAAGGGACCATATTGGTGGTAGTAGTGAAGAATGAGGGGAAGGGACCATACTGGTGGTGGTAGTGAAGATGGAGGGGAAGGGACCATATTGGTGGTTGTAGTGAAGATGGAGGGGAGGGGACCATATTGGTGGTGGTAGTGAAGATGGAGGGGACGGGACCATATTGGTGGTTGTAGTGAAGAAGGAGGAGAAGGGACCATCCTGGTGGAGGTAGTGAAGATGGAGGGGAGGGGACCATATTGGTGGAGGTAGTGAAGATGGAGGGGAGGGGACCATATTGGTGGTGGTAGTGAAGATGGAGGGGATGGGACCATCCTGGTGGAGGTAGTGAAGATGGAGGGGAGGGGACCATATTGGTGGTGGTAGTGAAGATGGAGGGGACGGGACCATATTGGTGGTTGTAGTGAAGAAGGAGGAGAAGGGACCAAACTGGTGGTGGTAGTGAAGATGGAGGGGAAGGGACCATATTGGTGGTAGTAGTGAAGAAGGAGGAGAAGGGACCATACTAGTGGTGGTAGAGAAGATGGAGGGGAAGGGACCATACTGGTGATGGTAGTGAAGAAGGAGGGGAGGGGACCATATTGGTGGTAGTAGTGAAGAAGGAGGGGAAGGAACCATACTGGTGGTGGTAGTGAAGAAGGAGGGGAAGGGACCATCCTGGTGGTGGTAGTGAAGATGGAGGGGAGGGGACCATACTGGTGGTGGTAGAGAAGATGGAGGGGAAGGGACCATATTGGTGGTGGTAGTGAAGAAGGAGGGGAAGGGACCATACTGGTGGTGGTAGTGAAGATGGAGGGGAAGGGACCATACTGGTGGTGGTGGGGAGGATGAAGGGGAATGGACCATACTGTTGGTGGTGGGGAGGATGGATGGGAAGGGACCATACTGGTGATGGTGGGGAGGATGGAGGGGAAGGGACCATACTGGTGGTGGTAGAGAAGATGGAAGGGAATGAAAGCGTCAGCATCTGCGAACTCAGATGTGTGTAAGTACCGATCTTTTATATAACAAGTATTAGAACACGATTGGATAGATGAGAAGGTAATAAGTGATGCAACAATTGAGTCTTCCAGGCAGAACTTACGCTAAAACTTTCTTTTCTCACCTGTTCCCTTTTCTTTGATTATCAGCCTTCATGTACATGCCAGTGGCGAGCGGGGGTTAGTAAATTACCATGGAGAAAATAAAATACTATGGAAAGGGTTAGGGTTAGGTTAGGGATTCATCGCTAGTTAAGCCCAGCTCCAAGTAGTCTCAGGGTGTATTCACACCATGGAAAGTCCACTAGTTCACTTGCCTTGGTCCGGACCAAATACAGTGTTGATTTTTTTTGTTTGGTGTGGTTCGCTTTCACACTGCCCTTTTTGCAATTGAACCAAAATTTGAAAACCAAACCACACGTGTGCTAAGGTCGTCCATTCATTGGACAGAAATTCTCAATTCTCAAGTGCAAAAACAGGCAATTTATGGAGATCTTTCATAGTGCAATTTTTATTCTTTTACTGATTTGGTGTTATCAGCTACTAATGCAATATGAAGAAACTTATGAGCATCAAATGATACAATGTCATCTATACGATGTTGTAATTAGGATTTTGCGAAGACGAAGATGTGCTGCAAGACGGTTCTGGTGGAGAGAGCATGCTGAGTTCAAACAGTCAGTAATAAAATAAGAACTTAATAACAAATTATTAAGCCTGAAGAAATTAAATATAGTTTCATCTTTCTTAAAGTTTTGTTATTTTATTAATATTAATAACGACACAGACAACAGAAGGAATATTGGGTGTCTGCAGTCACTGTAAGACCGAATGCATGGACCGAAAAAAATTCGCAGAGATGGGTATTTAGACGAGTTTTTAACATAATTTTGTGTGCATGTGTGTCCATTCAAGGGCAAGGAAACGATTCAATTCGGTACTCGAGCACTGTCTGAAACGCGCCCCCCCTCCTCTCTCTCTGCGTGAGCGCGCACTTGGATTAATGCGCGAGTCCCAATTTTCGCCTCTTTTGCATTTAAAATGGTTTGAACACGTCCAAATGATAAACTTTCACTCTATGATGGTTAAATTTAGTAGTTATTCCACGAATCACATGCGTGCCGAACAGTGTGGCAGCTGGTCCAGATGGATCACAGATTAATGTAGCCTATAGGCATTTCATCACCCCAAATTACATAGTAAAAATCTGACCCTGTCAAAAAAGGCGGAGTGCTTTTTGCTATTGGGTCTGTTCATGTTCACACCTTAAACGAACTGTACCGAGTTCGTTTGAAACCGTACCGAGACCACCTCTTCAGCCGGGTCTCGGTACGGTTGTTTGGTCCGCACGTGTCCTTCATCGCAGATTTGTTTTTATTTAACCAGGAAGGTCCCGTTGAGATATAATATCTCTTCTACAGGGAGTCCTGGTAGAACTCCGTCCAGTTCCTCGGCCTGGTCTCTGCTGTCTCCCTTCAGGGGTTGGGGGAGTTATGTCACGGTCATGTTTAGTTTCTCTGTCTTCTTTAGTGTCTGGTCATAGCTCTTCTTTAGTTATCATCATCTGTGAATATAAGCTCTAAGTTTCTTCAGTTGATTGTCTCGTGTTAATGTTATGTTAGTTGTGTGGTGTACGTTTATCTCTTGGTGTTCATTAAAAGTAACTATTCATTAATTCTGCATCACGCATCTCGTTCGTTGGATTATCACACAGCAACCCCTGACATAGTGAGAGTAAATGATGACAGAATTATAATTTTTGGACAATTCTTTTAATTGTTAATGTTAATATTAAAATTTGGCATTAAGTAAATAAAAGATGGGAACTGGATGTTTTAAACAGTTTATAGAAACGTCTAGATCATCTTTTGTGTGATTTGATCCTCCTGTTGTCTCAGATATTGTGTCTCTTTCTCAGAGCTGCAGTCCGTATCTTCCTCATGAGTGTGACGGAAACTCGTATCTGAACGGCATCTGCGTCCAGTTCAACAGCAGTTTACAGGCCGTCTCAAACTTTAAAGCCGCTTACCAAGGTCTGACGAGTCTGACACAGAAGCCAGCGGATAACGACACTTTTAGCACTGAATGCAGTTTAACTATTTCAGTCTTTAATACTGTACACCATGTGTTGGGGTCTTAGTAACATTCCAGTTGGTGTTTATTGACAACTCAATTAAAGACTAAAGACATGATTAAAGACATTATGTTAAATACTTGGGAAAAATATGGATTTATTGTCCATCTTGTCAATAATTTATGGTTTGATTGCTAAAAGAAGTTGGCGTAACAGATGTGTTTCCATATCTTGTGGTATTTCTGCAGAATGCACGAAGAGAGAAGTCAATCTGGTGTTTCTCTTTGACGGATCTAAAAGTTTGAAATTAGACGAGTTTGAATTGAACAAAAAATTCATTTTAGATGTTATGAAAAAACTTTCAAAATCATCCATAAAGGTAAATCAGCCCAGCACTATTCATGTGGAAATATGGACATGTAATGGTCTCTGGTTTGCTAATGATGTTAACGGCACGTGTGCTTGTTGTTTGTCCTTCTGTGTGTCAGTTTGCTGCTGTCCAGTTTGCAACTGATTTCAGGACTGTGTTTGACTTCAACGCGTATAAGAACGGCTCCGCTGAAGTCAAACTCATGAAAGAGCCACACATGCACCAACTCACAAACACACACGGAGCAATCAACTATGTCTTGTGAGTGAAACCTTCATGTGCTTATGAATGTTCACTGAATTTACACTTTTAAGAGAAACGCACATAAATGAAAATCAAAGATGGCTCCTTCTGTAGATTTGCTCTTTTGTTCAAGTCTGTTAAACACACTGGAGTTGGACATTTGTCGTTCTATAAATTAGAAGTTAAAAACACATTGGTGTAGAAACAATTGTTTGTGTCATTATTTATGATTTACCACATCACCAGAAAGAATCTCCTGAATAGCGTGTCGTCTGGAGCCGATCTCAGCGCTCAGAAAGCCCTGGTGATCATCACAGATGGAGAACCCACTGATTTTGATGATGAAAATGCCCTCAGGAGATGCGATGAGCAAAATATCCTCCGCTACGTCATTGGGGTGAGTTTCCTTAAAGCTCAAGCTTGTCATTTACAGTTTGTGGTGTGTCAGTTTCATGTTCAGAGTCACTGTAATCAGTCACTGGTAGTTTGATTACTAAGGGTTGAAACACTGTGACTCTGTGAACTTGTAAAACAAACACGTGAGGTTTGGGCGGGAATATCTGATTGACTGACCAATGGCAAACTAGGAGAGTGTTCAAGAAACCTGTCTGGAAACAGTCATTATTTGTGTAATTTGGTGTCTCTAGTTGTGCAGAAATGACACACTTCAGCTTTAAATGACAAGAGCTACAAGCACTAATTTATATCAGATTTATCACAGTTTGTTTCCATTTTTCAAGAACAAACATAAATAAATTATGTTTTACATACTGGTCTGTTTCAATTCATATGTTATCAAAAGTGTTTTTGCACAGTCAGACTTAATGACAGTTTTGTTTGTCAGGTGGGAAAAGTTAGCTTAGCCAACCTCTATAAACTGGCTTCAGAACCAAAAATAAGCAACACCTTCTACATTGAAGACTACAATGGACTCCAAGGACTTCTTGACGACTTGCAAAAAAAGATCTACAACATTGAAGGTAAAATGCAAGCATAAAGAAAATAGACATACTGTATAACGTTTAAAAAAAGCAGCTAATGAAGAATCCACTGATGATTTAAGAGTTCTTCTTCTGTGGTTTCAGGGTCAAAGGACACACACAGCAGAGACAGACCGAAAGAGTTATCGCAGAGTGGATTCAGTGTCCTCTACCACAAGGTCAGAAATATCATATATAAGTTAAAAAAATACTATTTCTTATAAGGAATAGATCATGTTATTGTATAAAAGTAGTTTATAGAATCTTATAAAATGCTGCTGATTGGTGAAGTGTGGGAATGTGTAGGTGGTGAATGCATCAAGTGCCCTGGAACAATTACGACTCTGCGACGGCCGTAGAAATGGGTGATACACTATAGCAAGCTGATTGAGAAATGTACAATACAATAATCAATACTGGGTTGCCACTTAAAGTGAAACCCGGGTCCTGAAGTAAAACCAGAGCACCACTGATCTGCTTCATCTGCTGCTAAACATAAAAAACAAAAACTCTGGACATCTTTCAAAGACTCAATGCCACTAACCACGTCACAAATATAAACCTGAGCACACAAACTCCTGGAAATGGCGAGACTCCTAAGCACAATACAAACTTTTTAAATGAGTTTGCAGACTTCTTGGGGGAATTTATACCCAAATATGATAAACTGTTAATTCTTGGTGACTTTAACATTCATGTGTGTTGCACAACGGACTCATTAACTAAATAATTTACTACTTTGTTAAATGCATTTGATCTCGAACAACATGTGAATGTCCCGACTCATCAGCTAAGACATACACTTGACCTTGTGCTATCATATGGCTTTTCTATTTATGATCTTGAGGTAGCTGATAATGGGATTTCTTTTGAACTATAAAGAGATTCATTATCTATATTCCAGAAGGCAGTGAAAGTAGCAAAATCCAGGTATTTCGTGGATCTTATTAATAATAATTATCATAGACACAAAACTCTTTTTACCGTTTTTAACACCGTTGTTAATCCAACTGTCTCCGAGTACCCTGTTGTGTAAAAAACAATGTGTGAGGATTTTCTAAGATTTATTTTTTATACGATTAATGATTTCAGATTGGGGATATCTCCCCCTGCTTCTGATCCGTCCATCCCCTCTGTTTGTTTTGCAGAATTCAGTCAGTTTGAACCTATTTCTTTTATACAACTTCAAGAAATAGTGTGTCAGTTAAAGCCGTCATTGTCATGCCTCCATATTTCCTGAAACAAGTTTTTGATGCAGTGGATCCATACTTTGTGACTATGATAAACCGATGTTTTGAAACTAGTACTGTACCAGATGTGTTAAAACATGCTACAGTTTATCCTTAACAATTGCAGAGTTTCTTCGATGAAAATAAGATATTTGAGGTCTTTCAATCAGGTTTAAGAAAACACCACTCGATAGAGACTGCACTTTTGAAGGTTTTAAATGATATTCTACTTACTGGCGACTAATGCTGTGCTTGTGCTCCTAGACTTGAGTGCTGCCTTTGACACTGTGGACCACCCTGTTCTTCTTGCTCGCTTGGAGCACTGTGTTGGCATAAAAAGAAGTGCTCTTGAATGGTTTAAATCTTATCTTTCTAACAGAAGTTTTAAAGTTAACATGGGTGAACATTCATCTGAGGCAGCTCCTCTATCATGTGGTGTTCCTCAGGGTCCATCTTAGCTCCTATTCTTTTTTATTTATATATGCTCCCATTGGGTTCTATTTTTAGGAAGCATGGTCTGTCCTTCCATTGCTATGCAGATGATACTCAAATCTATCTGCCATTAAAACAGAGTTTGGATGGTCTGGAGGCACTTATGACCTGTTTGTCTGATGTGAAGGCCTGGCTGTTTTAAAATGTTCTTAATTTTAATGAGAGTAAAACTGAAATAATAGTGTTTGGTCCTTCAGATTCTGTTAGTACACCAAAAATACATTTTGGTAAGTTATCCTCGTCTGTGAAGCCTTGGGTTAAAACACTAGGGGTTGTCTTTGATAATGGGCTGAAATTTGACAAACACATAAATTCAGTGGTCAAATCATGCTTCTTTCATCTTCGACTACTAGCAGAAGTAAAACCCATTCTGTTGAGAAAAAATGTAGAAAAATTAATTCATGCTTTTATTACTTATAGATTGGATTACTTTAACTCACTTTATTTTGGGATTAGCCAGTCAGCTTTATCCACGTTTTAAAAAAAGACTTTTAACCAGTACTAAAAACGGGACCACATTACACTGGTTTTACGTTCTCTGCACTGGTTGCCCGTGCGTTATCGAGTGAATTTTAAAATTCTTCTTTTGGTTTTTAAATCATTAAAAGGTCTGGCCCCTCCTTACCTCTCAAATTTTATTAACTGAATATTGTCCAGTTCTGTATCTCCGGTTGTCCAACCAGAGATTGTTATGCAGTCCGAAGTCAAAGCTGAGATACAGGGGTGACCATGCCTTTTCACTCAGTGACCAGCCATCACTGGCTGTTTTTAAATCTAAGCTAAAAACTCATTTCTTTGCGAATTGGCATATTTTCAAAGAGGAAGTTGTATTGTATTGTTTTTCATTTTTTATTAATTATATTGTATTTTCTTGTTATGTCTTCATTGTGCAGCACATTGGACAACCTAGGTTGTGGTTAATGGTGCTATATAGATAAAATTGATATTGACATTGACTGCTGCGTTTATTTCAGGACTCTGCGATTGTGGGTTCGGTTGGATCTAATGACTGGAGTGGATCTCTGTATGAAGTGACGGGATCAGGATCTGGATTTAACGAGACCGAGATTAAGGATCCATCTGTCAGTAAAGACTCGTACATGGGTGTGTTGAAGCTGTTGGTCCTTCCTTGTCTGATGTGAAGTGTCTGTGCATGTTTTAATGATGCTGATGATGTTCAGGTTACTCTGCTGTTCTGGGAATGAGAGGCGGCGTCTCTCTTCTGTTCTCTGGGGCGCCGCGGGCCGAACACAGGGGTCTGGTGACCCTCTTCACCAAGAATGAAAGCACATGGACAGTGACGAGGAACATCACCGGAGAACAAGTTAGTGTAGAAGAACCCTCTGACACGATATTAACACTCTCCATCAGCAAGAGCAGGGCTTCCCAAATCCTACGGAAGAGGCAACCACTTAGAAACACTCTTGCAAAACCATTGAAACCATCTCGAAAACCTCACTGGCCACCTACCAACCACTCAGTACCTGCCTAGCAACACCCTAGTAACTGCCAAAAAACCACTTAGAAACATCCTTACAAAGCTCTAGGAACTCCCTAGAAACCACTTATAAACACCCTACAAGTTACCCAGAACATCAAAGCAATCACCTAGCAACACTCTAGCAGCTAGTTAGCAACCACTTAACAATGCCCTAGCTACCACTTACCACTTGTAGCAGCTGTAATGTTTTAATAATAGTACAGTTAACAGAATTAAAGTATTACATCTAGGCTATTTAAAAAAAATGAACAAATAACTTATTCTGAATATAATAAATTCAACTGACCTCACATGATTTTTAGCATTTCTTAAGTTTTAATTATCAGTAATAAAAAGGTGATAAAAAGCAGTTCACTTAGGCTACATTAATGGCTCTACATTGGCATATAAAACAAGGAAAAGAGTCAAATCATTTCTGCATAGACCGCTTCAGTTTCTAGTGTTCAACATGAAGGCAGTAAGTGTTGTGGGACTGTGTTTGTGAAGTGTTAGTGGAACATGTTGTTTTCATATTTCTTCTGTGAACATCAGGTTATTAAGATCACATGCTAGAATGCAATTACATTCATTTTGATTAATTTTTGGCATCAGATTGGCTCGTATTTTGGCGCATCTCTGAGTCTGTTGGATGTGGACTCGGATGGAGAGTCAGATTTCCTTCTGGTCGGAGCTCCGTTATTTCACCAGTCTTGGCCGAGGGCAGAAGGGAGGCTGTACGTCTACACTTTATCAGAGAAGGTATGGACAGATTCACAACATTCTCCATTAGTAAGTACAGTGTGGTTAATGTTCAGCACCTGTGACTGGAAGGTTGCTAGTCATCACCATTAAGTTACTCCAGTGCAGCGATGGACAACTTCAGTTCTGGAGGGAAACTGAGTTTAGCTCCAACCCTGATAAAACACTCTCCTGCCTGGAGCTGTCTAGTTATCCTGAAGACACTGATTAGCTGGTTCAGGTGTGTTTGATTAGGGTTGGAGTTGTGGATATTATACTCCAGGAACGATGTTGCCCAACCCTGCTCCGAGGGGATTGCCATTGTAACCGGTTCCCGGTGACGAACTATCGCATTAAAGTCATGGAAATACATTGCACTGGCGCTGGTCCTCTGCAGACGAATAAAGACTCTGTCCTCTTTCTCTCTCTGTAGTATTTTCAGAAGACACTGAACGAGTCAAACACGGGCAGATTTGCTGCATCTCTGGCTTCACTAAAGGACCTGAATGGGGACGGCCTGTCAGATGTGGCAGTCGGGGCGCCGCTTGAGAACGAAGGGGAGGGAGTCGTCTACATCTACCTGGGCGACAGGACACATGGAATAAACACCGAACACGCTCCTCAGGTGAGAGTCTGCTTTAGTTCCCTCAATCCCAAACACTGTGTTTGTGCCCAGTTTAACCCAGAATCCCAGATGAGCCCAATGTTCTCAGATAAACAGACAGACATGGCAGGATAAACGTGTACAATGATGAACCGCTTTAGCACAGTTGATCTGTGTGTGTGTGTGTGTGTGTTTAGCGGATCCCAGCGCACTCGGTTCTGCCCGGTCTGCAGCAGTTTGGAGTGTCTCTGTCCGGTCAGATGGACATGAGCGATGATAATCTGACAGATGTCGTGATCGGAGCTAAAGGAGGGATCGTGCTGCTCAAGTAGGACATTTCACAACACATTCACAAAATAATGGACAGATTCTCTGACAGTCTAAACACGAGGTCTCAGTAATGAACTCTGGCTCTGCTTGAGTACAGTCACTTCAGTGGCCAGTTTGTAATTGAACCTTTAGTTTGGAGAATTAATGCAATGATTTGAAGAAACTAACTATCAGTTTGAAGTTGGTCAAGTTGTTGTAGGCCCAGTTAGTCTCACTGTATCATTAGATATTCACTCTTTTCTCTCTCTTCTCAGGGCTCGGCCTGTGATGTCTGTATCTGCGCAGCTCAGTTTCAGTCCCAATGAAATCAGTCTGATCGACTTTGAATGCCCGAGTGACAAAGCGTTTAATGCGTTTGATCTCACTTTGTGTTTCACAGTGAAGGAGCAGACCAGTAGCATTGGTAACGTCAAAGACATCTCAGAGTCTCTGTCACATGAAGAGCATGGCCTCCGTATGTCTTACCCTCTCATCTCTCTCAGGATCTCTCAAGAAGAACCTGAATGTTTCTCTGAACCTGAATGTGGATGTGATGAGAACAATCAATCGAGGATTCTTCCATCAGAGTGATCCGTCATCCAGGACTCTGCAGAAGTTCGTCCTGCTGGATTCTGGGAGCTCCTGTTCCAGATTCCCAATCTTCATGCCGGTATGCTTCATCTATCACAGCTTCAGCCAATCCCAGCAGCTTCGGTTTAACAGCAAATGTTGTGTTTGTTTTAGATCTGCATTAGAGACACAGTGTCTCCACTGAAGATACGAATGAATTTCTCACAAACCGAGATGCTTTCTGGAAACTCCATGGCTATCCTCGACATCCACAGCAGGACAGAGGAGTATGTCGAGGTGAGCTGAACTTCTGACATCACAATTTATACACTCTAGGCTTGTTAAATTCATGTCTTTCTCTGGCTAGAAATATCAGGTCCTTCAGCTTTTCTGTATGAAGTTTCTGCAACATTCAAAAGCTCTATGAAAGTTTCTGTTTTGTATGTGACTAGGTGCCATTTCAAAGGAACTGTGGTTCAAACAACAGCTGTGTGGCCGATCTGAAGCTGAACTTCAGTTTTACGTGAGGAACTTTAATGTTAAACATCTGTAAATGCTTCTGAATATTTCCATTCTTCTTGATTTGAAATAAACATGAGAATGTGATGAAGGTTCTGCGTTTGGTTTGTTCTTCAGGAACGACACGTTAGTGGTGGTGAATCAAGCTCATCTCACTGTCCTCGTATCGCTGGCCAACCCAGGCGACGACTCCTTCAACACCAGCATAGTGCTGCACTACCCAGAAGGCCTCTCACTCTCAAAATTTGACACCGTTAAGGTACCGCTGTCCACACATCAAACTAAGGACTGTCAAAAACTGAAAAAACCTTCTGAAAATGCTTTTGGCATTAAAATCTAATTATCAGCTGAAATAAAGGCTGCAGTACCTATATACGCAATATATATAATTGACTTGTTTATATATAATATACATAATATCATATGTATATATATATTTGTTATATATGTTTATATATAATATACATAATATTATATATATGTAATGTACAATTATATATAATTATATATATATAATGTACAATTATATATAATTGACTTGTCTCAACAGACAACACAATTGATCAATTTCATTCTGCTACTCAAATAAGTCTTGTCACTTTTAAGTATGATGTGCATATAGCCTACTGCAATAAAAAAAAAAAAAAATCATGTCGCCGCCGATGGCCTCGTGGTCAGCGCGCCGACATGTAGCGCCGTTGCGCTCAGGTGGACCGAGTTCGAGTCCCAGCTCGTGGACCTTTCCTGATCCCATCCCCCGTCTCTCTCCCACCTCACTTCCTGTCAACTCTCTACTGTCCTGTCCCAATAAAAGGCAAAAACAAATAAAAAATAACAAAATTATATATATATCATCCAAGATGTTCGTGTCTTTCTTTCTTCAGTCGAAAAGAAATTAAAGTTTTTGAGGAAAACATTTCAGGATTTTTCTCCATATAATGGACCTCAATGGCAACCAACGGTTTGAAGGTTCAAATGTCCGTCTCAATGCAGCTTCAAAGTCTCGGCACGATCCCAGCCGAGGAATAGGGTCTTATCTAGCGAAACGATCAGTCATTTTCTAAAAATAAATAAAAAATATATACTTTTTAACCACAAATGCCCATCCTGTACCAACTCTGAGATGTGCCACGCATTGCGTAATCACGGTGGAAAGGTCATGCGTCACGCCATCTGTTCTTTGTCTGTGTACTCCGGTTCAGAAGGGTAGGGAAGGGCGAAAAACTCCCCCTCATTTTCTCCTCCAATTTCAAAATCGTCTGAAATCTTTTTATTTATTTTTATTTTTTTTTTTTTTTTCGTGACCTTTACAACGTGATGACGCTTGGCGCATCTCAGAGATTCTACAAGACGGGCATTTGTGGTTAAAAAGTATATAATTGTAATTTATATTTAGAAAATGACTGATCGTTTCGCCAGATAAGACCCTATTCCTCAGCTGGGATCGTGCCGAGACTTTGAAGCTGCATTGAGACGGACATTTGGACCTTCAAACCGTTGGTTGCCATTGAAGCCCATTTAAAAAAAATCGTGAAATTTTTTCCTCAAAAACCTTAATTTCTTTTCGACTGAAGAAAGAAAGACATGGACATCTTGGAAGACACGGGGGTCGGTAAATTATCAGGAATTTTTTATTTGAAAGTGAACTACTCCTTTAAAGGCTGTACAGCCAATGCCACAGTTGCACAGCTTCTCAAAGCCGCTCTGTATTTTGAGTTTGGAGCACACTTGTGCAGCAGCTGAAAGAGACTATTGCTATACAATTATAAAGCACTTTTGACCCTGCAGAGTTGCACAGGTTAATGAAAGAAATAGACAATACAACCATATCTACATGCTGAGTGAGAAAACCAGCTGCTGCATATGCAGACATATCTGTACACATTAACATAGACAGAATGAGATAGGAAAACACACACACACACACACACACACACACACACACACACACACACACACACACACACCCATACACATATTACTCTCTTTTGTGTTTCGCATTCATCCACTAACAAGTTCATATGCTACGAATGACGTCAGAGAAACGTCAGATATAATCGATTTGGTTTGTTACTGCATCGACGCAGAATCATCCACGTCTGGATCGCGATGCATCGTAGACAGGCTAGATCGATGGGGCTATAGCTCAGTGGCAGCAGCCATCCAGGCGTGCACATGCAGTCACACACACACACACACACCTTTATGTTGAAAGGAATGGCTACCGTTCTCTGCTTTTCAACAAATAATTTACACACACATTTCTGTCATTTTTAATCTTGAAGCTATAGTTGCCTGCAGCATTGAAAGCTCCGTCTCTGTGTTTAGTGCGAAAGCTCACGTGATTGCCGCCAGCTCGGGCTAAATTTGTGCAGGACAGTCGTGCCGTGTAGCAGCTGCTTTGACACGATTATCAGTTTAACTGACTCGCAACGTGTGCAATATCTCATGACCTCCCGAGTGTCTGAACTCGCACTGTGTACGCCCGCCTTTAGACAGCATATCCTCACAGCAATGACATACAACAGTCCGCTCGCTGCGGCATAAACACAACTGAGTAAGTGCTGCAGCTTATATGCTTAGTAAATCACTCCACAAGATTGTTAACGAAACGCTTACACTGTTATGATTGCTCATTTGGGAATTAATAAGAGAACCACACAATATGCACAGAGATAAAGAGTAAAAGAGTAAAAGACTTATCTCGGATGTTACTGTATTTTCAGATGCACGCTGCTAACTGCTAACAGCAACACTACAGTTGTTTTATTTGAATGTTGAGCCGCATCTCATTGGCCACCATGGCAACAGCAACCAATCAGCTGCGCTATACAGATGATGATGCGATCGCTACTAAATAAGTTAAAGGCCTATTAGTCTGCGCCATCTAGAGTTTCATTAAATTTAAATTCCAGTTATGAAACTGAAACGGTGCCAATTCTACAATCTGAAGTATTCAGTTTAAATTTACAATAAAGATATCGGTCAAAGAATCAAATATATAAAATAAGTTTCTAAATATCTGAATATAAGTCTAAATAATTGATGTTGTGTTGTTTTAAGTCTAATGCAGACTGCATCGACAAACATCGACCAACAGCTACAGACACTGTCGAGTTCTGTTGAGTCAGTGTGTTATATATTGCCAGATGTTTTTTGGGTCATGGAATGTCTGAAAAGTGTCGTACTGTAATCTGGTGGTGATTGTCCACAATTGTGTGTGTGTGTGTGTGTGTGTGTGTCCAACAAACAGCCCAGCCGGACTCGAAGCAGCTGTGGTGATCGTGACAGCGGTGCTAAGAACAGAACCACCTGCAGTATCAATCTACCAGTGTACCGCAGCGGCACCACGGTAAAACACACACACACACACACACACACACACACACACACACACACACACACACACACACACATGTCTGGTTCACTATCTTTGTGGGGACTCTCCATAGACTTAATGGTTTTTATACAGTACAAACTGTATGTTCTGTCCCCTTACACTAACCCTACCCCTAAACCTGCCCATCACACACACACACACACACACACACACACACACACACACACACTAGCCCTACCCCTAAACCTGCCCATCGCAGAAAACTTTCTGCATTTTTACATTTTCAAAAATATATAATTTAGTATGTTTATTTACCCATTCCCCTCATGGGGACCGCTGGCTGGCTGGCTGGCTGGTCCCCACAATGGAGGTGATCTCAGGTTTTACTATCCTTGTGGGGACATTTGGTTCCCACAATGTAATATAAATCAAACGCACACATACACACACACACACACACACACACACACACACACACAGACTGTAGTATCTTTCCTCATGTAAGGACAGATGAACATGCAGAAACACTTAGTTTCACATCTCTGTCAGCTGAAAAATATATCCTGTATTTTACTTCCAAGGGCAGATATTAACCTTTATATGTTTAACTTTATTAAAGGTATGTGTCATATTTTATGTAAGATTCTGAAATGTAATCAATTACTTAAATTAAAATGCTGTTATAAAATGAAATTGGTATCAACATAATCCAATTTGCGCTGTAGAAGTGGCTCAGAAGTGGCATTTGTATTTACCCAGACTGTTTAATGCAGCTCAAAGGTGGCATATGCATTTACACTGCAGTTACAATGGCATAATTAAAATGATGAAAAACTTACATTACACTTTTTCGATCTAAAACTAAATCCGCCATTAGGTTGCGTCAAGTCGCTGTCTTAATGAGTGATTCATTTAATCTTTGATTCGTTCAAAACCGCGATTCATTCGAACCCAGCTGTGTTGCTAGGAGACCTGCAACGGTTCTGTGACTTTGTTTTGAACGACATTCGTTGGTGAAAGAGATCAAAATGAAATAATATTGAAAACACTGAGTTTAAAATATGAGCCACTTAATATTAACTTCTTTCTATTATTTAACTGTTGTGTAAAATTAATATCAATTTGCACTTGTGCTGTTATTTTTGGAACTCTTGCTCGTGTTAAGTAGATGTGTGTGTGTGTGTGTGTGTGTGTGTGTGTGTGTAAAGAGAACTAATACAGGGGCATTTTTCACCTAATATTTAGAATTTTGTGAGCATTTTGCAGAATTTTGTGAGCATTTTGCGTTGATTTTGGTGGTATTTTTGAACGTTAATTTCCGCTCCTGTCACAGAGTCAGTGCTACTGGGTCTCGGTCACATTTAATATATGCCATATATTATGTCTTTCTCAAGTCTTTTACTCTGTAAAAAAATAAATAGAAATATCTGCAAATCAAAGGAATATATGTCTAAATTACCTGTGAAACTAGTAACGGATCCTGCGGAGATTCTCAGAGGAATAACGTCTCCGGTTACTATCGTAACCTCGGTTCCCTGAGAGGCGGGAACGAGACATTATGTCACTGACGTATATGGGAACTCCCTTCCTCCTCATTTCCACTGAAATCTTATAGGCTAACGCCAGCTGGGGACAGCTGGCCAATTGACACGAAGCATGCAAATACTGACAGGTCAGCGGGCAGTATAAAATGCATGGCCGTCAAAATTACTTCAGAATCACGACTGAACGCTAGCACAGCAGATCAAACAGCAACCACGACAGCTAACGTAATGTCTCGTTCCCGCCTCTCAGGGAACCGAGGTTACGATAGTAACCAGAGATGTTCCCTTTCAAGGCGGTAACTCAACATAACGTCATCTATGTATATGGGAACTGTATTAAATCCCGCCGTGAGAGCAGTGAAGATAAGCCCTGAACGGGGTCAGTCACACCCACGCATCTGATAGGCGGAACTAGACCAATGAGACATCTGCTCCGACCCTAACAAGATTTGCATATCTTAATGCAATGAACGCGAAGGCTGCACTGAATTGGGCAGACACAACACAATAAGCACTCAAGCACGAGAGTTAAACACAGAGTCGACGGAGTTTGCGGTGACAACTGCATAAACCTTATAAACCAAAACACAGAGTTAGCAGCCATGGTAACAACTGTATAGCTGGTTATAACAGTTCACAACACATGAATAAAACTGAACTCATAGAAAGTACATGTGACGCTACAGAGGGTACATCCAGCTTGTAAAACCTGGCGAATGTGTTCTGGGAAGACTAGCCAGCAGCAAGACATAAATCCTGGATAGATATACCTCTAGACCAGGCCCATGAGGAAGCAATTGCCCTTGTAGAATGAGCCCTGATATTAAGGGGGCAATCTTTCCCCTGGCATTCGTAAGCCAATGCAATAGCGTCCACAATCCAGTGAGAAAGTCTCTGTTTTGAAACAGCACGTCCCTTATTACATCCACCAAAGCACACAAACAGCTGGTCCGACTGGCGGAAGGCGGCAGAGCGATCCACATACATCCGCAAAGCCCAAACAGGGCAAACAGCACTCTGAGCATCAGTGTCACGCGAGGCTGACGGCTCAGCAGATAAGGCGGGCAGGGAAACAACCTGTGCTCTAAACGGTGTTTTGAGTGACTTCGGAACGTAACCTGGTCTCAGCCGGAGAGTGACATTACAGTCGCCAGGTCCGAAACAGATGCAATCTTTGTTCACTGAAAACGCGTGTAAGTCTCCAATACGCTTCGCCGAGGTGAGAGCAAGAAGCAAGGCCGTCCTCAGGGAAAGCTCCTTAACCGCAATCGAAGCTAAGGGCTCTAATGGTGGTAGAGATAGAGCCCTCAAAACTAGAGCTAGATCCCACGGCGGCACGGAGGGTGGCCATGAAGGACACAATCTCCTCGCTCCTCTGAGAAAACTGATTACCAGAGTGTGCTTACCGATCGATTGCCCATCAACTGGGGAATGAAAAGCAGCAATAGCGGCCACATACACTTTCAGTGTGGATGGCAAACTCCCGCCATCCATTCTGTGCTGTAGAAAGCGCAAAACATCCGACACGGAACAGGTCCCCGGGTCAATACCGATGTCCTGGCACCATTTTGTGAAAATTCCCCACTTCAGAGCATAGAGGCGCCTGGTAGAAGGCGTGCGCGCCTCCGTAAGTGTGCTCAGAACTCGTGAGTGTAGAGCGTCCCGCTCATTTAGGGTCCCCGCAACGGCCACACATGAAGGTTACACAGCTTGGGGCTGGGGTGCCCTATCGTGCCGTTCGCCTGAGACAGCAGGTCCTTCCTGAGGGGGATTTGCCATGGGCACCACTAACACTCTCAGGTCCGCGAACCAGGGCTGATTCGGCCAGTTCAGGGCCACGAGTATCACTGACGCTCTCTCCTCCTTGATTTTGCACAACACCATAGGCAGAATCTTCACCGGAGGGAACGTGTAAAGCCTGGCTTCCGGCCAACGCAATGTCAGAGCATCTCCCGGCAGAGGGAGTGAGATAACGAGAAGAACGCCTGACAGTGCGTGTTCTCGCTTGTGGCAAACAGATCCACTTCCGCTCTCCCGAATCGATCCCAAATCATTTGAACTGATCCTGGGTGGAGCCTCCACTCTCCTTGAGGAATCCCGTTCCTCGAAAGCATGTCCGCTCCACGGTTCAGGATACCGGGGATGTGCGCCGCTCTTATGGAGAGAAAGTGTCGGTCCGCCCACAACAGGAGACTCGCTGCCTGTTTGAATAGAGCCCTGGAGCGCACGCCGCCCTGGCGATTTATGTACGAGACCACAGACATGTTGTCGGTTCGAATCAGTACATGTTGCCACTCCAATTTCGACCGAAAGGCTTGAAGGGCTAAGGACACCGCTTCCATTATTCCAAACGGTTTATGTGCCACCTTCTCTGTGACGCCTAGGCACACTGCTGAAGTACCTGAAGTTGACGCGTCCGTCGAGACCACGGTGCGCTGTGTCACTATACCCAAAGGAACTCCTGGGCTGAACATACCCGGGCTGTTCCATGGTCTCAGAGTGCTGACGCAACTGTGAGTGACCGTAATGCGCTTGTGGCCCGAAGACCACGCCCTCGGCGGAACTCGAGTTTTCAGCCAAAACTGCAGCGGCCGCATATATGCAGCAGACCCAGATGGCACACTGAAGAAGCCGCCGCCATCAGTCCCAGAAGCCTCTGAAATTCCCTCAGTGAAACAGACCTGCCCGTTCTGAAACGGCGCAGAGTCTATGAAATTGCCTCTATGCGCTCTTGAGAGAGACAGGCTCGCATCGCCATCGAGTCCAAACATACTCCCCGATATGTTATATTCTAACATATCCAGCTCTGTGACGGCCTTGCGGAGGACCTGACGAGCTCCTCCTGGAGCTCCTACTGAGACGCCCAATCCTTTTCTGACGCCGAGAGCGACATGGAGTCGTCTTCCTCGCCAGCTCCGAAGGAGACGAAGTTCGCGACGGCATGGGGGGGGGGAGCTATCGTCCGCGAAGTTGACAGCGTTCGGGCGGGGGAGGTCCTACCAGCGGCTCGCTGGCGGCACTTAGGCCTCATCCCCGCTGTTGCCCGAGCCACTTCTCCTCTGGCTCTGAGGGCGCGCACTGGCAGCTCGGCGCAGTGGGCACACGTGTCGTCCGTGAGTGCCGCCTCAGCGTGGGCAAGGACCAGGCAGGTGACACAGAACTGGTGAAGGTCGGGCGGGTCAATGGGACCTGCACAAATCTGAAATGTAGCAGCCATCAGTTGTGGAGAGGAAAACAGGGGTGAGCAGTCCTCTATTGCAACTTCCGCGATGACTTAGATAAGACTTCTAGCGTGAAGAAAGAGATTCTAACGTAATTTTCGCACCCATGCATTTTATACTGCCCGCTGACCTGTCAGTATTTGCATGCTTCGCGTCAATTGGCCAGCTGTCCCCAGCTGGCGTTATCCCATAAGATTTCAGCGAAAGTGGAGAAGGGAGGAGTTCCCATATACATCATAGCTGACGTAATGTTGAGTTACCACCTTGAAAGGGAACGGCTGTTTTAGTTTCATGTGAACGCGCTCCCTCTCCAGTCCGCTCGTTTCTCTTAAAGGGACAGTTCACCCCGAAAAGGACCATTCTCTCTTTACCTGCTAGAGGTCAAAAATACTGTATGTGAGAGATGATAACGATGTTAATGTTTTTCAACTATTGTCTTGGCAATGCTACCAACATCTGTGATTTCTACTATCTTCTAGACTCTGTTTCTGGCAACCTTTCGTATGGCGAAATGGGATTACAACTGGTCCGACAGGATGGAGATGATGATCACCGCTAACAGGTGAATGAGGCTGAATTTGACAGATTTGTTTGTTTTCAGGGCTGTTTCATATCAGTAATGTTCAGCAGAGATGTGCGCTCGCGATCCAGGTTATGAAGAATGCCTTAATGTTCAATCATGAGTAAATCCTGTATGTTTGTTCACAGTGATAATAATGGAAACACCAGCGATACGGAGGTGAGGAGGAGCGTCCCAGTTCAGTTCACTGTTGATCTGGCGATCAGTCTGTGAGTGGCATTTATTTAACTTCTCTCTTCTTCTGTTTCAGTTTGATCTGCTCTTCATCTCTGAATGATTGAAAACTCAACATCTAAATGTCTTTCTGTTCGGATTATTTTCTGTTCTGTTTTATTATTAGCAGTTAATGCACTGAGACAGTAACATTATATTAAAATGACAGAACAACACATGATTGACTGAGAAGTTATTGAGTTATTGTGTGTTTGTCAGAGTGGCTGAAGAATCTGTGACATATCTGAACTTCTCTCTGAAGGACAGAGGTCCAAAACCTCTCAACATCGTCTACAAGGTCAGAGAGTCAAACACACATCTACAGCTTCATCGTGTTGTTTCTGGGCTTCTCGTGATCAGATTGCTGTGTGTCTGTGTGTTTGTGTCCACAGGTGGAGAATCTGGGTCTTAAAGGTCTACCGGTGTCGCTCAAGCTCATCCTGCCCTGTCAAACTACACGTGTGATTTTAACTCCTCATAACTTCAGCATGCAGGAGGTGCGTCACTCGTTCATCAGCTCATACCATCAGACCAGCATGTGTTCTGCTGAATAAACATCTTCTGTTCTTCTCTACAGAACTCAGTGCCGTGTGGATTCATCAAACCGCAGGTAAGAGATCATAGACCCTTTTACAGCTGCTGTTGAAGTGATCGTTCACCCAAAACATGACCGTTCTGTCATCATTTACTCACTCTCATGTCATTCAAAAGTATGACTTTCTCTCTTTTGTTGAGCACAGATGGGATGTTTTGAACTTGTGTTTAAGCAACAGTGCAGCCCAAAAACACATTTCTTAAAATATCTTCTATGTTCCACTGAAGAAAGAAAGAAAGGTTTCGAACAACATGAGGCTGAATAAACAATGACAGAATGATCATTTCTGGGTGAACAGGCCCTTTAAGATCCGACCTCAAGCAGTCACAGTAAACGCATCTTCTGTCTGCTGGATTCATCTCTGTTTAGTTCAGTTGATTCTCTGGTTTATTGGTGTCAGTGTTTCAGTTCTCAGTGTTGTGTGGATGTTTCAGGACGGTCACTGCGGGAAGTTCGAGTGTGGTCAGTTTGATCTGCAGAAAGCTTCAGCAGTTCACTTCATCCTGAGGGCAGACGCAGCTCTCCAGAACGTGAAGGAATACGAGAGCGTGAGTGACGAACACAGACAAACACCAGTTTAAGATGGAATAACTCTGAAATCAGACTCTGTTTCTTCTGCTGTAGAAATACTCCTTCCACGAGTTCAGAGAGGATTCTGTCTTGAACATCAGCGCCGAGCTCCACTACAACAGAAGCCGCTACAACCAGACGTGGACCGGCCTGAAGGTGATGAGTGAAAGAAATCTGTACCTTTGCCATAACTGATGTTGTGCTTGTGCTGATCAGCGCGTGATTGTCAGTGTCGGCCTGAACTCACACCACAGACCTGCAGGAGTCCATGACTGACCTCACTCTTACAGTATTACAGATACAGACACTGTTCCGTCATATTTCTAACTATTTCTTCTTCACTCTGCAGGACGACCCTCACACATCACAGGTATCTCACTCCTTCATCCATCATTCAAAGATGATCAACGTTTGTACAGTTAGTTGTGATGAGTTTCTCTCTGTTCCTCTCAGATCGCAGTGAAGGTGGAGTTTGTCGTTCCACCCAGTCTAATGCTGATCGTGTGCACTGGTGCAGGGGGCGGGGTCATCCTGCTCATTATCATATTGATCCTGCTGCTGAAGGTAAGAACCAATCAGATCACCTCACACCTGATGTCATCATTCACCTCTCAAAGTCTCAAGCTAATCTGTTCATCTGTGTGTTTGTGTGTAGTGCGGGTTTTTCAAACGAAAGCGTCCTGAAGAGTTTCCCTCAGAGGATGAAGATCTAACTGCGGTTGAAGACTCTCCTCTCATGAACATGAATGACAGCGCAGAGAAAAAGAGCGGAGTGACAGACAGCGCAGAGAAAAAGAGCGGAGTGACAGACAGCGTGGTTGAAGCCTCTCTTTGCAGGAGTTTTTCATTAACTGCTCAAGCAGGAGACAGTGAGAACGACAGCACAGAGAAAAAGAACGGAGTGAAAGAGACGAATCCCAGTCCTGAACCGCCAAACACTGACAAATAAACCCACAGTTTATTTTCAGCAAGTAAATGACGGTGAAGATGTTTGTTTGGAAAAATATGAATATTGTTAACAATCTTTAATGCTCAATTTGTATAATGTTTCTTGAGGATCAGTGTGTGTTCAGTAAATTTAATCTAATGATCCTAAACTTGTGATGTAATAGCTAGTCTTGTTATTCTGTACATTCAAATTTTTAAAAGAAGATCAATTAAAGGTAAATCATAATTCAAATAAAATGATTTTATTATGTATGATATTGGTGGGTCTGTTTATTGTTAGACTGATGTTTTTGGCACTATTACAAGACATACATGAAAACTAATTAACAAAATGCTTTAAATTTATGTACACTAATTACATATCCTCACTACAAATCTCGAGATTACAGTCACATAAAAACTCACACACAACATCTTTAAGGTAATCATCAGAGAATGAAACACAAAATGTAAAAATATAAATAAAACTAAAGATATAAATGCATTACATTACGTGTCACATGATAATGCAACCTTCTACAGATCATTTACAGATGTGAATATGGTTCGCATTTATCGCGATTAGAGCGCAGACGGCTCCGGATCGCTCTTGTGGAACTTGTGTTATAATCAATGTTTATCGTTAGTTATACTACAGGAATGCTGAATGCTTGATTCTGATTGGTTGACGAACGTTCTAAGGTGTGTGCAGTTATTTTCAGGGAAACGCACGGCTGAAGTAGTTCCAGCAAGTCTTGACCGCATCACAGTTCCATATCACTACGCCAAATGATTTCAGTTATTTCAAAGGTCTTTACAGCCGACAGAACAGAGAGAGATAGAGAGATTTTTATTTTTTTAAAACAGAGTTCTCTACAACACAAAAAACTCTATTTCCAAAACATAGGAACATAAATAAATAGAGCATGATTTAACTCAAAACAGTCCCAAAACACAGAACATTCTCCACAACAGAACATTAAACAGTTTTAAAGCACCAAATGATAATGAACTCTGGAGGGTTCTCCTCCGTTGCCGGCCGCCAGTTCTTGATCTGATCAAAGCTTTTAACAATCTGGCACCACAATACTTAACTGATCTCTTGGTTCCGTATACCCCATCTAGAAACCTGAGATCCAGTGATCATGGCCTTTTAACAGTCCCTAAAGTAAAACTCAAAAAACGTGGTGATCGTGCTTTTGCCGCCGCTGGTCCGAAGCTGTTGAACAGCCTTCCTCTGTCTATCAGGCATGCTGCACATCTATCTGCACTTTTAAAATTCAGCTTAAGACTTATTTTTTCTCTTTGGCTTTTAACACTATATAGCTACCTCCCGCTTTTGATTACTTATTTTTGTTTGTATTTATAAATGCATGCTTAAATGTGTGTCTTTTATTCTTTGTAAAGCACTTTGGTCAACCTTGGTTGAGTCTTAAATGTGCTCTATAAATAAAGGATTGATTGATTAAATGATTGATCTCTAGTAAATCCCCTTGTTTGGCGAGAAGAGTGAGGATTGCTCTCCTGCAGCTCAATGGTAAATGTCCTTTACTTAAACTGTCTCCGAGAACAAGCAACAAATCTTTGCCAATCACAGGCCAGAAAACTTAATAAAAGTCCACAGGAAGGCCATCAATGCCTGGAGCTTTACTGCTTTCTAGACTCTGCGACACAGAATGTAGTTCATCAGCAGAGATCGGTGCACCTAACTCGCCGTTAGCCTCCTCTGGGACCTCTGGTAAGCCCTCATAGAAGGACTGCGCCCCCTCTGGTCTCTCCTGGAACTCACTCTTGAAGAGCTTCTCTGTGTTAGCCTCCTCTGGTCTCTCCTGTAAGCCCTCATAGAAGGACTGCGCCCCCTCTGCTCTCTCCTGGAACTCACTCTTGAAGAGCTTCTCAGCGTTAGCCTCCTCTGGTCTCTCCTGTAAGCCCTCATAGAAGGACTGCGCCCCCTCTGGTCTCTCCTGGAACTCACTCTTGAAGAGCTTCTCTGTGTTAGCCTCCTCTGGTCTCTCCTGTAAGCCCTCATAGAAGGACTGCGCCCCCTCTGGTCTCTCCTGGAACTCACTCTTGAAGAGCTTCTCTGTGTTAGCCTCCTCGGGGACCTCTGGTAAGCCCTCATAGAAGGACTGCGCCCCCTCTGGTCTCTCCTGGAACTCACTCTTGAAGAGCTTCTCTGTGTTAGCCTCCTCTGGTCTCTCCTGTAAGCCCTCATAGAAGGACTGCGCCCCCTCTGCTCTCTCCTGGAACTCACTCTTGAAGAGCTTCTCAGCGTTAGCCTCCTCTGGTCTCTCCTGTAAGCCCTCATAGAAGGACTGCGCCCCCTCTGGTCTCTCCTGGAACTCACTCTTGAAGAGCTTCTCTGTGTTAGCCTCCTCTGGTCTCTCCTGTAAGCCCTCATAGAAGGACTGCGCCCCCTCTGGTCTCTCCTGGAACTCACTCTTGAAGAGCTTCTCTGTGTTAGCCTCCTCTGGTCTCTCCTGTAAGCCCTCATAGAAGGACTGCGCCCCCTCTGGTCTCTCCTGGAACTCACTCTTGAAGAGCTTCTCTGCGTTAGCCTCCTCGGGGACCTCTGGTAAGCCCTCATAGAAGGACTGCGCCCCCTCTGGTCTCTCCTGGAACTCACTCTTGAATAGCTTCTCTGTGTTAGCCTCCTCTGGTCTCTCCTGTAAGCCCTCATAGAAGGACTGCGCCCCCTCTGGTCTCTCCTGGAACTCACTCTTGAAGAGCTTCTCTGCATTAGCCTCCTCGGGGACCTCTGGTAAGCCCTCATAGAAGGACTGCGCCCCCTCTGGTCTCTCCTGGAACTCACTCTTGAAGAGCTTCTCTGCGTTAGCCTCCTCGGGGACCTCTGGTAAGCCCTCATAGAAGGACTGCGCCCCCTCTGGTCTCTCCTGGAACTCACTCTTGAAGAGCTTCTCTGCGTTAGCCTCCTCGGGGACCTCTGGTAAGCCCTCATAGAAGGACTGCGACACCTCTGGTCTCTCCTGGAACTCACTCTTGAAGAGCTTCTCTGCGTTAGCCTCCTCGGGGACCTCTGGTAAGCCCTCATAGAAGGACTGCGCCCCCTCTGGTCTCTCCTGGAACTCACTCTTGAAGAGCTTCTCTGCGTTAGCCTCCTCGGGGACCTCTGGTAAGCCCTCATAGAAGGACTGCGCCCCCTCTGGTCTCTCCTGGAACTCACTCTTGAAGAGCTTCTCTGCGTTAGCCTCCTCGGGGACCTCTGGTAAGCCCTCATAGAAGGACTGCGCCCCCTCTGGTCTCTCCTGGAACTCACTCTTGAAGAGCTTCTCTGCGTTAGCCTCCTCGGGGACCTCTGGTAAGCCCTCATAGAAGGACTGCGCCACCTCTGGTCTCTCCTGGAACTCACTCTTGAAGAGCTTCTCTGCGTTAGCCTCCTCGGGGACCTCTGGTAAGCCCTCATAGAAGGACTGCGCCACCTCTGGTCTCTCCTGGAACTCACTCTTGAAGAGCTTCTCTGCGTTAGCCTCCTCGGGGACCTCTGGTAAGCCCTCATAGAAGGACTGCGCCCCCTCTGGTCTCTCCTGGAACTCACTCTTGAAGAGCTTCTCTGCGTTAGCCTCCTCGGGGACCTCTGGTAAGCCCTCATAGAAGGACTGCGCCACCTCTGGTCTCTCCTGGAACTCACTCTTGAAGAGCTTCTCTGCGTTAGCCTCCTCGGGGACCTCTGGTAAGCCCTCATAGAAGGACTGCGCCACCTCTGGTCTCTCCTGGAACTCACTCTTGAAGAGCTTCTCTGCGTTAGCCTCCTCGGGGACCTCTGGTAAGCCCTCATAGAAGGACTGCGCCCCCTCTGGTCTCTCCTGGAACTCACTCTTGAAGAGCTTCTCTGCGTTAGCCTCCTCGGGGACCTCTGGTAAGCCCTCATAGAAGGACTGCGCCCCCTCTGGTCTCTCCTGGAACTCACTCTTGAAGAGCTTCTCTGCGTTAGCCTCCTCGGGGACCTCTGGTAAGCCCTCATAGAAGGACTGCGCCCCCTCTGGTCTCTCCTGGAACTCACTCTTGAAGAGCTTCTCTGCGTTAGCCTCCTCGGGGACCTCTGGTAAGCCCTCATAGAAGGACTGCGCCCCCTCTGGTCTCTCCTGGAACTCACTCTTGAAGAGCTTCTCTGCGTTAGCCTCCTCGGGGACCTCTGGTAAGCCCTCATAGAAGGACTGCGCCACCTCTGGTCTCTCCTGGAACTCACTCTTGAAGAGCTTCTCTGCGTTAGCCTCCTCGGGGACCTCTGGTAAGCACTCATAGAAGGACTGCACCCCCTCTGGTCTCTCCTGGAACTCACTCTTGAAGAGCTTCTCTGCGTTAGCCTCCTCGGGGACCTCTGGTAAGCCCTCATAGAAGGATTGCGCCCCCTCTGGTCTCACCTGGAACTCACTCTTGAAGAGCTTCTCAGCGTTAGCCTCCTCGGGGACCTCTGATAAGCCCTCATAGAAGGACTGCGCCACGTCTGGTCTCTCCTGGAACTCACTCTTGAAGAGCTTCTCTGCGTTAGCCTCCTCGGGGACCTCTGGTAAGCCCTCATAGAAGGACTGCGCCCCCTCTGGTCTCTCCTGGAACTCACTCTTGAAGAGCTTCTCAGCGTTAGCCTCCTCGGGGACCTCTGGTAAGCCCTCATAGAAGGACTGCGCCCCCTCTGGTCTCTCCTGGAACTCACTCTTGAAGAGCTTCTCAGCGTTAGCCTCCTTGGGGACCTCTGGTAAGCCCTCATAGAAGGACTGCGCCACCTCTGGTCTCTCCTGGAACTCACTCTTGAAGAGCTTCTCTGAGTTAGCCTCCTCGGGGACCTCTGATAAGCCCTCATAGAAGGACTGCGCCACGTCTGGTCTCTCCTGGAACTCACTCTTGAAGAGCTTCTCTGCGTTAGCCTCCTCGGGGACCTCTGGTAAGCCCTCATAGAAGGACTGCGCCCCCTCTGATTCACACACTTCCTGCTCAGCTACTGTTCGGACGCTCTTGCTTACTGCTCCGCGCTTTGCTCTATCGCTTTTACATTTTATCTCCTATTTTTTCTATATTTGATTTCCTTTATTTTATTTCCTTTTATCACCTAATTTTAACTTCAGCAAATCAGCACAGTGCTCATACGACAAAGTTTGGATTACTACAAAAACTGAGAATTCTTTTACCCGACCAGCTTACATACCGGGAAAGGAAAACACAACTGCCTACAAGGATAAGAGAAAATGTCTCTTCTGGAATCTACTTGCTGCACTAACTGCCACAGACTTTTACAAAGGATTGCAGTTCTAGAAACAAAGTTATTTACGGGACCACCAAACCAGACGGAGCACACAACAGAGCTTCGTCATGGACACCCTCAGCATACCGGTGAGTCCCATGAAACTAGTACTCCTCGACAGGTAGAGAAACAAGCCGATCGACTTACTAATCGATGGCACAAACAGGGAGCTAAACCCAAAGGCACTCGAGACATCAGACTGTCACGAGCATCACATATTACCGCAGTAGCATCCTCTACCCCAGATACAGCTCTGACAAGGATTGCAAACACTGGCCTCCTACCACCGCCTATACATCTTGAGAACAGATTTGAAGTACTAATGAATGTAAATGAGGAATCCACAAATGTGTTGAATGTGATCGAACACAGACTGAATGGGCCAGTAGCTAACACTGATGCTAACTGGCGCTCAAGGTCGAGCAGACAGCGGCACTCAGCTCAGAGCTCAGCCGGGCCCAGGACTCTGATAGTGGGGGACTCCATAATCAGAAACATTAGCAACAGGGATACAACTACGTGCTGCCTTCCACAAGCAACAACTTCTGATATAAACAGGGAACTTCAGAACATTCTGATGAAACATAAGACTGCAAATCGACTCATCATACATGTGGGGAAGAATGATATTCATAAAGAGCAGTCAGAACTCCTTAAGAAGGATTTCAATGAACTTTTTGAAACACTTAAAAGACTGAAAGTTCAAACATTCATCAGTGGACCTCTCCCAGCAAGAGGAACAAACAGGTTTTCACGGTTGCTTGGGCTAAATACATGGCTGCAAAAAACCTGCAATATAAAAGCAGTGAACTTCATTGACAATTTCAATCTTTTCTGGAGTCAACGACAACTGTTTCATCGGGACGGCCATCACCCAAACAAACTTGGTTCAAGAGTGTTAAAGGACAATATCTACTTCTCCCTAAATCATCCTTCTGCGGTTTGTGCCAATCCACTCAATCTGAATGGCACACACACACCTGGACACAGTATGAATGACCACGGGACTTCACTTCAGCAGCAAAATGGACATGATAACACCACTCCGCCACAACAACCTCTGCTCACGGACACAATCTCAGCTGAGCCCTGTACACAGAGCTCACCACAGACAGCCATATCAGAACTGCTTGAAGATTCAGCACCCAAGGACGACTTCCTGGAAAACAGCCAGGGAAGCCAGGACAGCATATTACAGCCTCCTATAACACCAGAGCAACAGCCCCTTTCACCAGACACTTTCTCCCTCTCCCCTGCAACGCCACTACTCTGCTTCTCACAGAAAATGGAAGAACTGGTGCATGCTGGAACCAGACTATCCCACTCTTTTGCTGCAAGCCCCCAGATACCAACTAAAAAAAGACAGGCACCACTACCACCAAAGCCTGCGGGCCCAGCTCGCCCTCCCCCTCCTCCTGTGAGAGCTCTTCGGCCTCTGCCACAACGCCAGGGCCCACACCCTCCTCCTTCTGCTCGAGGTGAACCAAAAACAACTGATACCAGCTCTCAGTGATGTGTGTCGGGTCCCCGCTCTGATAACAGTAACTTTCTCAAATGTTTACAAAACAAGCGGGAACCCAGTGTGCCTGTATCTTTCTCTATTGCTGTTCTATTACATGATAGAAAGTCTAAGGCCTTCAATAGCCGTACAGCAAACCAAACTAATCTGGTGCCTATTACACGTCAAACTAATATTGCTGTGGGGAAAAGTAAGTCTGTTAAGTTAGCTCTTTTAAACATTCGCTCACTTAAAAATAAATCACTTCTAGTCAACGACTTAATAACCACAAACAACCTGGATTTTATGCTTCTAAATGAAACCTGGTTAGAAGACAGCTACAGTGCAACAATCCTCAATGAAGCAGCCCCTCCTAACTTTACTTTTATGAGTGTCTGCAGAGCTGTTAAGAGAGGTGGGGGTCTAGCTGCTCTTTTTAAAGATATCTATCAATGTAAGCAAATATCATTTGGGAATTACTTGTCTTTCGAATATCTGGGTATTGTGTTAAAAGGTGCTCCACGCATTTTACTTTTCATTATTTACAGGCCTCCAAAATACTCTCCAGCCTTTGCTGAGGACTTTACAGAACTGTTATCAACAATTACCTCAGAGTTTGACTGTTTTGCCATTGCTGGAGATTTTAACATCCATATAGATAATGGAGAAAACAATATGGCAAAAGAAATCAAAACTGTTTTAAAAACTTTTGATCTGACTCAGCATGTACATGGACCCACACACAATCGTGGACACACTTTAGATTTACTTATCAGTAAGGGTCTAAACATTTCATCGATTGTTATTAAGGATGTAGCACTGTCTGATCATTTCTGTATTTTCTTTGATATATTGATCTCTCCTGCCACTGAAGCTAGATCTATGTCTGTCAAGAAGAGATGCTTAAATGAGAACACTAGTGTCCTATTTATGAAGGCTATATCCTTAACACCAAGCATATCTGCAGACTCTGTTGATTTTCTCCTTGATTCTTTTAACTCAAAAGTTAAAGGTGTAATTGATGATATTGCTCCTGTTAAAGTCAGGAAGAAGAGTGGCAGACAAAAGGCACCTTGGAGAAACTCAACAGCAGTGCAAAATATGAAAAGACAATGCAGAAAAGTAGAGCGCATGTGGCGGAAGACAAAACTTGTAGTCCATTATAACATCTACAAAGACAGCCTTCATGCTTTCAATATGGAACTAGGCAAAGCTAGACAGACTTTCTTCTCAAATATTATAAACAGCAATTTAAACAACACACGCACTCTTTTTGCTACTGTAGAGAGACTGACAAACCCCCCAAGCCAGATTCCCAGTGAAATGCTCTCAGACAGCAAGTGCAGTGAGTTTGCTTCTTTCTTCTCTGAGAAAATCAATAATATCAGAAAGGTGATCAGCACATCCTTGAGTTGCGCTGGGGTCAGACAGATCAAACCACCTGAGAAAGTAGTTACTATGTCTGATTTCAAAGAAATTGATGGCAAAATTTTGGAAGAAACCGTACAGCACCTTAAAACATCAACCTGCGCTCTTGACACACTTCCCACATCGTTTTTCAAAAGTGTGTTAAACAGTTTAGAAGCAGATCTTCTAGAAGTGGTAAATGCTTCACTTCTCTCTGGGAGTTTTCCAAACTCCCTAAAAACTGCAGTTGTCAAGCCCCTCCTGAAAAAGAGCAATCTGGATAAGACCATATTAAGCAACTATAGACCGATCTCAAATCTTCCCTTCATAGGCAAGGTCATTGAAAAAGTTGTCTTCAATCAGCTGAACAAATTCTTATGCTCGAATGGATACTTTGACAATTTTCAATCTGGTTTCCGACCGCACCACAGCACAGAGACAGCGCTCATAAAGATAATAAACGATATTCGCTTAAATACTGACTCAGGCAAATTATCAGTGCTGGTGCTACTCGACCTCAGTGCTGCATTTGACACTGTCGATCACAACATACTTCTGGACAGGCTGGAAAACTGGGTGGGGCTTTCTGGGATAGTCCTAAAATGGTTCAGGTCATACTTAGATGGGAGAGGTTATTATGTGAGTATAGGAGACCATAAGTCTGAGTGGACATCCATGACATGCGGAGTCCCTCAAGGCTCAATTCTTGCACCACTCCTGTTCAACCTGTATATGCTCCCAATGAGCCAAATAATGAGAAAGAACCAAATTGCTTACCACAGCTATGCAGACGACACACAGCTCTACTTAGCCCTATCGCCTAACGATTACAGCCCCATTGACTCCCTGTGCCAATGCATTGATGAAGTCAACAGTTGGATGTGTCAAAACTTTCTTCAGTTAAACAAAGACAAAACTGAAGTCATTGCGTTTGGAAACAAAGATGAAGTTCTCAAGGTGAACGCATACTTTCACTCTAGGGGTCAAACAACTAAACATCAAGTCAGGAATCTTGGTGTGACACTAGAGTCAGACCTTAGTTTCAGTAGTCATGTCAAAGCAATAACTAAATCAGCATACTATCATCTGAAAAATATAGCAAGAATAAGATGCTTTGTTTCCAGACAAGACTTAGAGAAACTTGTTCATGCTTTCATCACCAGCAGGGTGGATTATTGTAATGGACTCCTCACTGGCCTTCCCAAAAAGACCATAAGACAGTTGCAGCTCATACAGAACGCTGCCGCCAGGATTCTGAGCAGAACCAGAAAATATGAACATATCACACCAGTCCTCAGGTCTTTACACTGGCTCCCAGTTAAATTTAGGATTGATTTTAAAGTATTATTACTGGTATATAAATCATTCAATGGCCTAGGACCTCAATACATTGCAGATATGCTCACTGAATATAAACCCAACAGATCACTCAGATCATTAGGATCATATCAGCTAGAAATACCAAGGGTTCACTCTAAGCATGGCGAGTCCGCTTTTAGCTATTATGCCAGCCGCAGCTGGAACCAGCTTCCAGAGGAGATCAGATGTGCTCCTACTGTAGTCACATTCAAATCCAGACTCAAAACACATCTGTTTAGCTATGCATTTACTGAATGAGCACTGTGCCAATGTTCGTCCGACTGTTTGTACTGTATTTTATTTTGTATTCTTCTAAACTGTTTTAACTATTCTTATTTCTTTTTATTATTTTAATTTCTTCTATGTAAAGCACTTTGAATTGCCATTGTGTATGAAATGTGCTATATAAATAAACTTGCCTTGCCTTGCCTTGCCTTGCCTTGGTCTCTCCTGGAACTCACTCTTGAAGAGCTTCTCTGCGTTAGCCTCCTCGGGGACCTCTGGTAAGCCCTCATAGAAGGACTGCGCCACCTCTGGTCTCTCCTGGAACTCACTCTTGAAGAGCTTCTCTGCGTTAGCCTCCTCGGGGACCTCTGGTAAGCCCTCATAGAAGGACTGCGCCCCCTCTGGTCTCTCCTGGAACTCACTCTTGAAGAGCTTCTCTGCATTAGCCTCCTCTGGGGACCTTAGGTAAGCCCTCATAGAAGGACTGCGCCCCCTCTGGTCTCTCCTGGAACTCACTCTTGAAGAGCTTCTCTGCTTTAGCCTCTTCTGAAACCTTAGGTAAGCCCTCATAGAAGGACTGCGCCCCCTCTGGTCTCTCCTGGAACTCACTCTTGAAGAGTTTCTCTGCATTAGCCTCCTCTGGGGACCTTAGGTAAGCCCTCATAGAAGGACTGCGCCCCCTCTGGTCTCTCCTGGAACTCACTCTTGAAGAGCTTCTCTGCTTTAGCCTCTTCTGAAACCTTAGGTAAGCCCTCATAGAAGGACTGCGCCCCCTCTGGTCTCTCCTGGAACTCACTCTTGAAGAGCTTCTCAGCGTTAGCCTCCTCGGGGACCTCTGGTAAGCCCTCATAGAAGGACTGTGCCCCCTCTGGTCTCTCCTGGAACTCACTCTTGAAGAGCTTCTCATAAAAAGCAACTGCAGATTTATGGATGCCCACAGACTCTTGCAGCAGTTGTCCAGTGCTGGACTCAGAGATTGCATAAGTCTCCTTTGTCCATTTTTTCGTTCAAGGCCGACAAAAAAACACGATAATGTGCATCCATTTTGGCCATATTTTGATGACGTGAGCGAACCAGAGCACCTTGGGCAGAAAACCCCAACAGGTTAGATAGAGCTGACTATTTCTTTTGAGAATTTTAAAATGTTCTCATTCTCTTGTTGAGTCAAATCTTGCAGCACTATTTCACTCTCCAAAGCTTTCATAGATCTAGTTATCTCGCTTGTGACATTGAGAGTATACTGTAGGCACAGATGTTTTATATTGACCTTCCCTGTGTCCCACCACTGTTGTAAAGAAGTGTATTCAGATTTTGGAGACCACTCCAAAAATACTTAAAAGCATCTTTAAAAGCATTATCAGAAAGCAAGGATACAATAAAATGCCAATAGGCATTTCGCATCCTTAATGTGAAGTAGCTTGTACAAGGCAATGATCTGAAATACCAACTGGGTGTATTGAACAACCTTTAAGTACATTACTCTGATGTTTGAAACAGTAAAATCTATCAAGCCTAGCCAAAGAATTAATTTTAACATGAGTCCAAGTATATTGACGCTGAGTAGTATGAAAAAGCCTCCAAACATCACATAGATCATTCATCTCAATTAATTTAACAAGACAATTCGTCCTGGCTTCATGTGGTTCTGGGTGGTTTCACTGAGTTACTTATTACAGTATAGAGTGTTTAAAAAGACCACCCTTTCTGTGCCTACAGTTGGAGCATTAGTGAAAGTCAATTTACTTTTCAAATACAGCTTGTATTTTTAACAGGCAACCTTCAATGATTTCCTCAGTAACACAAGAAATGGGTAAAACATCTCTAGAAAACAGGAACCAACTCCACCACTGTTACTACTCTTATGACTGAGAACAGCTTCCCCATCCCAATCTTTCTTCCATGCAGTTTCATTTTCAGCTGTGCTATGCGTGCATTTCTTGTAAAAAAAAAGAAAAAAAAAAGACATTTCATTTCTTAACTTTAAACAAACTGAAAAGGGAAACTATCTTTGCATCCTCTCTGGCACCATTAATGTTTAAAGAACCCAGCTTTGTGTCACACATATCAAATGGTAAAGAGTTAGTTCAGCCCAAAATGAAAATTCTGTCAGTAATTACTCTCCCTCATGTTGTTCCAACCCCATAAGACTTTCGTTTATCTTCGGAACACAAATTAAGATATTTTTGATGAAATCTGAGAGCCGTCTCACTGCTTCATAGGCTTCTATTGTAATTGAAATTGCTGGCAGAGAGTTAGTAAATATGTTTAAAATAGTCCAGGTGACTACAGTGGCTCAACCTTAAGTTTATCAAGCGACGAGAATACTTTTTGTGCGCAAAAAAACAACAAAAATAACAACTTTTTTCAACTATTCATTTTCTTCTGTGTGGGCCACACAGTGTAACAGTGCAGCGCTTCTGGGTTGTACGTCAGAACGGAGGTTCACTATTGGCCGACGCTGGTCATGTGTGTGATGCTGGCCAATAGTGAGCTGGCGTTCTGACGTACAACCCAGAAGCGCTGTATTCGCTGTGTTAATTTGTGTTCCGAAGATGAACGAACGTCTTGCGGGGTTGGAACAACATGAGGGAGAGTAATTACTGACAGAACTTTCATTTTTGGGTGAACTAACCCTTTAAGTTGCATTTAAACAAAACGGAGGGGTTAACACACAAAAACAGAATAAAAAGCAGACACTAAACCATCATTAGCTATTTGTGCTCTTACTTCTATCATACATTTTTTAAGAGGAAAAATGTCAAGGTCTGTGAAGGTCAGTTGGCCGGGATGTTCTGTATTTTTCATGAAGAGTTTAACTGAATCAAAGAACAGCTTTAAATCTGGGAAAAATTCATCAACTTTAACTGATCTCAAGCCTTTGGTTCTTTGTAAAAAGGACTGAATTTTGTTGAAAGAGTAAGCACTCTCCACATCTGTGTGTCTCCACTAACATCCTGCATGTTCATCAACCCATCATCTGATGGAGAACAACAGCTCAGAGGATTCGTCTTTGACACTTTTATAACTTGTTCAGTGTTTGATATATTTTCTGGATTTTTTCTCTTGGTTGACAATTTGGAAAGATCAGCATCCACCAAAACATCTTCCTCATTAAACAACACTGACTCAGCTTCTCTAGTCGCGGTTTGACCAACATTTAACTGTACTTTTCGTTCAACCGCTACATTTTCCATCAGCTCATTCTCCTGATCGCTATCATCTCGGTTTTCTTCCTGCACATCTCTGCGGTTCGCCAGGTAAAGAGGCTCCGCTTTCGGCCCGATCGGGCGGCGGGTCCGCTGCTTTAGCCCGCGTCTCACCTGCTCTCTCCGGGCACGAACAAACCACATGCCCAACAGCCCCACACCCAAAGCATTTCATCGTCTCTGATGTTACATGCACAGTGTAGTCAAAGTCATCAACCTTAAACTTAACCCCTTGCCCGTCAGGGATCACTGGTGATCCCGGATTATTGTTGTTCAAAATGCATTACTCTTCAAAACATCACACTCTTACTTGATCTGGACAAACTCAGCATTATGAGAAAGATTTACGACTCCAGCTTCGATATTTGACCACTGTTTATGATTAAACTGGTTTGCAGTAACATTAATTGCTTAATTTATGTCAGGAGTGCAAAATAATTAATCTGTAACGATCGTTATTTTGAATAGAAATCAACACTCACACGACATTCATTCTCGTCTTCTCCGGTTTATTTGTGCTCAAATAGATATAATATACAGCATACGACAGGGCTATTAGTCCAATAGTGCGCATATTTGGAGAAATAATGGATAATTATTACATGCTAGTAAAATCATTCATCATACAGAATAACATTTGTATTCATTTTCCACTGAATTATGCGATCTGAAGAGCTCAAACAGCGAACAGAGCTTGTTGTGTGTCTCCTCTTCCCGATTTGCGTCAGATTTGACCTCAAACATTTCTCATTCGCTGTACCAGCTGTCAATAATCTCACGTGGTTCAACGTGACCTCTTCTGCATGACGCGTCATGTGCAACACTTCCTGATTCTGGACATCCGTGATAAACAAAGCGAAAGTGGCATTTCTTCACCGAAACAAGCAGCTAATAAATGCACAATTTAAGTATTTGTGTTTTGTGTTTGATTTTCGTGCGATTTGGGGTGTTTTTATATGAATAAAGAATAAATTTATAGGTAAGCATAGCCCATAGCTTCATATAAATTGCTAAATATAACATATTTCAAAATCTTTTTTTTACTTGAAAACATTTTAAACCGCGACCGGAATATGATACAAATACTCGATGGTGTTTTAAAGTGAGCTTTTAGTAAAAGTGTAATATTAATCAATTAAATTGTGTCATGTAGCTTGAGGCTACCTGTTGTGCTAATGCACCTGCTACAGGAACTTTCTATTGCATACAATCATTTTTTAAAAATAATTCGCCTTTAAAAGTTCCAAGAATAGTTTTTTATTGTTTGTTTTCTAACAAGACTTAATGATTATTCATGTAGAGTGGATTTACATAGCTGTCGATGGCCAAGCATTATGCCAGAAGAAATGCTATAATGGCTGAATTCAAACAAAAGAATAAGGATAAAAGAATAAAGAAGATTAAGTCTCATACCGGCAGAGGTGTGAAAGGTTCGTCTATTTAAATGAATAGAACATGAATGGGCCAGTTCTCCTCGCCAGACATTAGTCAGAGACTGTAAATGGGTGTTTACAGGGCAATAAAACATTTGATGAGAATCTTGTAGCCTTCTAAAAAACTTATCTGAAATCCTCCCCTGACATGGTCTTACAATAAGCATCATAAAATGCATAATTTTAGAGATATTATACTCAGATTTGAAATGAAGCATGACTACAATTGTGGCTACACTTTAGTTGTGGTTATAAGTTGCTATCCTAAATTCAAATAATATTTTTATACATTTAATAAATATGTTCTTAATATTTGTTGTTTTTGTTTTTATGTTTGAGCTTATATATCTCAATATTAATAACAGTCTGGTTAATTTTGAGTCTTGAACTATAAACTCTCAAGGGTTGGCTTTCTAAATATATGTGTGTTATGTGTCTATTCAGAATGACTTATGAGCAGCAACCTTTTTAATTTGGGTATGTCATGTATGCAGCACTTTCCAAAAGTGGGGGTGACTGGTAAGGGTAAACACCAAGTTCAATTCTTCGTAGCTCTTTTTGAGAATCATGTGTACATGTCTCCTAAAAGACACAACGTGTTTAAGATGAGGAGAGTTACAGCTGATAGGGATCATCGTTATCGGAGACGTAGTTTTCCGTGTCTCCCTAGTTCCTTTTCTAGATTTACTAGAGACAAAACTGGTGTGTATGTGTCCTGAATCAATACTGCACTCTCAGGTAACTGATTTATTTTGTCCACACTGTCTAAAAAGATCACAATAGCACTATTTATCCTTGAAGCTGATTTAACACTGTTATATCCGACAGTCTCACCCGCAGCTAGACTGCACTCTTCAGCCGAACACCCGTTAGGTGGAGAAGGTTTAATAGCGTGCCGGCGCGTGAGTCTGTGCAAACGAATGTGTTCTCCTGCTGCAGCCATGCTGACCAGCCACTGCCTCCACAAAACTAGAAAAACCCAACAAACACTGTTTCTCTAAACTACTCCTCAAAACATCAACAGAGAAACAAGAGTTTAGGAAAAAAGAGAATTAGAAAACTCACATTCAGCACGCTCTCAGCAGCACTCACCGACTCACTCCCAACACACACACTCAGAGAGAGAGAGAGAGAGAGAGAGAGAGAGAGAGAGAGACTTTTAAAGGTCTATTTAACCGCTAACTTTTCACATTAACAATGTTTCCCGGAGAATATATATTTTTAAATAAAATAAAAACACAGATACACTTAAATATACATTTCCAAGCAGCCATCATTATCAACATCACAAATGCATTGATTTATTCCCCATTTATATTTAAACATTTCAATGTCACTGACCAGTTTATAAAAAGTAAATTAAATTTTAATACGAGATTTTAGTAAACCTTTTAAAATGGACGCCACATCAGTAGATCCATCACCACTCAAAAGCTTTTTCCGTGACAACCATATGGCCAGGTTTTCCTGCCCAAATAAAAAAATAATCAAAACATGAACTTCCCTTTTATTACTACTATATTTTGGCACATAAATGAAATAAATCTGTGTAAAAACTTCCCCCAGAGTATTACACCACTCTTCCAATCTATAAAAAAGTGTTTGAAGCCTTTCACATTCTGAAAACAGATGAAGAACGGTTTCCTGTTTTAACACACAGAGAATAAAATACTTTTTTTCCAGCATCTCGAAACAAAACCAGCTGTGGTGTCTTAAAAGATAGCAAGCAACCCTCCTTTCCTTGCCATGTCCCAGTCTCAGCAGAGACACTCAGCTCTGGAAACACACGTTCGTCCTCCTCCTCTTCAAAGGTTTCTAGTGCCAGTCTATAGTCCTGTGGCAGAGACTCTACAATCTCATTCAACACTTTCTGTGCCAGTCTGATTGATTTTAGTCCCAGTTTTAAAGCCAAACTTTCAGCAGTTATCCATTAGTTTCCATTAAATGTCCAATCTTTACAATTTTCGCTTTCCACATGGCTTTTCTGAGGGTGTCTGATTTAGAAATGTCCAAATCTAATTCAAGATTAAAAAGTAGCGGTTCTTCTTTCAGCCATAATGTCCCATTTCCACTCCTTGAAAACTTAAAAAGTGTCCATAATCTTAAAATTGATCTATAAAAAGAGCTCAGTCCAGAAAGGTCCAGTTTATTAATTTCCATAGAGCCGGCGCCAGCCGCGCTGATGAGGGGGCGTTCACATTAACGCACGTCACCACTTTTTGCCAGGGTCGATATTCTCCCCACCACTTTTTAAAACATCTTCGCGGCACGGATGTACCAATACAAATTAATAAAACATCTCCAGTTAACTAGCAGAGCATTCATTTTGTTCGTTTGTCAAATTAGAGTCGTTCTAGCGCTGAAATGTGTTGTTTTTTAAATCAAGTGATCAAAGTGCTCGATGCCGCTGCGATCAGTGGCGCGGATACAGTGTTGTCTTGTGGCTCGCGCAGTCTTCACACGGACGCGCGCTTCAATCCGTTGCGGAGACTGAGCTATTCGTTTCGTTCTGGTGAAATCACAACAACATGTGCAAAACAGATCCACACACACGCACACACAAACACACACACACACACACACACACACACACACACACACACACACACATACAAATGAACTGGTAGTGCTATTACCATACAGCAAAAAAAGAGGCTGAAATGAGATCAGATCCAGATGGATAAAACATTCTTGTAACATTTTAATCTTACACGTGTGTAACAAAAAGCTTTCTCTGTATTGAGGTTTGACTGTAGTTATAATAATAATAATGCAAAAACGTGTACATTTACATTTAGTCATTTAGCAGACGCTTTTATCCAAAGCGACTTACAAATCAGGACTAAATTAAGCGAGTCATCATGAAGAGGCAAAAGACAACAACAACGCAAGAAGTGTTCAGAATACGAAGTTCAGGCATTATTCAGAGTAGCATAAGCATGATAAGTGGGATTTTAAGGGAAAGGTTTTTTTTTTTTTTTTTTTTTTTTTTTTTTTTTTAATGAGTTTAGGTGCTCATGGAAGAGATGGGTTTTCAGCTGTTTTTTGAATGTTGTCAGGGATTCAGCATTCCGGATGAGGGTGGGGAGAGTGTTCCACCAGCATGGAACTGTGAATGAGAATGATCTGGAAAGTGATTTTGTGGCTCTCTGTGATGGAACCACGAGACGTCGCTTGTTGATTGATCGTAGGCGTCTGGTAGGGATGTAGACTCGTAGGAGTGAGTGAAAGTAGTAGGGAGCTGAGCCTGTGATAGATCTGTAAGCAAGCGTCAATGCCTTGAATTTGATGCGAGCAGCGAGAGGTAGCCAGTGCAGAGAGATGAACAGAGGGGTGACGTGGGCCCTCTTGGGCTCGTTGAAGACAAGACGAGCTGCAGCATTCTGGATCATCTGAAGAGGTTTGGTAGCACATGCTGGAAGTCCGGCCAGAAGAGCATTACAGTAGTCGAGCCTAGAAATGACCAGGGCCTGGACGAGGAGTTGTGTTGCGTGCTCAGTTAGGAAAGGCCTGATCTTCCTGATGTTGTGCAGTGCAAACCTGCATGATCGAGCTGTCTTTGAAATGTGATCTGTGAAGGTCAGCTGGTCATCAAACGTTACTCCCAGATTTCTGACCGACCTTGATGGGGTGATTGATGATGAATCTAGCTGGATGGTGAAGTCGTGCTGTAGAGATGGATTGGCAGGGAGGACGAGCAGCTCAGTCTTTGCCAGGTTGAGTTGCAGGTGATGCTCCTTCATCCATGTGGAGATGTCTCTCAGACAGCTCGAGACCCGTGCAGCTACTGTGGGATCATCTGGTCGAAATGAGAGGAAGAGTTGTGTGTCATCAGCATAGCAGTGGTAGGAGAAACCGTACACTTCAAAAAAAAAATAAACATTGACAAAAAGTATTATTTGAGAATGACTAAAAATATACACTCAAATTCACATCTTAAAAGTTATTAATTTTGTCCAAAAACTCTCTATATATACTGTATATATATGTGCTAGGCCCTCGATACAGAATGATGCCCTTAAAAATGATCCAGAAACGATTAACGGTGAACGAGGTGCGTTCCATTTGACCGTAAGTGCACTTCACAGGGTATTCCGCCATCTTAAGTGAGATTCCAATCCGAAGGGAGTGAACATGTTCAGTTCGAAGGGCACTGCGCACGGCATAGGGAATAAGGGAACATCGATACATCACTTCACAGGAAGTGGAGAGCGATGATCACCCAACTGTCATTTCGCGCACCACGTCATCACCAGTAAGAACGGTCATAACTAACGTGTGTGTAAGTATTCATACATTTCGCCATTGTTAAATGACAGTATTTTTAACGGTTATTGTTGTGAATATTACATATACTATTTTTGATGATTATAATTTACCTCAGTGAATGCAGCCAGCTTAGCTAGTTTGTGAAGTAAAGTGATTTTATTTTAGGTAGTTGTAAAATAGTGCAATATAATTGTATATAATATAATAAAATAATAAAAAAAAAAAATATGATGTAGTCTTATATATATTTATGTTATATCATAATCTGCGCAACTTTCTTTGCTTTTGATGACGTTTGCAGGGCGTTTCAAATGAGCGGTTATTGTCAGTGAAGTCCACTTCAACTCATATACCGTGCTCAGGGAGTAGGGGAGCAGTGAACACTGCATATGGACCCTGTCGAATGGAACGCACCTTAGATGTGTAAAAACAAGTGGAAAGCGCGAGCGCGCCGCTCTCTCCTTTCCACAAGCTTGCTCTCCCGTGGCGTCTGTCGTTGCTATGCAAGTTATGCAACCATGAACTGCGCTCTCCATGATGACAAGGAAGTATCAGCAAAAGATTAATTGATTTCTAGCCCTTGCATTAGCTTTACTACTAGATATATTTATGGAGACGAAAAATAATAAAGCTGTTAAGCTATGATCACCCACAGACCAGCTCAGAAACATCAGGATGGAGACGCACAGCTGGATTCTCTTCATATGGGGTGAGAGGTTTATTTATAAGATATAGATCATCCGTAAAGTTAATAATGCTACGGTTTTCTTGTAGTGTTTGTTTCAGTCTAGAGTCATTACAACTTTATGTAAATATGTGTTCATTTAGATTTCCCCGTTCTGTAAAACGGACAAGTGTTCCTTTCCACCCACTTAAGAAACGAACGGTATAACCGCTGTATAACACAGATTTTTACACTGTTTTTACACTGATATAACCCACTGGTAGTTTGAATCATCACTGTGACGCTTTTACCAGAGCTTTTGTTTTATGAGCAGATACCCATTCCCATGGACAAAGAGTAATGGTCAACTTGGATTACGTATACCTCATAATCACATTTTGGCCTTGATGACATTGTCATTGTCAACTTTATTGTCAATTCTACTATATGTACAGGACATACAGAGGATTTTTAATTCCTGTTTCAAACTGTTTTCCTGAAATCACTGTTTGTGAATATTATAGAGTAGTGGCGTAAACCGAATACAGCGTGGTCTTAGACTTCTCTTATAGAACAGCAGTTTTTTTCATTGTAAACTCCAACAATAGCTCACTCTAAAATAAATGTTTATTAGCAAACATTATAGTAGATACTGGAATGTTAACCTGACCCTAGTGTGCACCCAAGGGTAGGATAAACATGCAAACGGATGAACAGTGAATCATATGCATGTGTGAATACAGTGCTGTCGCGATCGTGACAGAGCCCTCTGTCACAGGCTGTCAGTTCTTTATGAAGGTAAAATAGTAGCAAAACTCGAGAGCACGTAGATGTGAATTTGAGAACTTGTACAATACATATTTGTACTTGTACATGAACATTTACACTCACAGCTCCAGTGTGAAAACCTGTAAAATAAAAATCTGAAGCTGAATGTTGAAATTTGCACTCGCATACAATAGTCACAAACCTGTCTTCACAAAAGACAGACACAAATGTGTAAAATGCCATTCACAGAAATACAACGACAGACACAAACTTGTAATATATATTTTGCGTTTAATCTTACATTCCTCAATTAGGCACTTGCAACTTCTCAAATCTGTCACTGCAATTTCAAATTTCGCGCCTTGACTTTTGCTACTCTTTTTGCGATATATCAGGTGCAAAACTAACTTGTGCACTTGAAACTCAGAGGCGGTGAGAGAGAAAGGGGGGCGGGAGGAGGGGGGGTCAAAGGAGTCGTTTTATTGGTTGGCACCTAGCCAATGAAATGGGACTTCGATGATGTCACAAAACCCGCGTGCACTGAAATACTGTCTATGGCAATAATAAAAAAAAAAATATTTATTGTACAAGTTCTCAAATTCACATCTACGTGCTCTCGAGTTTTGCTACTATTTTACCTTCATAGTTCTTTAACCCTCAGGGGTCTAAGGTGTTTTTGGGGTCCTTGAGATGTTCTGACATGCCCTGACATTTGTGCTTTTTTCAGTTGCTTATAAACATATTAATGGCAAAGGTGTAATTACACACTATTTAGCACAAACAGGGCTACCATAATATGTGAGCAACATGTATGTACATGTTTGTATTTTTGAGAGAATAATGTTTATGCGTGGTTATTGAAAAAACTAAAAACTAAAGTTTCTGAAATAAGGCCACAAAACACATACTAAATATGTGTCAATAAGACTTTTGACTAATGGATGTCGTTGCCTAGAGTTTTTTTCTTCAAAATTATGTGAAAATCACCCTGCCTAATCATTCACATAACACAATACATTGATTTAAATTTTGCAAAACACTTTCTGTTTGGAAAGGCAATATGCGAGGGGGGCGTCAACGATCCAACACCATCATGCATATTTAGTGGTTCGCACCTGAGGAGACAATGGGGCCCGCATACTTAATGAGCTATTCATTCAGGTGAGTCACTGAGCCACAAGAAAGAATGCAAGAGCAACAGTTGGAAGCATCTCATTTTTTTTTCTTTTTTTTTTCACAAATTGTGCTTGCAAATTGGCCTATAATATCCAAGGTAAACATGTCTAGTAATTGTGCAGTTAATTCTCATACTGTATTTTCAGTTTTGGAATATTTATCCTCTCCCCAAATTTGTCACTAATAAAACACAATAAAAATTATTTAAAGAAAAGGCTTATATTTACCTTTTAATAGTTTGTTTACATCTACCTTGTAAATATATTTTTTTATTAAAAAGGTTACAATTACAACAACAATTCAAGTGTAATCTTTCTTTGTAAAAACTAAATCTCTGCCGTTCATTCATTCACACACAGAAACGCGATTAACTTGAGAATGAAAAAAACGTACTACAGTATTCCATAGCTCAGGATCCGTTGTCCTCGAAATACCAGCACTTCTGAGGTACATTTTCCATTATAGTATTATTCCTCACAGCACTGCGAGACGGTGTAAACAAGTACAATGATCTGAATAAGCTTGATGTGTTTTCTCGAGCTGATATGGGGGCGTTCACAGGTTTGCGTGGATTGCCTCAGTCATTTGCGTTTGAATAGCGTGCGCTGTCCGTGGGAGGGGTCACATTAAAAATAATTAGCTGAGATGAGAACGACTGACATCTCGCTCTTTTCATACAGATTGCATAAACTGAGAATATTTGTTTTTTATATAAATGACTTCATTTAAAAGAAGAGAATTCAAGCTTCATGCCTGTGTGTCTGTATGCTTATGTTATGGTTCATTTTCGGACGCGTTTCAGAATGGACTTCACTGACAGAGAGAAGGCAGAACTCGCTTCGTGTTTATTTTTCTTTATTTGGCAAAAAGCACAACACTTTATTGTGAGTATACACAAAAAAAATACACACTTAACAGGAGAGATTGATGTATGAAACTCCTATGGAAAATCAAAGTCAACAGAGTATTTATGAGTCTCTTTTACACTAATAAAAAAAAAGCGAGCAGATCACGCCGGCGTGATTGCCGACCTCAGGGGGTTAAGCTGTTTCCTCGCAAAAGTATACTGACAACCTGTCTACTTTGGACAGTCAAGAAAACAGTCAAGTCTCCCCGCGTCTACACGAAAATTACGGAGGCAGCCCCTGGAAGGAACACAACGTTCGCATTCTCAACTTTCTCAACGACTGGCTGATGCTAGCTCAGTCTCGGGAGCAGTTGTGCGAAACAGGGACCTGTGCTCAGTCACCTCAGCCAGTTGGGGCTTCGGGCCAACTGGGAGAAGAGCAAACTCGTCCCCCTGAAGAGGATCTCTTTTCTCGGTATATGGAGTTGGATTCGGTCGAACAGACAGAGTTTACGCTCCCGTCGCATGTCGCAACTCGCCCTCCATCTCCTCCTCTGGAGTCAGAAGCATCTGAGGTCGCTTCGGGCCATGTATGTGTTACAGGTACCGGCTGGTATCATGTAAACGGCTTATATGCTCTCGCTATGAAACAGGAGAAATAAATGAGACAGTGCAAAGTCTGCGTCCGTTTCTCATCACGCTCAGCAGAAAGAGCGCCAAGAGTATTTATTACACAATCACAATTCAAATTCTACTTGGTTACAAACACACAATGTCTTCTGATGGAATAGACAGTTTCAAAAATAAAATACAATTTGTCTTTTCTCGACTTTCAGCAATTACTGAGATATAAATTGTATTTGATCAAATAAATCAAAATGATAATAACCACTGTTACCTTGTAAGTTGTCTCTTTTCAACTTAATATAAAACTTAGCTTATGTTATCACTTGCATATACGTTAATTCCTAAATGCATTTTCCATTTTCAATTAACAATTTTACTCTTCAGCAATGCATGAGCTGACAGACTTCTAACTTGTTTTTAAACCACTTTTAGAATTTATAACGTTTGGTTTTAACACTAGCTTTTCACATATTACACAATATCATACATTTCAACACTATTTAACCATACAAACATGTTCAAAGAACTAAAAATAAAACTCTTGTGACTTTGGTAATCACAGATGACGTCACCGGGCGCGAAACTACAACTGCTGCTATATATACATATATGTCGACATTTTCATAAAACAGCCTTGTTACAGGGACCTTGAAACATTCAGCAACATGTAAACATATCACATTTCAGTTAATTAACTTATTTTACAAATCTACCAACCTGAAACAGGAGAAATAAATGAGACAGTGCAAAGTCTGCGTCCGTTTCTCATTTCGCTCAGCAGAAAGAGAAAGACCGCAAAGCGGGACAAACTGATGTAACGCCGCGGCAGCACAATAAGCGCCACACTGCCCCCTGCTGACGAACTCCACAATTACTCCTGATTTCTGTATAAAATATATTAGTGCAAATAAATGGTAGAAACAGGTTAATTACCCCTGAACATTTCTTTATAAAATGACAAAGATTACCACAAATGTGATCACAATTTACTGGGCATCACATATGTCCCCAGTGTGCTCAACCGAGTAGCCGACGAGCCGTCACGAGCTGTGCTCCCGGGACAATGGCGACTCCACCTCAAGTGGTCCAGCTGATCTGTTGTCGTTTCGGAGCCACACCGGCAGACCCTCCAAAAACCACCCACTGCCAGCGGCTTTACTCCCTGACCGAGGGAACACTCGGCACGGACGCACTGGCACACGGCTGGCCCCGGGGCCTTCGCAAATGTGCGTTTCCCCCAGCGAGCCTACTTGACCAGGTGTTGACTGTAGGGAACAGGTGGTGTACACAGGGCGCTGGATGTGGGCAGCAGCTGTGGCGCATTGGTAGGGATTCCTATTCGTCAGACATCGACGTGACGTGTTTCAAACTTATGTTTGTTTGTTTAATAATATCTCTGCCAGTTGACGCCTCTTTCTCTGGATGGCGGTGTGTGTATTTGATTTCCCATCTTTCTGTCTGTCTGTCAGTATGTCAATGATCGAGCCTGAGCTCGTATACACCGAGTTTGAGATGAGGATGATCGAAGACGTTTCTAAGAAAGAGTTCGCCGGAACTGATGCCGAGACACTCCACCACTTTAGGACCTGACCGGCGCAGTCAACATCTTCCAAGGCCTGGGCCAAACGCCCAAGGACATCGCCATGGTCAGAACACATGTGAATTAAGGCCTGTTCACAAGGACAATAACTATAATGATAACTATAACCATAAACTTTTTGATTTTACAATGATGATTTTACAAATCCAAAACATTTTTGGAAAAAACTTAATTGCCTGTTGAATAAATCTAATAAGAATTCCCTTGCAAAACTAAGAATAAATAATAATATTATAAGTGATCCAACTTCTGTGGCTGACGCCTTTAATCAGCACTTTTCTTCTGTTTGTAATTTACGTCCACCTGATTTCTGTTACTCCAACCCCGTAAATATTAATGTATTTAAAATAAACAGTTCTTTCTCATTTACTACAACTCTTCCCACTGAGGTACAGCAGGCAATCTCCGAAATTAAATCTGGAAGTGGTGTTGGTATAGATGGTCTGGAGATAAAGTTTATTAAGATTGCCTCTTATGTTCTAGCATATCCATTATGTGATCTATTTAATTTATCTATATCTACTTGTAAAGTAGTCATGTGGAAGTGTGCTAGAGTAACAACTTTATACAAAAGTGGTGATCCTCTTGATCCTAACAATTACAGACCAATCTCAATTATTAGTAATGTAGTAAAAGTATTTGAAAAAAATTATATTCAAGAGACTGTTTAAATACATTAATGAGTTTTCAATTTTTTCTCCAAACCAATCAGGTTTTAGGCCCAATTACTCCACCACTACTGCTCTTACAAAAAATTTTAACGATGCTACATCTTCTTTGGACAATAATATGTCCACTGGAGCAATATTTATAGATCTTACCAAAGCGTTTGATCTGGTTGATCACTGTATTCTCCTTGATAAATTATATAACATTGGTCTCTCTGAACAGTCCATTTTATCTTCACTACAGATGTCAGTGTGTAATTTTCAATGGTGCTCCCTCTCAGTTCATGATAATGGAAAAGGGTGTTCCTCAAGGTTCTTGTTTAGGTCCTCTTTTATTTTAAATTTTCATTAATGATCTCCCACAAATGTGCTCTGACAGTCAAATTCTCTTGTATGCTGATGATACAGTTATTTATTCCTCAAAATGTGATATTAATTCGATTCAATCCTCACTGCAACTTGATTTTAATACTATTCAAAAGTGGTTCTCGGATAATGGACTTATACTGAATAATAGTAAGTCATATAGTATGTTATTTTCCACTAGGTCTGCCCGACATAACCAAGGTAATAGTCTAACAATTAAATTCTTAGATGGTACATTTATGGAGAATGTTGAGGAATTTAAATATCTGGGCCTCTGGCTCGACTCCAGCCTCTCCTTCAGGCCTCATATTGACTCTATAGTGAAAAAAGTACATTATAATTTAAGACTATTATACCGTTCAATTAATTGCTTCACACAATTGATTAGATTAAGAATTGTAACTCAGCTTTTATTTCCTATTATTGATTATGCTGACTTTGTCTATATGAGTACAACAGAATCATACATTAAATCCTTAAATGTTGTTTATAACAGTCTCTGTCGATTTGTGTTGAGATGTCCGTTCCTAACCCATCATTGTCATATGTACCAGCAAATTTAATCTCTTATCACCAAAGGCCAGACGACAGCTACACTGGTTTCAGTTTGTCTATAAATGTATCTTTTTTAATGATCCTCTTTATTTGAAGCAACACTTAGTCCTATATAGGTCAACTTATGGCCTGAGACACCTTGATCATCTCTTTTTTTTCTGTCCCAAATATATCTAAAGAAATCGGAAGATGTGCTTTTAAATTTAAAGCCCCCTCTGATTGGCACAGCTTACATTGTTCCTTAAGGTCCATCTCTTCCTTTCCACTCTCTATAAGTCAGCCCTTTTAAACTTACTTGCAATCCTGTGACCAATGTAAATGTTTCCCTGGTGTATGACCTGTACTTTCTTTTTCACTAATGCACCTTCTCTTTCATTAATGCCCTTAGTAAGAGATTATGTATGTATGTGTGCATGAGAGCATATGTGCATGTATGTGTACATGTGTATGTAGGTATGTATGTATGCATGCATGCATGTTTGCGTGCATATGTGTATGTATGTGTATATAGGTATGTATTTTTGTATATGTATGTATATGTAGGTTATATATTTGTTTGTTTTTGTGGCTTCATCAAATATGGTTCTCTCCTGTAATATCTTAATATCATACTATACTGTTTATGTGAATACGCTTTGGACAGAGGTGGGACAGGTTGGGGTGGTTGGTTGTGAGGAAGAGCTTTAGTATGTGCAAGTGTGTAAGTGTTTGGTGTTATCTTGAGGACCCCCTCGAAAACGAGATGTTCCATCTCAAGGGGTTATCCTCCAATAAAATGAATTTGAATTTGAGTCATTACACAGTGCCTGCAGAGTGGGGGGGATCCTTCATTCTTTATAGTTGTTCCTCCCCAAGGTTGTTTTCCCGAGGCTACATCAAGATACATCTACAGCCATAACTAACATATTGTTTAGATTTGTCTATCATATTACACCCTTGAATGGAGACTCTCTGTCTCGGCCATACATTCAGTCACATTAACTTTTGTCCGGTCATATACAAGGACATACACATACGTATATTAATAAGAATACGTATCGACACCACGTTCATCTAATTACCATCATATTTCTAAGATTCTATGAATATAATATAAATGCATATACAGTAAATGCAAACATAATAGAACATTACATTTCTTCCACGCTCTATAAGAGAATAGTGAAGTCCATAGCACAACTATAACAATAATGACACAGAGGAACACTATCATTGGAATCACTCTTGGAAAAAAACAGTGTACACTTAGACTAAACAGAATATCGTCCACATTAAGTTATAGTTATAGTTATCCTTTCAGTTATTATAGTAATTGTTACAGTTCAAGAAGTTCAGTCAAGTTTTTACAACACAGATTGTTTCAAAGCATCTTTACAGAGATAACAGGACAATAATTGCAACACAGATTGTTTCGGCTGAACTGCAGATCTAACAGACACTCTCCAGCTTAAGAAAGTTCAGCGTTGATTCATTTCCAGTGTAAAAATCATTAGTTATTAATTTAGGACCCGTTTACACGACACCGTTTTCAACTGAAAATGGTTAATGTTAAACGTTCTGGTCGTTCATTTACACGACGACGGCGTTTTGGTGGCCTGAGAACGCAACCTTTGAGTGCAAGTGTTTTGAAAACGATACCGTCTAATCAGAACATTATCATCGACTGTAAGTTATTGTTAGTTATGATATAGTTCATCGTATCCCTTTCTTCTTCCTTATACTTCTTCAAATTATTACACATTACACGTAAAACTAGTCAAAATCTTGCGATATAATACAAATAACACAAAATATGCATTTATCAAAAACATAATCACCTCAAATAATATAAGAAAAAAAATACAAAATGATTAATGGTAGTTATGTCTCTAACAGGTCTAATGATAAACTCCAACTAGTTAAAAACACACTCTCTCTCTCTAACTCAAGCACACTTAAACAGATGATGAGTTTTTAACTCTGAAATCTTTATTTTTGTCTTTATACAGATTAAAGTCTAGACAAGTATTGGTTCATTATAACCAATCAGATTTCATTTTATAGTTTAAGATAGTATATAAAGCATATTTTGGTGTATATTTTTGAGGAGATGAAACAGAGCCGATAGTAAAGTGAATCTAATAAAGGTTGTTGTGGTGATGATCAGTTCACATCAGTGATTCAGAAACAGGTTCATGATTAATCACAAATGTACTTTTCTTAAATCGGTTTATCAGTTTACAATATAAATATTAAAGTAACCTTATTACTCAGTTTTTTATAGATGTGTTTATGATGTGTGTAGATTTCTAACTTCTATTTGTTAATGAAAAACTTTAATTAATGGATCTTAGAAATAGGATTTATAACTGTGTCCGTTGTGTGTCTGTTGTTTAATCTGAGACAGATGCACTGAGGAACCAGGAAAAGCCCCAATTCCAGCATAGAGTGAGTGAGTGAGTGACGCTGTACTCCTCTATTACAGGAGGAACGGACGACAGGAATATCAGTGCTGTTATTATTGTGACGGACAGTAAATCTGTAATTAGAGCCGACTCCAGGATTTGTCATTGGATCTAAACACAGAGTCTTCACTTATTCCTTTCCTGCTGATTCCTTTATATGTCACTGATATATCAGCATAATCTCCGCTCCATTCAGCCTCCCAGTAACAGCGTCCAGTCAGACTCTCTCCACACAGAACCTGAGGAACATCATCAAATCTCTCTGGATGATCAGGATACGGCTAACGCTCTTCCGTGTGTTTTTTAAATTTTTAAATACACTGTTTATAGTTCCTATTGACATTGCAAACTCTCCTTTACGATCCACACTATAAACACACACTAATGTAGATAAGCATCATGCACACACACTACATGTTCACAAGTCCCTGTGGTCCAAGTCTCAAGTCTTTGTTCTGTTTTTAGCAATACTTCTTTCAGCTATTGTAATTAACAGTGTATTTATTCAAAATGGTCATTAATATAATTTGTATATTATAATATATCATTTAAAGGCACAATATGTTTTTTTTTTGCTTTAAAAATATAAACAATCACTATATCTATGTTATATATTTTTTAAAGTTGTGTATTTACATTATCCCGACAGTTCCAATTAACTTCTAAATCCAGAGAAATTAATATTTTAATTCGAAGACACGGACCGTGTCTTTATTTCCGTTTTGTCGCCGTCAATGCCGTCATATCCGTGTTGTCTCTGGTTTCCGCTCGTGCTGCCATGGCAACCAGAGCTATGACCCAGAGCCCTCTGATAGTAACCGAACTGACGCGGACAACTGTGTAGTTCGCAATGTCTATCTGCACGCTGTTGTTGTTTCAAAATTACTGTTGTTTGAGTAGTAATTCTGCACGTGTAGTTCGGTAGAATGAAATGTCCATATTCCTTTTATATCCGCGGGACTTGCGTCGCGTGTGGAGCTGCTAGCTGTCTCTTAGCAATCCCGACCGGCTTCATATTACAGTCATGATAAAAACATCCATGTATTCACTCAACCATAAGCATTATTAGATCGGTCGGCTTGACGTTGACGACAAGATCCATAATTCTTAGCAAATGTTGCGTCATCAAACTACGCCTTTGTTACTGTAAAGAGTTTAGCGACCCCTAGTGGCGAAAAAATCACATACTGTACGTTTAAGTCATTCTATTGGAATTTCAGTTTGAAGCAGAGGGGAACCGTCAGAGCGGGTCTAAACTACTGTAAAAATAATATACAAGAAATAGGATTAAATATCATTACATTTTAAATATTAAATACTATTTTAAATAAAAAAGAATTAGTTCTATCAAACATCTAAAAAAAAATGTTTTTGCGGAAATAAAAACGTGAAAATCAGCCTATTCAGTTTGTGCTGGAATGTGAAGGGTTAAATGAAAGACATTTTCTCCCTATTATAATTTTTCTCAATGAAGAAAATCTCTCTCAACTAATGCTGGAAACTACAAGGAAACCCAGTTGGTACATTAATGTTAAAGGTTAAAATTAACTGATTTGTAGAGGCTATATACGTTTAAATTACACATGATAAGTTTTTAAAAGAATTACGGAGACATTTTAAGACATAAGGTAACGCTTTAGATTACAACCCGGAAAGTACTGCGTAATTAAGATGAATTTACAGCGTAATGTTCGGTAATTATAGTGTAACTATAAAGTATTTTCATGTAAGTATAAGGGAAAAATAAAGTTTGGGGAATAAAGAGGTAACGATCAGGAGAATTAAAAAAATATTTTTACTGTAAGTATTATAGAACTAAGAGGTATTTATGATACAACAATCTCACATTTGGGAGCAATTTAGGAACCTTTTTGAAATAATGGTGTATTAATTTTTTAAATGTTACATATCTATGCATTAAAAAAATAAATAAAAAAAATATAGTAAAAGTGCAGATGTTTAAGTTTGGGCTTACATGTTTCAAGGCAAGTAAAGCTAAAACTATTGCAATTACAGTTACAACTAACAAGTTACAGGGTAAGTGTTACCCTCTTGTTTCATGTAGTTACAGGGTAAGTACAATGTACCTATAAAGGTGACCGACTAAGATCATTCCTTTTAACAGCGTAACATTGAACATTTATCATGACAAAACACATTTACAGGAGAGCTTTGTAATGCTCCACGTGTTTTTTCTCCTTAAGGCATATTGCATCATTAGAATTCCTCATTTGAAGATCAGTTTTGTTAAACTTAGGAATGTAAAAGATCATGCTGGAAAACGCTACCTCAATGCAGGTTGGCAGATCTCCACACTACTGTTAGTGACCCGTATTCCATACCAGCCTTTCCAGAACTGTGTATCCTTCCCACCGTGAGTGAAGCGGATAAACCGAACACCAGGGCCATAATCCTTAAAGACGTAGGTCATCTGAAATAAAGCAGAACAAACACAGGGACAACGACTCTCTGACTGTGAGTCTGACTACAGAAGAAGAGCTCGACTGCATGTGTTACTCGACTCACCTGACACCACGGCTCCCCATTCCACTGCTGAAAGGAAACTCTCTCAGGCTTAAAGGTTCTGATGGGCTTTTTCCTCTGATCGAGCAGCTCTACACAGATCTGATACTCACTCCCACAGTCAGAGCGTGGGGCATACCTGCAGATAAGACATCAGATCAGTGTGCTTTCAGATTAGAACTGATTTAACACTGCTACTGTGTTCTTAAAGCAACAGTGAAACACATAAAATGAAAGTTGTGTCTTCATTTACTCTCCCTCATGTCATACCAAACCTGTATGAGTTTCTTTCTCCTGTGGAGCAGAAGTTCTTTCACTTCTGTTTCACTTTCAGTCGATGGGTTCAAACAACATTGGCCTCAATTGACTTTCATTGTATGGACAAAAAGCATTTTTCACAATATCTTATTTTATGTCCTTGTGATGGCCCCGATGCAGCCACACATCAGTGAGCGGTAATGTTGCGCACGCACACGCATACAAACACTTATTCATATGTTCTTGTAATTTATCCTGCACATTCTTTAGTATTTCGTTTTATTCTCTCAATAGTTTCTGTTTATATATTTATTTGGCAATAAGACTCAAACACGGTTTATTTCTCATTAAGATATTTATTTGCGTTGTAGTACATCACTGACTGATTGAAGTGCACACAATTTAGTTGGTGTTGTGCAGTACACGCATCTATTAATATTACTTTCTTTGAGTTTAAGTTACCGTTGTGTTGCTGAGGAGTGGATGACTGGAGCTACGGATGGTTCGGCTAGTTCCGGTTGTGGTCCGCGTGAAGTAAGTTTCCCCCAATATCATGCAGCCCAGTAGAGTGTGAAAGCACCAGCTAAGATGCTGTAGCATAAGCTGGAGTTTCAGTGAACGCTCACCAGTCTGATATTCTGATAGGAGGTTGCAGAAGATCCATGAAAGCATCACTGTAGCCTTTTTCCTTCAAATCAATCAGCTGTTGCTTCAAGCATTCCCTGAGGACAAAGTTTACGGGTGATTCATGTGTGGATCGGCTTGATGATTGAGTTAGTGTCTTATTTTAACATTTCTTGAAGGATCTGAAATATCAAACATACCTGAAAGATGTTACAAAACATTTGGTGACCGTGTCGTCTGGATGAGGTCTCCTACTGTTTTCTGGCGCCCAGCCGTCACCCCCATTCTCTACAATCACCCATCCTTGAAGTCCATCTAAAAACATCATCAGAAAGAGACATTACCTGAAGCAAACATTCGTTACACTCTTAATGTAGGTTAATTATGTTAATTATGTCAATCACCTTCAGCTCTGGGATTTTTCAGCAAGTTGGACCTACAGGTGGAAACACAGAAGTTTCATATTCTGACGATAATACAGTAAACCAACTGAAACACAAATACTCTCACAATCGGCTGACATTTTCATTTTTAATGTTTTGTTTCATGAAATGCCTAAATATATCCTCTATCTGTATTGTGCATAAAAAATGAATTAACGTTTTTCAGTAAAGTCTGACGAGGTGAGATCTTTATACAAGGTGCACTGGCCCCGTATCATAAAGCGGTTGTGAGGAATCTGGGTGTAATATTTGACAGAGCTTTTCAATTTTTCAATTTTAAAGTTTTCTTTCATTAATGACCTTGAGAAATCGTCAGTCATGCCTTCATCTTTTCACGGCTTGACTACTGTAACTCTCTTCATATAGGAGTTAGCCAGACAGCACTCCTGCGGTTGCAGGCCGTCCAGAATGCGGCCGCTAGACTGCTGACTAGTTCTCGCAAGCATCAGCATACTAAACCAATTTTATCTTCACTTCAGAATTGAATATCAACTTTTATTAGTTGTTTTTAAATCATTAAATGGCGTGGCGCCACCATACCTTGCTGTCTAACTAAAACGGCACACATCTGCTAGATCTCTTAGATCCTCTGGTCCTCTGATCTTGACTACTCCTAGATCCAGACTGAAACTTAGACCTAGGGGTGATCTGGCTCTTTCAGTCGCTGCATCTAAACTCTGGAACATATTACCATTGCATATCAAAATGGCTCCAACAATATCCATTTTTAAAACTCGGTTAAAATCGAATTAGTTATCCTGGGCTTTTAATCTCGATTAGGTGCTGAGGCATGTTTTACCTTGAATCTGTGTTTATTTTTATGTATGCTATTGTTGTATTATTTGTTCTATGTATCATTAGTATTATATTTAAGTTCTTTGTACAGCACTTTGGGCAATTGTTGTTGTATTAAATTGTATTAAAAAAGTCACACGAGACAGAATTCGGCTCAAAATCTGACGAAAATCACACAAGTGTATGCCCAGCCTTAGGTGAAATCAACTGAAGATAAAAGACATTAAATCTCTCAAGATTTCAGCAGAGGAGAACTGAGAGACTGAGTCTGGTTTCTCTCCAAGGGTTTTCCTTCATTCTGTCACCGTCGTCTCTGGCTTCATTAGTAAGAGTCACTTAATATTCAACGATATGTTTGATCTGACTGTATGAGAACTGAACTGAGTGATGACATCACCGTTTACTCCAGAGCGGCTGTATAGATGAATTAACTCATTTCATAACTAATGATTTTTACAAGCTGAACAATGACATAACTGACAATGCATAATTCTCCTGTTACCACTGTAAAGCTGCTTTGAAACTATCTGTATTGTAAATGCTATTGCAATTGATTAAAAGGGAATTACTTTAAAAAGACAAAAGAGTCAAGAGCCCAACTAAAGCAAATACTGACCACCACAAAAGTGATTTACATTTACATTTACATTTATTCATTTAGCTGACGCTTTTATCCAAAGCGACTTACAATTGCTATATATGTCAGAGGTCGCACGCCTCTGGAGCAACTAGGGGTTAAGTGTCGTGCTCAGGGACACATTGGTGTCTCACAGTGGATTCGAACCCGGGTCTCTCACACCAAAGGCATGTGTCTTATCCATTGCGCCACACCACCCCCTTTCCTTTTTTTGACAAATAAAACATCAACATCTAAACTAGGGCTGCACAATTAATCACATTTCTAATGGCGATTATGATCACGGATGCCACGATTACGTAATCGTTCAAAAAAAGTATGCTTACATTATTCTGCATGATTGAGAGGTGTGTTTAGAGCACTTTACGCTGTGAGAGGCGAATTCTGAATTCTGGTCTTAATTCTCAACAAGAGCTTCTGTAGACGTCTGACAGAAATAAAGTAAATCTGATTAGTAATAAGTGAAGCTGGTAATGCTGTTTGTGGAGTTGTTTAATCCTCCTCTGCTGAGATCTTCACAGATTTAATGTCTTCTTTTCTCTTCAGTTGATTTCATCTTAGACTGTGTCTGAAGTCAGTTCTTGTGTTTCTCATTTTTCTGTTCTTGTTGTTTCTCTTTCCTTCAGTGAATCTGCTTGTTAACAGCATGTGTTCATCACTAATGCTCAAATCATCACTCAATTAATTACTTCTCATTGACTTCAACACTGCTTCAGTGTTACTTTAACACTCTGTAGAGTGGGACCATTTGTGCTCTGAGAAGTGTTGGGCATATATTCAAGTGTGCACCTGTGGCTTAGCGAAAATAACATCATTCAGGGGGTTGAGGACCCACCAAGGAAAGAGAGGGTGCTTGAGAGAGCAGAGACAAGGGCCTCGCATTGACTACTACTTCTTACGAAGCAACCAGTCAAATCAGTCGATTGAAGCACAGCAACGGGATAAAAACCAAAGTTCACAGAGCATCAGCACCCCTGTCACTGAGGAGGATAATACAAGCACAGAAATGCCAGTGGAGGGACCCACCCAACCACAGAGATCTCATAAGGAGGAAGAGATCAAAGGGCAAAGAACGAGTGTGAAGTGGCCCAAAGCTGTTGAAATGAGAGAGTGGGAATTAGTCAACAACGACCTGACAAAAATCCTGGAGCAGCAAATGGGCACAGTAGAGAAAAAGCTGGAAAGGATGGGCGACATCATCTACCACTACGGAGAAGAGCGCTTTAGAGTGAACACAAGGAGAAGCGACAAAGCAACACCAGCACAAAACAAATCCAGGAGGCAGCAACGAATGGACGAATGGAGTACTGTATAAGCTCTACAAGAACGCACCAGGTTAGTGGTGAGGACAGTGAACACACCTATGAGGATAGTGTGGCAGAAGGGAATAATACCTAAGGCGTGGCGAAGGGCTTGAGGGGTGCTAATTCCCAAGGAGAAGGATGCGACAGACATAAGTGAATTCCGGCCAATCTGCCTTCTTAACGTTGAGGGAAAAATCTTTTTCAGCGTGATAGCACAGAGGTTGCCAGTATGATCTGGCACCAGGTTCAAGCGGCGAAGAAAGACAAAAGAGACATCCATGTCATCTTCCTTGACCTGGCCAATGCCTTTGGATCAGTTCCCCATAACCTCCTCTTAAGTTGAATCCTTCAACTTCTTCCATGTTCAATCAAACCGTCACTAGTCTAATAAAAGCCTACTTCAAAGCCCTGCAATTGTGTTTCACAACAGCTGACTTTACAACATCATGGCAGTGCGTAGAAGTAGGCATCATTGGCAGGCTGTACAATCTCACCCCTGGCCTTCACAATGGCCATGGAGGTCATCATCAGGGCCTCAAGATGGGTGGTGGGCGGTGAGCAAACTAAGAACAGGATCCGCCTTCCACCTATCCGAGCATACATGGACGACATGACCACTCTGACCACTACTGCAGCATGCACCAGGCAGCTACTTGAAAAACTACAGGAGAACATCAAGTAGGCCCGGATGAAAATCAAACTGAACAAATCACGAAGCATCTCAATAGTCAAGGGACAGCTAAAACACGTGTCAACCTGTCAAAAGCCTGGGCAGATGGTAAAACACAAGCCTCAGGGACAAAGACCAACTGCAGCAAGTAAGGCAGGACATCACCAACAGTCTGGAAAACATCAACAGGACACTAGGGAAGCTCAAGCTCTGGTGCCTGCAATTTGGACTTCTCCCTCTGGTAATGTGGCCACTCACTATCTACGATCTCCCAATAACAACTGTGGAGAAGATGGAGCGAACCATGACTTCATACTTGAAGAAATGTCTCGGCGTCTGACGCTGTCTGACTAACATCAGCCTCTACGGCAAAGCGGTCCTTGAACTGCCTATCGCGAACCTCACCGATGAGTTTCAAGTGTTCTAAAGTAAGACTCCAGATGACTTTGAAAGACTCCAGAGACCAGACCATCAGCAATGCTGTTACACCCGTTAACTGGACGGAAATGGACACCATCTGACGCGGTGCAACAAGCTACGTCAGCCCTGAGGCACAGCGACATTGTAGGGCTGCGATAAACCTCGGGATAAACAAAGAGACTAATATTATTCTTATAATGTAACGAGTACATCAGGATTTATGGGAAGTGTTCCCAGTTCCGGCTGACCTGATCTATGCAGCCTAACATTAAATTATGGAAGTCTATAATGTGTTATGTGTATGCTAGGTCAAAGAGATGTGTCTTTAGTCTAGATTTGAACTGACAGAGTGTGTCTGTTTCCCGGACAATTTTAGGAAGACTGTTCCAAAGTTTTGTTGCTAAACAACCCTCCAGGAGCAGGGTGAACAAGGTATGCGGTCAGCTCTAGGCTTGACTCAGGGAAGAGGACGCCCCATGCCTTGCATAGTACCGTGGGCTGCACCATTTAACCCCCTGAGGTCGGCAATCGCGCCGGCGCGATAGGCTAATTTTTGTTCATATCAGTGCAAAAGAGATTACAAATTCTCTGTTGATTTTGATTTTACATACTTGTGTCATACATCAATCGATCCTGTAAAGTGTGTATTTTTTTGTGTATACTCACAATAAAAACAAAGTGTTTTGCTTTTCGCCAAATAAAGAAAAATAAACCTGATGCGAGTTCTGCCTTCTCTCTGTCAGTTAAGTCCATTCTGAAACGTGTCCGAAAATGAACCATAACTCAGCGAATACTCAGTCAAACAGGCATACAGACACACAGGCATGAAGCTTGAATTCTCTTCTTTTAAATGAAGTAATTTATATATATATAAAAAAACAAATATTCTCAGCTTGTGAAATCTGTATTAAAAGAGAGCGATTCCAGTCGAGCTCATTAGAGCTCATTCAAATGTAATGTGACCACGCCCCGGAGAGCGCGCGCAATTCAAACGCAAATTCTGAGAACCATTTCAGACCTGTGAAACTCCCACATCAGCTGTAAACACAGCACGCCGCGAGTGAGGCATAATATAGCCTACCTTATGGAGGTATATATATATATATATATATATATATATATATATATATATATATATATATATATATATATAATACTATTTTTGTCAAAAATAAAGTCATCAACTAAGATGTTAGCTGTTCCAATGTTGGCTATATTCAAACTAATGAATACATATGATAAAATGTAGGCCTATAATCATTTTTTTACAAAGAAAGGGTACACTTGAAATATTGTTGAAATTGTAATTATTGTTGTAATAGTAACCTTTTTAATAAAATAGCAAAACATATTTACAAGATAGATGTAAGCAAAATCTTAAATGGTCAATATAAGTCTTCTTCTAAATACATCTTTTGTCCTTGCATTCATTCTTGTGGCTCAGTCAGTGTCACACCTGAATTAATGGCTCATTATGCAAGTCATTACGCATAATGGGTGGGGCATTGTATTCTCAGGTGTAAACTACTCCCCCTTTACACCCCCCTCGCATATTGGCTTTCCAAGCAAAACCTGTCTTATACAATTTAAATCAATGTATTGTTTTATTGTGAATGATAAAACAAGACTATTTTCACATAATTTTGAACCCAGAACTCGAAGCGACAACATCCATAAGTCAAAAGTCTTGTGGACACATATTTAGTATGAGTTTTGTGGTCTTATTTCAGCAACTTCAGCATTTTTATTTTTTTCAATAACCACGCATAAACATTATTCTCTTAAAAATACAAACATCTACATTCATGTTGCTCACATATTATGGTTGCCCTGTTTGTGCTATATAGAGTGAATTTACACCTTTGCCATTATCATGTTTATAAATAACTGAAAAAAGCACAAATGTCAGGGCATGTCAAAACATGTTCACGGTGCATTTTATGCAAACAACTCTAATCGTAGTTGTAACTCTATATTTACAGTAGGCATAATTGTCATTGCGTATGCAGCATGAGTCAAATACAATCTTCTGTTCGTGAACAGTTGTATTTCATTCATTAATCTGACTATGCATCCGTGCATTTAATTGCCATTGGCTCGTGTGATAGTAATATGGATCTTAGTAGTATTTTAAGTGATAATTGATTCTATAAACAACTATAAAAGATACATTTCGGCTTTCTCCGGCTCCCTGCACTGGGCGTAAGGCGAAACCGGAAGTGTCTAACCGCACACTCGCTGATCGGAAATCCAAAATGGCGGCCACGTGCAACTAGTCTATTTCAACACTCCACACACACACACCACTGTTGTGAAGTCTTGATTTGCCGTGGTGATCATTTCTGAGCGTTTCTACTGCGGATTATATTCTGTGTTTGATCTTGGACTGTTTTGGACCTTTGCCTGTCCTTTGTTCTGTGAATGTTTGCTGCCTGCCTCGACCTTGCCTGTACCTGTTTTCGACTCTTGAGTTAATAAAGCTGTAGATGGATTCTCAGTCCCATGACTCCTCATTACACTGGGCTACATTATAACATACAGTGAAAGTCGAAAGTTTCAGTACTGCTCAAAACCATTTTTTATTCATGATTAATATTGCATTGCATAATGTGTGCTGGTCAACTAGTCTAAAATTAAGAGACCCCCTAGAAAACAGTAAAAAAAAAAATCAAACAAACATAGGAACATTCTGTACTCGTTATTCATTTAAAAAAAAGGTACCTATTTCTTATTCAATATCCAAATATGATACAGATGATTTTTTTTTTATATATATTTGTGACGTGCTGTCTTTGCATTTGATCATTGCACATTTTAAACAGGACACGCATTACGCAAACGCAAGTCAATACAAACATATTTACAGAAAACAGTTGACAATGAATCGACAGGAGTCAGGACCAATAATAGCAAAACGAATCACTAATTCTAAAAAGAATATCAAGTATAAGTTAGATGAGTCTGACAAATAATGAGGGCTGTGCTAACAGAAAAACGTCCTTCATTTAACGAATTTTTAAAAAACACGAATGGATAATACAAAATGCTTTCTGTTTAGTGTTTTAAGATAATGAAATTCAGAGGATCCAGAGGATTAAGTTAACTCAGTACAATATTTCAGCTTTCCACATCGAGCCCAGGCCGTTTCCCTTCAGGAGTCAGAGGTACCGTGACTACTGTACTGTCCTCGCTCATGACATCAGTCAGGCGGCGGGAGTGGAAGGGGGATCGAGCGGGATTCTTTATTGATGGCGATTTTCAGTCTCTTTTTAATGATAGGCCTTACGCATCTGTCAATCACCCCGCTTGCTATTAGGGGAATGAACCCAGCCCTATGATTGGTCGAACTCTTCTTCTTCTGCTGCTGCTAGGTTTGAGGCGTCTCCAGGTTTTTGCAAAGTTTTGAGTAACAAATCGTACCAGCGTACTTTCAGGTCTAAATGCGTACAGGTTGGCAGGTCTACTATTATAATTTTTCTCAAGGAAGAAAATCTCTCTCAACTAATACTGGAAACTTCAAGGAAGCCCAGTTGGTACATTAATATTAAAGGTTAAAATTAACTGATTTGTAGAGGCTATATACGTTTAAATTACACATGATAAGTTTTTAAAAGAATTGCATTGTAATAATACATTTTATAAAGACATAATTGTTTCTTCTTGTTTTTGGAAATATAAACATTTAAATGGTGTCTGTCATAAAAACAGACAAACATACATTAAATATTGACAAACATTAGGGTTAGGCTTAGGAGTTTGTTAAAGTAAGACGCCTGGAAATGGAAATACTGCACAAAAAGTGCAGAGGAAACTGAAAATGGCTGACTTCCTGTGGGGTTTAGGGGAGGGCTGCAAGAGGCTTTTTCATAGGTACTGGGATGTCACATGTGCCAACCGAATGTCGTGCATGTACACGAAACGTAGCACGAGGGGCGCTTCGGTCAAAGTTTGTAGGTGGCGCTATTGAGCCGTTTTGAAATACCTGACTCTGAAACCTGTATTTGTTTGATGAGATGGTGTGTTGTAGGAGGTTTTCTGGCAATGTTATATGCATGTTTTGCTTTATGTTTTATGTATAGGGATATTTTTTACCCTGGGGAGAACATCTAGCCTGGGAAAAGCTTCTTGCCAGGGACGTGAGATGTGAGTGAGCAGTGCATGACTAAGGCTGAACTTACAGTCTCCGACTAAGATCATTCCTTTTAACAGCGTAACATTGAACATTTATCATGACAAAATACATTTACAGGAGAGCTTTGTAATGCTCCACGTGTTTTTTCTCCTTAAGGCATATTGCATCATTAGAATTCCTCATTTGAAGATCAGTTTTGTTAAACTTAGGAATGTAAAAGATCATGCTGGAAAACGCTACCTCAATGCAGGTTGGCAGATCTCCACACTACTGTTAGTGACCAGTATTCCATACCAGCCTTTCCAGAACTGTGTATCCTTCCCACCGTGAGTGAAGCGGATAAACCGAACACCAGGGCCATAATCCTTAAAGACGTGGGTCATCTGAAATAAAGCAGAACAAACACAGGGACGACGACTCTCTGACTGTGAGTCTGACTATAGAAGAAGAGCTCGACTGCATGTGTTACTCGACTCACCTGACACCACGGCTCCCCATTCCACTGCTGAAAGGAAACTCTCTCAGGCTTAAAGGTTCTGATGGGCTTTTTCCTCTGATTGAGCAGCTCTACACAGATCTGATACTCACTCCCACAGTCAGCGCGTGGGGAATACCTGCAGATAAGACATCAGATCAGTGTGCTTTCAGATTAGAACTGATTTAACACTGCTACTGTGTTCTTAAAGCAACAGTGAAACACATAAAATGAAAGTTGTGTCTTCATTTACTCTCCCTCATGTCATACCAAACCTGTATGAGTTTCTTTCTCCTGTGGAGCAGAAGTTCTTTCACTTCTGTTTCACTTTCAGTCGATGGGTTCAAACAACATTGGCCTCAATTGACTTTCATTGTATGGACAAAAACATTTTTCACAATATCTTATTTTATGTCCCGCAGGAGAAATAAAGTCATACAGGTTTGGAACGAATTAAGGGTGAATTAAGGATGAAAAACTTCATTTTAAGTGAACCATCCCTTAAATGCCATTAAAATTCAGTTTCTGCACTTTTTTTCTTACATAAAAATACAATATTACGCATATTCTTACAATAAAAGTACAAAATAATCTGCCAAGAAAACAAAAAATTAAATATGAATGTCAAATGACTTTGGGTTCTCATGGTGCCAAGCACAATTCCAGCATAAGGCACATTTGAAGCAGATTGTCACGATATACCAGGTCAAACTCAAAAAAGACATTGAACTTAAGAGTCTCTTGGAATACTCAAACTCAGGAAATAGATTCCATAGATGACAGTCTCCGTAAGGCAAGGCAAGGCAAGTTTATTTATATAGCACATTTCATACACAGTGGCAATTTAAAGTGCTTTACATAGAAGAAATTAAAATAATAAAAAGAAATAAGAATAATTAAAACAGTTTAGAAAAATAAAAAATAAAATAAAATACAGTTCAAACAGTCGGACGAACAGTGGCACAGTGCTCATTCAGTAAATGCATAGCTAAACAGATGTGTTTTGAGTCTGGATGTGAATGTGACTACTGTAGGAGCACGTCTGATCTCCTCTGGAAGCTGTTCCAGCTGTGGCTGGCATAATAGCTAAAAGCGGACTCGCCATGCTTAGAGTGAACCCTTGGTATTTCTAGCTGATATGATCCTAATGATCTGAGTGATCTGTTGGGTTTATATTCAGTGAGCATATCTGCAATATATTGAGGTCCTAGGCCATTGAATGATTTATATACCAGTAATAATACTTTAAAATCAATCCTAAATTTAACTGGGAGCCAGTGTAAAGACCTGAGGACTGGTGTGATATGTTCATATTTTCTGGTTCTGCTCAGAATCCTGGCGGCAGCGTTCTGTATGAGCTGCAACTGTCTTATGGTCTTTTTGGGAAGGCCAGTGAGGAGTCCATTACAATAATCCACCCTGCTGGTGATGAAAGCATGAAGTTTCTCTAGGTCTTGTCTGGAAACAAAGCATCTTATTCTTGCAATATTTGTCAGATGATAGTATGCTGATTTAGTTATTGCTTTGACATGACTACTGAAACTAAGGTCTGACTCTAGTGTCACACCAAGATTCCTGACTTGATGTTTAGTTGTTTGACCCCTAGAGTGAAGGTATGCGTTCACCTTGCGAACTTCATCTTTGTTTCCAAACGCAATGACTTCAGTTTTGTCTTTGTTTAACTGAAGAGAGTTTTGACACATTCATCTGTTGACTTCATCAATGCATTGGCACAGGGAGTCAATGGGGCTGTAATCGTTAGGCGATAGGGCTAAGTAGAGCTGTGTGTCGTCTGCATAGCTGTGGTAAGCAATTTGGTTCTTTCTCATTATTTGGCTCATTGGGAGCATATACAGGTTGAACAGGAGTGGTGCAAGAATTGAGCCTTGAGGGACTCCGCATGTCATGGATGTCCACTCAGACTTATGGTCTCCTATACTCACATAATAACCTCTCCCATCTAAGTATGACCTGAACCATTTTAGGACTATCCCAGAGAGCCCCACCCAGTTTTCCAGCCTGTCCAGAAGTATGTTGTGATAAAGAGATAAAATGTAAAAGCGATAGAGCAAAGCGCGGAGCAGTAAGCAAGAGTGTCCGAACAGTAGCTGAGCAGGAAGTGTAGTCCTAACAGTCTACACAACAGGAAGTGTAGTCCTAACAGTCTACACAACAGGAAGTGTAGTCCTAACCGTAGATAACAGTCTTTGTAGACAGTCTCAGTCTCCGTAGATACATGGAACATAGATGCAGACTCGGTAGACACTAGATCACCGTAGACACTGGAATCATCTTGAGTGAGGAAACATGGAATCACTCACCGACAGGTTTGGGGAGTAACGGAATACATGTAACGGCGTTATGTAATCAGGATACACAAATCCAGTAACTGTAATCCGTTACAGTTACGTCAAAAAACGTAGTAATCAGATTATAGTTACATTTTGAAAAAAGGGGGAATACTTTCAGGATTACAACGGTTTCATTTAAAACTAAATAAATAAGTATTTTGGCATAATAACACTAGTATATTAAGCGCTGCTTGATTATACAGTAGTTCCTGGTTCTGTTGCCAGTAATGACTCACGTGTGCCACGCGCTGGTGCGTGTGCAAATAACAGCTTTCTACAATCTCCTCAGACGCAGATTGAATCACTGCTGCAATAGAAACGATGCTGCCTGCGGGTAAAATCGCTTTTAATTAATGGAAATTTCGCTGCTATTTTGTAGGAGAGTAGCTTTTTAGTACCCAAAATGTCCTTTCTTAATCTTTTCTCACGTAACGGGATGTTCGCTGTCTAGGTAACGTAGGGGAACTCCCCCTGCCAACGCCCCAAGTTCAGTCAGGCAAATTAAAGAAAGATCACGGCTTTAGTCAACATGTAGGCCTATTTTAAAATAAACTAATATGTAGATTGTGTAAAAAAATTAAATGTTGTGTTTTTATTTTTTTAGTTAAAAATTAGTTAAAAATAAAACAAAATAATTTGTAATACCATACCACTAGATGTCTGTATAGCACTTTACATAAATATATATTCAGGCCTGTGTGTATATTTTGCAAATATTGTACACTGGACCAAATTCTTAATAAATAAAAGTTTTTTTAAAACATTTTTTAATAATATTTCTTCTTTCTTGACTTTATTTATATACGTGACCTTGAAGTAATCCAAAAGTAATCCGTTACATTACTTTCATATTATAGTACTTGGATTACGTTACTGAATACTTTTTTTATGAAGTAATTTGTAACTGTAACGGAATGCATTTTTAAAGTAACCCTCCCAAGCCTGCTCACCGATGATCTTTGGAACCAGTGACCGATAACCAAACTAGACCCAGAACATAACATCAAGTCACATTAATACCCGGCAGTGAGTACATGTGAGGGAGCTGAATATAAAGGCTGGTGATGAGGTAATGAGGCGATGGGGTTCAGCTGTGGTGATGAGGGAAGTGAGTGCAGGTGTGGATCCAGGGGGATGCTGGGAAATGTAGTACGTGACAGGGCCAGGGAAAACCAGGGAAACCGTGACATTAGTCCCCCCTCCCGGAAGGCGCGTCCTCGTGCCTTTTAGCATGAGTGGGGGAGCCAGGGCGGGGTCAGGACGGAACCAGGGTGGAGCAGGCAGAGCAGTGGACCACGGCAGTGCAGGCTGGGGACGTGGCCATGGTGGTGCAGACTGCGCAGGGGGCCATGGTGGTGCAGACTGCGCAGGGGGCCATGGTGGTGCAGACTGCGCAGGGGGCCATGGTGGTGCAGACTGCGCAGGGGGCCATGGTGGAGCAGACTGCGCAGGGGGCCATGGTGGAGCAGACAGCGCAGGGGGCCATGGTGGTGCAGACTGCGCAGGGGGCCATGGTGGAGCAGACTGCGCAGGGGGCCATGGTGGAGCAGACTGCGCAGGGGGCCATGGTGGTGCAGACTGCGCAGGGGGCCATGGTGGTGCAGACTGCGCAGGGGGCCATGGTGGAGCAGACTGCGCAGGGGGCCATGGTGGTGCAGACTGCGCAGGGGGCCATGGTGGAGCAGACTGCGCAGGGGGCCATGGTGGAGCAGACTGCGCAGGGGGCCATGGTGGTGCAGACTGCGCAGGGGGCCATGGTGGTGCAGACTGCGCAGGGGGCCATGGCGGTGCAGACTGCGCAGGGGGCCATGGTGGAGCAGACTGCGCAGGGGGCCATGGTGGTGCAGACTGCGCAGGGGGCCATGGTGGTGCAGACTGCGCAGGGGGCCATGGCGGTGCAGACTGCGCAGGGGGCCATGGCGGTGCAGACTGCGCAGGGGGCCATGGTGGTGCAGACTGCGCAGGGGGCCATGGCGGTGCAGACTGCGCAGGGGGCCATGGCGGTGCAGACTGCGCAGGGGGCCATGGCGGTGCAGACTGCGCAGGGGGCCATGGCGGTGCAGACTGCGCAGGGGGCCATGGCGGTGCAGACTGCGCAGGGGGCCATGGTGGTGCAGACTGCGCAGGGGGCCATGGTGGTGCAGACTGCGCAGGGGGCCATGGTGGTGCAGACTGCGCAGGGGGCCATGGTGGTGCAGACTGCGCAGGGGGCCATGGCGGTGCAGACTGCGCAGGGGGCCCGGGCGGAGCAGACTGCGCAGGGGGCCCGGGCGGAGCAAGCTGCCCTTCGGGCGGCCATGGCGTAGATGACCCTTCGGATGACCCTTCCATGGCGGAGAAGGCAGTTCAGGCAGCAACTGCGGAGCAGGCAGAGTGGTGGCGGCCATCTTTGCTGAGGGCTCAGGTTCAAGCATGTCGGCGACCAACTCTGGTGAGGGCTGAGGTTCTGGGATGAAGACAGGCTCAGGGCTAGGCAGAACCAGTGGCGAAAAGTCTCTGTGCTGGACGGGATCAGCGGCGAAGGAAGCTCTGGGCTGGACGAGACAGGCGGTGAAGGCGGGTCTGGGCTGGGCAAGACAAGCGGAGAAGAGGGCTTTGAGCTGGGCGGGACCAGCGGCGAAGAGGGCTTTGGCTCTGGCTCGGGGGGCATGACGCTCTCAGGCTCGGCGGGCATGACGCTCTCAGTCTCAGGCTCGGCTGGACTGACGATGTGCTCTGGTTCGGCTGTGCAGACGACAGGCACTGGTTCGACTGGGCAGACGACAGGCACTGGTTCGACTGGGCAGACGACTGGCTCTGGCTCTGGCTCGACTAGGCAGACGACTGGTTCGGTGGGTTTGGTGAAACATGGAGCAGACCAGCGAGCTCCCCGGACGGACATCAAAGCGGGGTCAAACAACTTGGACGTCAGGTCGGCACTTTTAGAAACCAGTTTTCGGGGTCTGGGCCAGACGATCCCCGCGTCTGGTCCAGGACGAACACGGAGTTCCTGCTCAGTGGGTTTGACTGGGCTGATGGGAGGTTCCGGTTCGGAGAAAACCGCATACTTGGGGGTAAAACTCTCCCAGCAAACGGAAACTGCCTCCTTCCAGTCCATACCCAAGACATCAGGGAGCGGTCGAGGGTCGAAATATCTGGCCCCGATCTTGTAACAAGCTTTTATGGTCTCATCACTCAGGTCACAGTCAACAGCCAGTGAGCAAAACTTTATGGTGAATTCTGAAGGAGGCCGTGAAATGTTGCGATTGGGAGTGAAGTGACCTTCAGTGCCGTTGGAGCTTGCACAGTATGTGGCCGGGTATTCTGTCACGATATACCAAGACAGGAGAACAGAATACAATTTAAACTCAAACTATATTTATACACGTGTGCAACCCCAAGAATCCCTGGAGGCAACTGAAGGTCAAACTCAAAAAAGGCAATGAACTTAGAGTCTCTTGGAATACTTGAACTCAGGAAATGTCTTGGAATACTCAAACTCAGGAAATGTCTTGGAATACTCAAACTCAGGAAATGTCTTGGAATACTCAAACTCAGGAAATAATAGATTCCATAGATGACAGTCTCCGTAGATAATAGTCTTCGTAGATAGTCTCAATCTCCGTAGATAACAGTCTCAGTCTTCGTAGATCCTTGAAACTTAGATGTAGACTCGTAGATACACTGAACTTGAAGACTCACAGATACATGGAACATAGATGCAGACTCGGTAGACACTAGATCACCGTAGACACTGGAATCATCTTGAGTGAGGAAACATGGAATCACTCACCGATGATCTTTGGAACCAGTGACCGATAACCAAACTAGACCCAGAACATAACATCAAGTCACATTAATACCCGGCAGTGAGTACATGTGAGGGAGCTGAATATAAAGGCTGGTGATGAGGTAATGAGGTGATGGGGTTCAGCTGTGGTGATGAGGGAAGTGAGTGCAGGTGTGGATCCAGGGGGATGCTGGGAAATGTAGTACGTGACAGGGCCAGGGAAAACCAGGGAAACCGTGACACAGAAACAGGCCATTCACTGAAATTAATCACTTAAAATTTGAGAAAGACTACTGAGCGTTTATAAAAATGTTGCCAACAAAGGTGAAGCCAATAAAAATAGATTGTTTAACACTTGAAAATAAAGAAAATAAGAGTAAATATTAGTATTGTAATTTTACAGTTGTAGTGTACAACAAAACAATTATTATTAATATATACTCCTTTTTTGTTTTACAGTACTTATCTAGCAAACACAAATGAGGATGAACTAATAATGACTGTAACCAAGGAGACGGATGAGTGGCGGGAATCTGAACTATGAGATGCTAAATGTTTATATATATATTTATTTATTTATGTACTCCCCTACAAAATGTCCCTAATCATTCTATGATTTATCTTTAACATACAGCTATTCGAGTACATACATTCATAATCGAAGTATACTTTGCAAAAAACGAAATATCGCAACAACACGTTTTTTCCCCAATATCATGCAGCCCAGTAGAGTGTGAAAGCACCAGCTAAGATGCTGTAGCATAAGCTGGAGTTTCAGTGAACGCTCACCAGTCTGATATTCTGATAGGAGGTTGCAGAAGATCCATGAAAGCATCACTGTAGCCTCTTTCCTTCAAATCAATCAGCTGTTGCTTCAAGCATTCCCTGAGGACAAAGTTTACGGGTGATTCATGTGTGGATCGGCTTGATGATTGAGTTAGTGTCTTATTTTAACATTTCTTGAAGGATCTGAAATATCAAACACACCTGAAAGATGTTACAAAACATTTGGTGACCGTGTCGTCTGGATGAGGTCTCCTACTGTTTTCTGGCGCCCAGCCGTCACCCCCATTCTTTACAATCTCCCATCCTTGAAGTCCATCTAAAAACATCATCAGAAAGAGACATTACCTGAAGCAAACATTCTTTACACTCTTAATGTAGGTTAATTATGTTAATTATGTCAATCACCTTCAGCTCTGGGATTTTTCAGCAAGTTGGACCTACAGGTGGAAACACAGAAGTTTCATATTCTGACGATAATACAGTAAACCAACTGAAACACAAATACTCTCACAATCGGCTGACATTTTCGTTTTTAATGTTTTGTTTCATGAAATGCCTAAATATATCCTCTATCTGTATTGTGCATAAAAAATGAGTTAATGTTTTTCAGTAAAGTCTGACGAGGTGAGATCTTTATACAAGGTGCACTGGCCCCGTATCATAAAGCGGTTGTGAGGAATCTGGGTGTAATATTTGATTATAAGCTTTTAAATTTTTCAATTTTAGAGTTTTCTTTCATTAATGACCTTGAGAAAGTCAGTCATGCCTTCATCTTTTCACGGCTTGACTACTGTAACTCTCTTCATATAGGAGTTATCCAGACAGCACTCCTGCGGTTGCAGGCCGTCCAGAATGCGGCCGCTAGACTGCTGACAAGTTCTCGCAAGCATCAGCATACTAAACCAATTTTATCTTCACTTCAGAATTGAATATAAACTTTTATTATTTGTTTTTAAATCATTAAATGGCGTGGCGCCACCATACCTTGCTGTCTAAAACAGCACACATCTGCTAGATCTCTTAGATCCTCTGGTCAACTGATCTTACTCCTAGATCCAGACTGAAACTTAGACTCAGGGGTGATCTGGCTCTTTCAGTCACTGCACATAAACTGTGGAACATATTACCACTGCATATCAAAATGGCTCCAACAATATCCATTTTTAAAACTCGGTTAAAATATAATTTGCTGTCCTGGGCTTTTAATCTCGATTAGGTGCATGTTTTACCTTGAATCTGTGTTTATTTTTATGTATGCTATTATTGTATTATTTGTTCTATGTATCATTAGTATTATATTTAAGTTCTTTGTACAGCACTTTGGGCAATTGTTGTTGTATTAAATTATGCTTTATAAATAAAGAAAAAAGAAGAAAGATTGCTGGTCGAGTGAGGTTTATGGCCTCTCGTTTCCCCCGGTACACTGCGCAAACACTGCAGGACAAACAATACACGACAAAGCAGAAATACTAAAAATAGATGGTCACACGAGACAGAATTCGGCTCAAAATCTGACGAAAATCACACAGTGTATGCCCAGCCTTAGGTGAAATCAACTGAAGATAAAAGACATTAAATCTGTCAAGATCTCAGCAGAGGAGAACTGAGAGACTGAGTCTGGTTTCTCTCCAAGGGTTTTCCTTCATTCTGTCACCGTCGTCTCTGGCTTCATTAGTAAGAGTCACTTAATATTCAACAATATGTTTGATCTGACTGTATGAGAACTGAACTGAGTGATGACATCACCGTTTACTCCAGAGCGGCTGTATAGATGAATGAACTCGTTTAATAACTAAGGATTTTTACAAGCTGCACAATGACATAATTGACAATGCATCATTTTCCTGTTACCACTGTAAAGCTGCTTTGAAACAATCTGTATTGTAAATGCTATTGCAATTGATTAAAAGGGAATTACTTTAAAAAGACAAAAGAGTCAAGAGCCCACCTAAAGCACATACTGACCACCACAATAGTGACTTCCTTCTTTTGACAAATAAAACATCAACATCTAAACTAGGGCTTACACACATTAATCACATTAAGAGGTGTGTTTAGAGCATGTTACGCTGTGAGAGGCGAATCACGACTGCTGATTACTGGAGATGGGAAACTCGCTCCACCGACCACAGAGGGTTAACAAATATAAACGTAGTTAAATATATAAATAAATCACACAGTAAATCAATTCAGACACCAGTATTATATTTTCTGTCTTACATTAATTAATGTCTTACATTTCAATTTAAGTTTTAAAGTTAATTTTCAAAAAGTAAAAAAAAAAAAAATCATTTTCCTTTTGTTTACAGATCTGAGGAGAAATAATAAAATAACTCATCTCTCTGTGTGCATTCAATGTGTTTTTGACTACCATAGTTAAATTACCCACTACATGTTTATACTCACCTGGGGTCAGAGGTCAAGGATTGATCACTTTTCAGGGACACAGCGTCAGGTTTTGCAGATGCTCCTCCATTCCTCATAATTAGAAACTGTCTTGAGACCTGCATATGGAAACAGTGGACAAATCATACATTAAATCAAAAAACTTTCAGTAGACAAAAACTTCATAAAACAGTTTTGAAAGGTATATGCGATCTATGAGCATTATACACTGTATGCTATTGTAAAGACTGTGTGTCTGTTCCTCACAGCCTCGTTTTCATCCACGTACAATACAATATGGTGTGTCTGACCAGACAAAGGTCTACTGCAAACATCTGTCATATAAAACACACAGCTGCAAATGTAGAGAAAACAGGTGCATTCCTGTTCACATTAACCACCCCCGGCATGAATCTAAATCAATGGATAAAGTCAAGGCTTTTTGGACTTGATTGGTTAAAGACTTGGACTCGACTAAGCTGGACTCAAACCCAACACTCTCTCTCTCTCTCTTTCGGCTTGCTCTCGTTTGATCAGGGGTCGCCATGGCGGAATATTCTGCACAGATCTGAATATATATATATATATATTAGGGGTGTAACGGTTCACAAAATTCACGGTTCGGTTCGATACGATACACTTGTGTCACGGTTCGGTACGGTTCGGTTCAGTACGTTTTCCTGTATGTATGCAACAATAAATCAATGCCAGAGAAATTTCCTTGAATTATTATTATTATTATTTTATTTAATGAAATTAACATCATAAATGAAACTGATTTTTTTTATTTATTTTTTTGTTGCTTTTTTTACTGAGCAATAATGGAGCTATGCTTGACTCTTCTTATGAGCATATAAAACAAAACAGCTCCTTGGACAAAATTAAATGTAATATTGTAGTAGTAGGCTAGTTATAAACAAAGGTTTATTTTAGATCAGATTAACATTTGAGGGCAGCAATTGTATTCATAATGTCAAAATAAAACCGACGTAATGTTACTTGAAGGCATTATAGCCCACTATTCCTGACAAACTTCCATACCTTGCAGTTAGTGTGTTACTACAGTAAATCCATTCCACGGTGAATGTTGTTGATCTACACCGGCCAGTTCATTCATGGCACGATGTTTCTTCCTGGTTTCCACGTCAGCGCTGTTTGATCCGTTAATAACAGAGAAATGTGAATGTTTCTCACTAGATCTCGCAGCGATGTTATTACTTCTGTGGCGAATTCAAATGCTTTCTTTACTGGTCTGGATCTCTTAGCGCTGTGTGGTGTTGCTTGATACATATACATATATATATATATATATATATATATAGTTCCATGCATAAGTTTAGACACCCATGCTAAAGTTGACTAAAAGAGGAATAAAAAATCATCTTTTGGAAATTGAACTTAATGCCTTAATTTAAAAAATTAGGAAAAATCCAACCTTTAAGGACACCAATTTTCTTTGTGAATGAATAATGTATCGTACATGAATAAATGTTCTTCCTTAAAATACAGGGTGCATAAGTCTGGACACCCCTATGTTAAATTCCCATAGAGGCAGGCAGATTTTTATTTTTAAAGGCCATTTTAAAGGATTTTTATGCATCCTGATTAAGTTCCCTTGGCCTTTGGAATTAAAATAGCCCCACATCATCACATAGCCTTCACCACACTGTTGGATTACAAATTTATTAAATGTTTAATTTAGTTTTTCCACTGCAATAGTATATAAACTGATAAAGTTTAGTAGACTGATTTGTGTTTTAAATGAGTCAGATCACTGAGATTCTCACCTTTCGGAGCCCAGACGTTGAATCGTTAGGTTGATTGACTTTCACCTTTTGTCTGTGATGGCCCTTGGAACCGGAGTTCCTGGCCAGTATCAGCATTTGAATAGGTATGCTGATTAGATTGAGACTGGTAACACGCTGGAGTCTACCTGTATACTTAATTTGCATGCTTTGTTCAGAGCCTCCACCTCTATGTAATCCCTCCCCTCTTTGAGAAGTATAATTACACTGAATACTGTATTATTCTACTGTACTGTAGAATAAATCTCTTCTGCTTATAAGATCCATCTCAAGTCTCCTGGTTTTTGCTTCGATGAAGGAATAAAAAGTTCCCTACAATACCTAGAGATTGGCATGGTTTTATTTCAGTTAGCCTAATAGCTGGTTTGATTTGCATTGAGAGATGATCTTATGGAAATTACTCCATGCCAATCTCTAGGTATGGTGAAGGCTATGTGATGTTATCTTACAGAAAGCTAATTTTTTGAGATATCGACCTCAATTTTGTAACAACTTCTTTAGTTTTAAGATTTTCTAGCAGTTTTAGAGTTCAACATGTTTCATAAAATATATGTCTATAACTTTTTTGGTTTCACTTTTTAAACTTTTACTTCAACACTAATCTGCCAAGGGTCTTCTTTAAAATGAGACCTGTAAGAACTGATTTTCCTGCTAAAACAAAACGCACCCTGCAATAAAGCCATAAAATGCACCCTGGACAGCAGATAGCAAAGACAGAGCACAGAACCTTGTCCTGCCCAAACTTATCTCATTGTCCCCTTGTTTGACTTCAACTCATCCCCCCTCTCCCTCCTCAAGCCACTGAAAGTTCATTAAGAATGTCTATATAACACATATGGTATATCTTGTGAATATGTTGTTTTTTCTTTTCATGTTTGGTGTCATTTTAAGTGTCTCAGTGCGATTGGTAAAATGGTCTTAATTTCATTGCAGTCATTGGTTTAATGAGACAGATTGAGAACTAAGGAGAATCCTGTTTCTCCTCTCTGACTGATATCTCTTTACGATATCTCCTGAAACCAGGTGCTACTCCTCTGGGGTACATGGATTGGCCCAAACAACTCTAAACAACATTTGTTTAACCCCTGTTGTTCTGATCTGGTATTTAAGGTGAGGGGACAGAGCAATCTTTGGGAATCTTTTACCAGGATCACCCCCACACAGTAATGCATGTCAGTATTTTCCTGTTGGAAAACCCTAACACATTACTGCGTGTCTCTGTCAGGAAAACATTACTTACTTTTAGAGTCATCTTTGAGTAAATGATGTCATATCTTTTTTGAATTGGCTTTTAATAATTTACTTCTGTAATTGGCATGAAACATTTCTACCTGACAAATAAATGTTAACCTTGATTTATTCTGAAGTATTCTGAAATCATTATTTTAGTATATTTAAGGAGGCTGGTGCTACCGCAAAATCTTAGTTAAGGTAGGTCAAACTAAAGGCACATGTATGAACGGAGCAGTAGGCACGTCATCTGGAGACCTTTTGATTTCTGTCTATCACTGGTTTAGCAAGTTGTATGGAAATGGCTAAATTAAACTACACTCTCTAGTCAGTAAGCAGTAGGCGACTGACTTTAGGGGAAGATTAGCAAACCCTACATCCTCTGACTAAAATCAGAATTAACAGGTTTGTGTCCGTGAGAAACGCGATTTGGCCAACGTGATCTCTAAGCGGCATTCGGGTCCATAATGTATTAATAATTGAAAGTATGGGATAATCAGAATAATCAAAGATCTAAATTAATTCATAATCAATATTTATGATTATTTTCTAATCAGAAATACGATCTAAATTTGATTATCATTTGAAATTGGAGTCAGATTACGCATAGAGCTAAAGTAATACTAAAACTAAGTTCCAATAAATTAAGTGAACATCACTGGAGCGCTGAAAAGACATACACGCTTTAAACCTTCGCCAGGCCGTTGGATTCCGTCGTTGGGCTAATGGATGGTCCTTACAGACCCAATTTAAGTCTGTGCTCTCAAGCTTAACATATTTATGACAGTCTTTTGACACAGTCATTTTTGTCCACTATGGACCTGTGTAACTTTTTTAAATGGATGCACAAGGGTTGTTCAAGGGTCTGTTGCCGAGCGAGATCATCATGTGACCTGGCGGCAGTCGTGTGCGCTCACCATCTCCACGTTTTCCTCCATGTCGCTCTTGAGCTGGTCCCTCTCGTCTCTCAGGGCCTGTAGGATCTCCTGCATCTGCTCTCGCTCTTCAGTCTGAGAGATGATGGTGCGTCGCAGGTTCTCCATCTCATCCGGCTCACTCTGAGCTCGCTCCATCTCCGACAGAAGCGCGTCTCTCTCGCCGCACACACACTCCAGCTCTGAGCTCAACTGCAGCGACTGACACAGGATAAAACAGCGTTAAACACTCTGGGCCCTATTTTAACGATCTGAAACGCAAGTGTCAAAGCGCAAAGCGCAAGTAACTTTGTGGGCGGGTCTCGGCGCTGTTGCTATTTTCCCGGCGGGATAAACGACTCTTGCGCCGGGCGCAAATCTAAAAGTGGTTGGTCTGAAGTAGCTTCATTACTCATAGGTGTGGTTTGGGCGTAACGTGAAATAAACCAATCAGAGCGACATCTCACATTCCCTTTAAGAGCAGGCGCGCTTGTTCTAAGCGGATTGCTATTATAACGGCGGATTTGCCAGACGCGCGCCAGGAGCGGTTCACAGCCGAGGAGACCGACGTCCTCGTCACGGCCGTAAAACACAGAGAAGTAACATTGGGGATGGAGAAACAAACACACCCAAATTAGCTTCGGTTAAACAGGCGTATGATAATTTGGGCGTATGATTAAATGTGTAAGCTAGATTTATGCCTATTTTATTTTCACATCTTCATGGACACAACAATGATTTCCCTCGTGTATTAATATGAATAAATGAATGAAATCTTTATTTCGAACAATTAAAAAATAAATGAAACCAAAGACAGCAACACATTAAATATCCATCAATAAAAATAAAACAAAATCAAGAAAAACAAAACCTTTTTTTTTTTTTTTTGCATAATAATCACACTGTTCGAAAAGGGATACGTAGAAGCCCTAGACTTATCAAGACCTACAAGACCTAATATTTTTCCTAGTAATAATGTATGATTTGCAAAAATGAAAACGGCTGCTTCTGTGTAGATGAGAGCATCAAATTGTAATGCGCGTTGTGCACACGCTACATTGATTATGGCCAAGCATGCGCCCTTAAAATAGCATGAATAACATGCCCAACGCGCCACTGACTTTAGACTAGGTTTTTCCTGGTCACTGGCGGAATTGTTTTCTAAACCTGCAAAATAGCATGAGGGAACGTTTGCGCCGGAACACGCCTCCTCTTTGCGCTGAACCGCCCCGGGGAGCGCAAGTGTATTTGCTAGTTAACCGACGTGCTTCTGTGGAGGGAAAAGTCCGCTTTGCGCGGGTGCAAAATAGGAATGATACATGCGTCAGTGTACAAAGTCAATTGCGCTGGGTGCAAGATAGGGCCCTCCGTCTGGTGGGAGTATGTGTGTGGTGTAAAGTGCGCGCACCTTCTGCGTGGCCTCCTCTAGTGCTGCCAGCAGTGTGTGTTTCTCCACCTGGATGTTCTGGAGTCGCTCTGAGGTCTCTGTGAGCTGTCGGGTCAGGTCTGCTTCCTTCAGCTGAGCCTCCACCAGATCGCTCTCCATCTTCAGCAGAGTGTCTCGCTCCGCTCTCACAGAACTCAGCTCTTCTGACAGAACACACACCTGGGAATGAACCATAATGGAGGAGATTTAGACATGCAGATGCA
>JAJAQA010000002.1:1174548-1292048 GCA_021464565.1 Rutilus rutilus
ACACATTATCTCTAAATCTAATATGACGAAAATGCAAAGCGCTCCTTGTCTAGTCACATTCAGTTATGGTTTACATGGATCATGTAAATGATAGTATTTTTCAATTAAAAATGGCAAAATTTGATAAATAGAAAAACCTGAGTATGTTGCATCATTTGTGCAGATTATTACTGTCAGTCATTGAACATTTCAATTGTAAAACAGTTGTCAAATAATAAATGTTTAGCTACTTCTTACCACACACTTTTTCAATGTTAAAACTAAAGCGTTACTAGTAATTGGCACTCGTCTTTTGTGAACGGTAAGCCCTGCTTTCTTTGATCTGATTGGCCATCACAAGTTTGCAAAGATCATGATAAAATGTGTTAATAAAAGAGAAGAGCTTGTGTTTTAAACCATATATTCTGCTTTCTGTGAGATATTTGCTTATTACGCCTGTGCGTGACAGAGAAATAAAAGAGTGTATTAGTGCTGAGTAAATGCACTGTGTGTGTGTGGCCATTGGTGCTCTTAGCAGCAGGAAAAATAAAGCTTTTATTCAAACCGTGAGCTGATCCAGTGTCAGTCATGTGACGGGCTCTCTCGACTCAGCTCACGACACTGCAGTGAACCTCTCATCTGCATCTACAGTTCACTGGCTATAATGACAGAATCGTGAAAGTGTAGAACTTGCACAAAACGCATCTTCAGCGCAAGGGACTGATTTAAACGCCTCTGATTGGCTGTTGCGACATGTTTGTGATTGGCTACCATGCTCAACGCTGCAAAGTTCATTGTCAGCAGTAACCTTTGATGCAAAGGGGGAAATGTAATATGCACTGTTCACGATTAGGAAATTGCAGCAACTGTAATTGTATAATCATTGACTGTTTCACCTCTATGAGAAAGAAAAGGTAAAAGATCATTCGGGCTCTAGTGCCTTTAGCCTAACCCTGAATATGACTAAAAAATAATAATAATAATAATTTAACTCTATATATACGGTATATAGTTCATCTAACAGCCTACTACTGAAATTGAAAAAAATTATCAAATATAAAAATAAAGCACTGCATAGTCACTGTATGATTTAAATACACATTGATTATTTTTAAGCTACTGCAGTTATTCAAGAGCAGAGAGTGATTTTCTCTTTGTCTTTAGTTGTTTGATGAACATTAATGACAGACAGCAGCAGGTTTATTAGGCTACTGTCGCTTTAAGAGCGAATGCACAGATATTTGCACTTAAGCCTTATTTGCTCTCAGCAGTTTCGATTCGGCACATTGTCACGTTATTTTACTTAATTGCCCGAGCGAAACAGCTGTACTCACTCAAGCGGTGAAAACATTATCTGTATAACTATGTAATTTGCGCGCTGTCGCGGAAGCGTCAGCGGAAGCGTTCAGCTCTCGTGCTCAGCCTCCTCGTGTGAAGACCGACTCGGGTAAAGACCAGCGACTCTACCTGCGCGACTCCACCGAACAAGGACACTAGAAAGGCACTTACGTATCTCCTTTTCCCCTCTCCTTCCCTCTCTTATCTTATTGTTGACATTAATCAACATGTGCTTTCAACACATTACTGTTATCTCTCGGCAACGCCCCTTCATCGCGCGCAAAAGACAACGCAATACTGCTAATCTGCGTCCCATTCTCTCATCCTCACACACTCCTCTCTCTCTTTCCGTGGGTCTATGGAATTGTCAGTCAGCAGTCAACAAAGCTGACTTCATTCCAGCCTTCGCATCTCATTCTACTCTTAGTATCTTGGGCTTGACTGAGACCTGGATTCGTCCTGAAGACTCAGCAACCCCTGCTGCTCTCTCTAGCAATTTCTCCTTCTCTCACTCCCCTCGCCAGTCTGGGAGAGGTGGGGGAACAGGGCTCCTCCTTTCTAACAATTTCAAATACTCCGCGCTCTCTTCTCTATGCAACAACAACTCATTTGAATATCATGCTATTACACTTACAACTCCCATTAAGATCCATATTGTAGTCATTTATCGTCCCCCTGGTCAGCTGGGTAACTTCGTAGAGGAGCTGGATGTGCTGCTGTCCTCTTTCCCTGAGGACGGCACCCCACTTCTAGTCTTTGGTGACTTCAACATCCATCTCGAAAAACCACATGCAACAGACTTCACCTCTCTCCTAGCCTCTTTCGATCTCAAACGACACATCACCACAGGTACTCACAAATCAGGCAACCAACTGGACCTGGTTTACACACGCAACTGCATCACAGACAACATCCTGGTGAGACCTCTCCATGTTTCAGATCATTTCCTCATTACCTTCAGTCTACATCTCTCTACCCCTTCACCACCAACACCCCCACCAGTCTCCCTCAGACGAAACCTGCGCTCACTTTCTCCCTCCCATCTTTCCTCTGCCGTGTCATCTTCTCTTCCCCCACCCTCACAATTCTCATCTCTGGATGTGAACACAGCAACGGACACCTTATGCTCCACACTAACCTCTACTCTAGACAATATCTGCCCTCTCTCCTCCAGGCCAGCACGCGCTACTCCCCCTAACCCCTGGTTATCTGAGGTTCTTCGGGAACACCGGACTGAACTTAGGGCAGCAGAGAGGAAATGGCACAAATCAAAAGACGCATCTGACCTGAGTAGGTATCAATCTCTCCTCTCTTCCTTTTCTGTGGATGTTCATGCTGCAAAATCTTCATACTTCCACAACAAGATCAACAGCTCCTCCAACACACGTTCACTCTTCAAGACATTCAACTCTCTCCTCTGCCCACCTCCACCACCACCCTCCTCCTCCTTAACTGCTGACGATTTTGCGAACTTCTTCACCAACAAAACAACAACTATCAGCAGTCAGTTTTCAGCTCCACACACACAGGAACCCAGACTGACCGCTTCCACAGCCAATATCCCACTATTCTCCTTCTCCTCGCTAACCGAGGATGAAGTATCTACACTTCTCCTCTCCAGTCACCCTACCACCTGCCCTCTAGACCCCATCCCCTCACACCTTCTACAAGCCATCTCTCCCACACTTCTACCATCACTCACACACATCATCAACTCATCCCTCCATACTGGCACCTTCCCTACAGCATTCAAGCAGGCTCGGGTCACTCCACTGCTTAAAAAACCAACACTAAACACATCATCTGTAGAGAATTACAGACCTATCTCTCTCCTACCATTCATTGCGAAGACACTTGAAAGAGCTGTTTTCAACCAAATAACATCCTTTTTGTCTCTAAACAACCAGCTGGATGTCAACCAATCTGGCTTCAAGAAAGGGCATTCAACAGAAACTGCATTACTGTCGGTCACAGAAGCCCTACGGATCGCTAAAGCAGGACAAACAATACACGACAAAGCAGAAATACTAAAAATAGATGGTCACACGAGACAGAATTCGGCTCAAAATCTGACGAAAATCACACAAGTGTATGCCCAGCCTTAGGTGAAATCAACTGAAGATAAAAGACATTAAATCTCTCAAGATTTCAGCAGAGGAGAACTGAGAGACTGAGTCTGGTTTCTCTCCAAGGGTTTTCCTTCATTCTGTCACCGTCGTCTCTGGCTTCATTAGTAAGAGTCACTTAATATTCAACGATATGTTTGATCTGACTGTATGAGAACTGAACTGAGTGATGACATCACCGTTTACTCCAGAGCGGCTGTATAGATGAATGAACTCGTTTAATAACTAAGGATTTTTACAAGCTGAACAATGACATAACTGACAATGCATAATTCTCCTGTTACCACTGTAAAGCTGCTTTGAAACTATCTGTATTGTAAAGGCAAGGCAAGGCAAGGCAAGGCAAGTTTATTTATATAGCACATTTCATACACAATGGCAATTCAAAGTGCTTTACATAGAAGAAATTAAAATAATAAAAAGAAATAAGAATAGTTAAAACAGTTTAGAAGAATACAAAATAAAATACAGTACAAACAGTCGGACGAACATTGGCACAGTGCTCATTCAGTAAATGCATAGCTAAACAGATGTGTTTTGAGTCTGGATTTGAATGTGACTACAGTAGGAGCACATCTGATCTCCTCTGGAAGCTGGTTCCAGCTGCGGCTGGCATAATAGCTAAAAGCGGACTCGCCATGCTTAGAGTGAACCCTTGGTATTTCTAGCTGATATGATCCTAATGATCTGAGTGATCTGTTGGGTTTATATTCAGTGAGCATATCTGCAATGTATTGAGGTCCTAGGCCATTGAATGATTTATATACCAGTAATAATACTTTAAAATCAATCCTAAATTTAACTGGGAGCCAGTGTAAAGACCTGAGGACTGGTGTGATATGTTCATATTTTCTGGTTCTGCTCAGAATCCTGGCGGCAGCGTTCTGTATGAGCTGCAACTGTCTTATGGTCTTTTTGGGAAGGCCAGTGAGGAGTCCATTACAATAATCCACCCTGCTGGTGATGAAAGCATGAACAAGTTTCTCTAAGTCTTGTCTGGAAACAAAGCATCTTATTCTTGCTATATTTTTCAGATGATAGTATGCTGATTTAGTTATTGCTTTGACATGACTACTGAAACTAAGGTCTGACTCTAGTGTCACACCAAGATTCCTGACTTGATGTTTAGTTGTTTGACCCCTAGAGTGAAGGTATGCGTTCACCTTGAGAACTTCATCTTTGTTTCCAAACGCAATGACTTCAGTTTTGTCTTTGTTTAACTGAAGAAAGTTTTGACACATCCAACTGTTGACTTCATCAATGCATTGGCACAGGGAGTCAATGGGGCTGTAATCGTTGGGCGATAGGGCTAAGTAGAGCTGTGTGTCGTCTGCATAGCTGTGGTAAGCAATTTGGTTCTTTCTCATTATTTGGCTCATTGGGAGCATATACAGGTTGAACAGGAGTGGCGCAAGAATTGAGCCTTGAGGGACTCCGCATGTCATGGATGTCCACTCAGACTTATGGTCTCCTATACTCACATAATAACCTCTCCCATCTAAGTATGACCTGAACCATTTTAGGACTATCCCAGAAAGCCCCACCCAGTTTTCCAACCTGTCCAGAAGTATGTTGTGATCGACAGTGTCAAATGCAGCACTGAGGTCGAGTAGCACCAGCACTGATAATTTGCCTGAGTCAGTATTTAAGCGAATATCGTTTATTATCTTTATGAGCGCTGTCTCTGTGCTGTGGTGCGGTCGGAAACCAGATTGAAAATTGTCAAAGTATCCATTCGAGCATAAGAATTTGTTCAGCTGATTGAAGACAACTTTTTCAATGATCTTGCCTATGAAGGGAAGATTTGAGATCGGTCTATAGTTGCTTAATATGGTCTTATCCAGATTGCTCTTTTTCAGGAGGGGCTTGACAACTGCAGTTTTTAGGGAGTTTGGAAAACTCCCAGAGAGAAGTGAAGCATTTACCACTACTAGAAGATCTGCTTCTAAACTGTTTAACACACTTTTGAAAAACGATGTGGGAAGTGTGTCAAGAGCGCAGGTTGATGTTTTAAGGTGCTGTACGGTTTCTTCCAAAATTTTGCCATCAATTTCTTTGAAATCAGACATAGTAACTACTTTCTCAGGTGGTTTGATCTGTCTGACCCCAGCGCAAGTCAAGGATGTGCTGATCACCTTTCTGATATTATTGATTTTCTCAGAGAAGAAAGAAGCAAACTCACTGCACTTGCTGTCTGAGAGCATTTCACTGGGAATCTGGCTTGGGGGGTTTGTCAGTCTCTCTACAGTAGCAAAAAGAGTGCGTGTGTTGTTTAAATTGCTGTTTATAATATTTGAAAAGAAAGTCTGTCTAGCTTTGCCTAGTTCCATATTGAAAGCATGAAGGCTGTCTTTGTAGATGTTATAATGGACTACAAGTTTTGTCTTCCGCCACATGCGCTCTACTTTTCTGCATTGTCTTTTCATATTTTGCACTGCTGTTGAGTTTCTCCAAGGTGCCTTTTGTCTGCCACTCTTCTTCCTGACTTTAACAGGAGCAATATCATCAATTACACCTTTAACTTTTGAGTTAAAAGAATCAAGGAGAAAATCAACAGAGTCTGCAGATATGCTTGGTGTTAAGGATATAGCCTTCATAAATAGGACACTAGTGTTCTCATTTAAGCATCTCTTCTTGACAGACACAGATCTCGCTTCAGTGGCAGGAGAGATCAATATATCAAAGAAAATACAGAAATGATCAGACAGTGCTACATCCTTAATAACAATCGATGAAATGTTTAGACCCTTACTGATAAGTAAATCTAAAGTGTGTCCACGATCGTGTGTGGGTCCATGTACATGCTGAGTCAGATCAAAAGTTTTTAAAACAGTTTTGATTTCTTTTGCCATATTGTTTTCTCCATTATCTATATGGATGTTAAAATCTCCAGCAATGGCAAAACAGTCAAACTCTGAGGTAATTGTTGATAACAGTTCTGTAAAGTCCTCAGCAAAGGCTGGAGAGTATTTTGGAGGCCTGTAAATAATGAAAAGTAAAATGCGTGGAGCACCTTTTAACACAATACCCAGATATTCGAAAGACAAGTAATTCCCAAACGATATTTGCTTACATTGATAGATATCTTAGAAAGAGCAGCTAGACCCCCACCTCTCTTAACAGCTCTGCAGACACTCATAAAAGTAAAGTTAGGAGGGGCTGCTTCATTGAGGATTGTTGCACTGCAGCTGTCTTCTAGCCAGGTTTCATTTAGAAGCATAAAATCCAGGTTGTTTGTGGTTATTAAGTCGTTGACTAGAAGTGATTTATTTTTAAGTGAGCGAATGTTTAAAAGAGCTAACTTAACAGACTTACTTTTCCTCACAGCAATATTAGTTTGACGTGTAATAGGCACCAGATTAGTTGGGTTTGCTGTACGGCTATTGAAGGCCTTAGACTTTCTATCATGTAATAGAACAGCAATAGAGAAAGATACAGGCACACTGGGTTCCCGCTTGTTTTGTAAACATTTGAGAAAGTTACTGTTATCAGAGCGGGCACCCGACACATATCACTGAGAGCTGGTATCAGTTGTTTTTGGTTCACCTCGAGCAGAAGGAGGAGGGTGTGGGCCCTGGCGTTGTGGCAGAGGCCGAAGAGCTCTCACAGGAGGAGGGGGACGGCGAGCTGGGCCCGCAGGCTTTGGTGGTAGTGGTGCCTGTCTTTTTTTAGTTGGTATCTGGGGGCTTGCAGCAAAAGAGTGGGATAGTCTGGTTCCAGCATGCACCAGTTCTTCCATTTTCTGTGAGAAGCAGAGTAGTGGCGTTGCAGGGGAGAGGGAGAAAGTGTCTGGTGAAAGGGGCTGTTGCTCTGGTGTTAAAGGAGGCTGTAATATGCTGTCCTGGCTTCCCTGGCTGTTTTCCAGGAAGTCGTCCTTGGGTGCTGAATCTTCAAGCAGTTCTGATATGGCTGTCTGTGGTGAGCTCTGTGGGCAGGGCTCAGCTGAGATTGTGTCCGTGAGCAGAGGTTGTTGTGGCGGAGTGGTGTTATCATGTCCATTTTGCTGCTGAAGTGAAGTCCCGTGGTCATTCATACTGTGTCCAGGTGTGTGTGTGCCATTCAGATTGAGTGGATTGGCACAAACCGCAGAAGGATGATTTAGGGAGAAGTAGATATTGTCCTTTAACACTCTTGAACCAAGTTTGTTTGGGTGATGGCCATCCCGATGAAACAGTTGTCGTTGACTCCAGAAAAGATTGAAATTGTCAATGAAGTTCACTGCTTTTATATTGCAGGTTTTTTGCAGCCATGTATTTAGCCCAAGCAACCGTGAAAACCTGTTTGTTCCTCTTGCTGGTAGTGGTCCACTGATGAATGTTTGAACTTTCAGTCTTTTAAGTGTTTCAAAAAGTTCATTGAAATCCTTCTTAAGGAGTTCTGACTGCTCTTTATGAATATCATTCTTCCCCACATGTATGATGAGTCGATTTGCAGTCTTATGTTTCATCAGAATGTTCTGAAGTTCCCTGTTTATATCAGAAGTTGTTGCTTGTGGAAGGCAGCACGTAGTTGTATCCCTGTTGCTAATGTTTCTGATTATGGAGTCCCCCACTATCAGAGTCCTGGGCCCGGCTGAGCTCTGAGCTGAGTGCCGCTGTCTGCTCGACCTTGAGCGCCAGTTAGCATCAGTGTTAGCTACTGGCCCATTCAGTCTGTGTTCGATCACATTCATCACATTTGTGGATTCCTCATTTACATTCATTAGTACTTCAAATCTGTTCTCAAGATGTATAGGCGGTGGTAGGAGGCCAGTGTTTGCAATCCTTGTCAGAGCTGTATCTGGGGTAGAGGATGCTACTGCGGTAATATGTGATGCTCGTGACAATCTGATGTCTCGAGTGCCTTTGGGTTTAGCTCCCTGTTTGTGCCATCGATTAGTAAGTCGATCGGCTTGTTTCTCTACCTGCCGAGGAGTACTAGTTTCATGGGACTCACCGGTATGCTGTGGGTGTCCATGACGAAGCTCTGTTGTGTGCTCCGTCTGGTTTGGTGGTCCCGTAAGTAACTTTGTTTCTAGAACTGCAATCCTTTGTAAAAGTCTGTGGCAGTTAGTGCAGCAAGTAGATTCCAGAAGAGGCATTTTCTCTTATCCTTGTAGGCAGTTGTGTTTTCCTTTCCCGGTATGTAAGCTGGTCGGGTAAAAGAATTCTCAGTTTTGTAGTAATCCAAACTTTGTCGTATGAGCACTGTGCTGATTTGCTGAAGTTAAAATTAGGTGATAAAAGGAAATAAAATAAAGGAAATCAAATATAGAAAAAATAGGAGATAAAATGTAAAAGCGATAGAGCAAAGCGCGGAGCAGTAAGCAAGAGCGTCCGAACAGTAGCTGAGCAGGAAGTGTGATTGCTAAATGCTATTGCAATTGATTAAAAGGGAATTACTTTAAAAAGACAAAAGAGTCAAGAGCCCACCTAAAGCACATACTGACCACCACAATAGTGATTTCCTTTTTTTGACAAATAAAACATCAACATCTAAACTAGGGCTGCACAATTAATCACATTTCTAATCGCGATTACGATTACGGATGCATTCAATGTGTTTTTGACTCCCATAGTTAAATTACCCACTACACGTTTATACTCACCTGAGGTCAGAGGTCACTGCTTCATTACTGGGGTCAGAGGTCACTGCTTCATCACTGGGGTCAGAGGTCACTGCTTCATTACTGAAATCAGGAGGAGGAGTCAAGGATTGATCACTTTTCAGGGACACAGAATCGGACTCTGCAGATGCTCCTCCATTCTCCATTATTAGAAACTGTCTTGAGGCCTGCATATGGAAACAGTGGACAAATCATACATTAAATAAAAAAACGTTCAGCAGACAAAAACTTCATAAAACAGTTTTGAAAGGTATATGCGATCTATGACCATTATACACTGTATGCCATTTTAAAGACTGTCCGTCTGTCCCTCACAGCCTTGTTTTCATTCACGTACAATACAATATGGTGTACTGCAAACATCTGTCATATAAAACACACAGCTGCAAATGTAGAGAAATCAATAGATAAAGTCAAGTCCCGACTCAGCCTTTTTGGACTTAATTGGTTAAAGACTTGGACTCGACTAAGCTGGACTCAAACCCAACTCTCTCTCTCTCTTTCGGCTTGCTCGTGTTTGATCAGGGGTCGCCACAGCAGGATATTCTGCCCAGATGTGAACCTCTGAGATGAAGTGGATCAGTGATTCAGTCTCCATTACCCACCGTCAGTGTCTCACTGATGCTCTTGAGTCTCACTGAACACTGAACTTCAACAGCAGGAGGAAAAGCCTGAATCTCTCTCTGTTCAGAAGCTTCATGTGTTTCTGCTGCTGTAGAGAGACTCACTGACAGCTTCTCTGTGTCAGAGCTCATATCACACTAACTGATCAGCACATTTGATCAATAACTCTCTGAATGCTTCGACATGGAGCCGGCTACACTTTTATAATGATTAAAAGAGTCTTGAACTGAGAAATCCATCTATTTTCCTTGAGCTTTTGACATTTGAGAGGTCATCATACTATTGTAACAGTCCTGAAAGGCTGCTCCATTTCTTATGCTGTAATGCTTCTCCCCACCTCAAGGGGGATCTAGGGAGGTTTCTAAAGGAAGGGCTATCCTTTTAAGAGAGACAAGTAAGAGTGTTTAGTAGAGGTACTGGCATGGCTTTGAGTGTTTGCTCAACTTAGCCTGATGCATGAAACCCTATTATGAGAAACATCTTTGGTTCTACAGTTTAATGTTGTATACCTATATTTAATTTGGCTTGAGAAAGCCAACTTACTGATATTGTATTTAAGGCAAGACACGGCAGGCAAAAACATCAGGGTTTTTTTACTGGTCAATTTTGATATTTTTGGATATTTGTCTTCAATAACATGTCTTCTTTCAGACTTGTGGTGAAAAAAACTCAGAAATACACATTTAGGTCTTTATTTTACTACACAATTTTGTCTATTTGCGTCTTTAGATTTCTCAAATTCAACAAAAGTTGGCGTTCTTACAGATAGTGGACGACCAGAATGAGACTTTTACCGCCGCCGTTCCCGCGGCGGCAACATTGGGATGTGTATTTGCTGCCTTTTACCGCTGAGTGGCGCTGTAATCACAGACTTTGAAAAGTGTCAGTTTATTCTCTTTATGACGTAATCTGCCGCGGCAGTAATCTGAGCTGAGAGGCCACAGATAAATTCAAGATAAATATTGTGGTTAAACGAATTCAAATTCATTAAATTTAAACAAAGTAGACACACGTTAACATTGTGTGCCCAGTTTTTCTATAATTTAGAAAGGCTATGTCAATAGGTTACTTGTCATTTACTTCGTGTTATTTTAATTTGTAGATTTATTAACTGAAACATAACAGTGAAATAAATTAAAATAATTTACCGTAAAATTAAAACATTTTCAGGACTTGCAGTTACTAACCGATGTTAGTCGGTTTAAGCATTCTTTGTTATATTCAGAATTAAATAGGCTTACATGTTGTTATGATTATCAATTGAATTAATTAATAAATCAACCACAATGCCTAGGCTATTACTGCCGCAGCAAAAATAAACCAGTCGAATTTCAAAGTCGTTCGCGAAATGACTAGGCTATACCGGGTGGCGCAAGTGACAGGGCAAAACAGCAGCAACTGTGGCATTTTAAAAGGTAAGTTTCCTATCTGTTTATTTAAAAAATAAAAAAAACTTTTTTCATTATTTGAACAAAAATGAGACTGATTGAATATGTAAAAATATAAACAAACAAAGCAGAGAATAAAACAAACTTTTAGGGAAAAAATATAGGCCTATTATGCTACAACAGAATTGGTTAACATTAACGAAAGCAAAATATGTAAAAATACATTAGTGTTTCGTGGCCGAATTCAAATCGGTTCAAATACCGAACAAACAGTAGTAGACCTAGGCTATTCAGACGATAGCTCTGTGGTCAATGCATTAACAATAGCCTCTCGGAGCTTCAAACGATCTGAGATCGAATCTCAGTGTAGCCGACAGTGTTTATGTTTTTCCGTTCTTGATGCTTAAATATGCATCTGTTTATTAAAGTCAATCGTCTTGTTTAATTATCAATTGTACATTACAACATAAATTTGCAACATTCCAGAGCCGCTGCAAAGCCGACACTGATGAATCTGATGAAGGAAGACTGTCAGCCGATTGCACCAGAAAATGAAGATGATGAAGCTCGTCTTTAATCTGCTAAATTATTTTTGTGTGTGTGTGTGAATCATTCACGAGATTGAGATGACTGACAGTGATACCCGGCCATAGCAACGGAAGACATTTTTCAAAACAGATCGAACAAATCAGAAAAATACTTTCAATACAGTATTGCTTTCAATTAAAAAATAAACAATGAAAATGTAAAAGAAAAAGAAAATTAATTAAGTTTGAAAACCCATCGCACATTTCAAGGTATGAATAAAGTGTCAGGACAGTTTATTTATTTAAACAGGGTTGCATCGATAGAGTTTATTCCCTTTGTGATGCAAAAAAAGAAACACAGAATCTTATTCTTGCAACATTTTAAATTTCTATTGTCAAAGAAATTGCAGCTAAATTAAAAAATTAAAACGGTACAAAACGAAAAAAGTTCAAAGCAACATAAATTAAGAACAGGCGTTTTTCTTTGCCTCTCTCGCGCTGGATATTTTTTTGTAAGTTTGGTCTCCCTCACTGCGCGCGGCGGGTCTTTCTCGAAATTAAGCATTTCAGCGTAAAAAACACCATACAGCTGATAATACTGTATATGTCGCTGTGTGTCATCCACACAAATCACGAAAGAAAAAACTGTAACAAATAGCTTTTGTTCCTTCAAAGATACAACATGCCTTGCTGAATTCACCTCACAATAAAACGAGGTGGGTCGCGAATTAAAGAGCTCTGTATCTGCTAAATTGAAATTGTGTGTGGAAAACCTTTAAATACAATCAATAAAACTACAATATATAATTTAATAAGATATAGGGCCTACTGTACATAGGCTATGGACTTTTGGAGATTTTGAGATTAATCCTTAAAAGAATTTAGCCTTTGCCTGCTCATCAGGCTGGCTCCGACACTCTCCATATGAAAGACGGAACATTAACACCTCTGTCCTGCACCCCCACGATAAAGCAACTATTGCCTTCTCCAAACCCCCCACAGGCTAGCTGAGTTTGCAAAACAAAACAAAGAGTTTGCTACTCGTCGTGGTTTGCCAAAACACTTAATTATAAACTTCAATATTTCATACAAAACAATCTCAAAACGCTTTGTGACATTTTGAAAAGCTGTGGATGCATTACTGCCACTGGAACCATGAACGCAACAGAATACTGGTTCTGATTTTATTGTTTGTCGTTTAAACGTCATATATATATATATATATATATAGCCTATATATATATATATATTTTTTTTTTTTAACAGAACTGCTTTTGAAATTACGATTGGAATTATTATAGGCTACAGAAGTAAAGTCATTGTATAATATTTGTTCCTTAGTGTAAAATGGAAATGCATGGTGATTTTATTTTGTAAATAGGCTATAAGCAAAAAAACTATGTTTTAGAACTAGACAAATCTCTCTGCATCAACAATAGACTATAAAATGCATTAATAGGCTAATATAAAAATATCAGTAATCCAAGTTAGTTCGGGATTCGAACCCGTGTCATCTAAATGATCGTAACGTAAGTTCAACCACTCGGCCACGATTCACTCGTTGCGACATGGCCTAACGTTCCAGTGTGTGTTCGCTCACACGAGCGAGAAGCGCTCTTCATTCAAATGAACGCCCCGCCGCGTTTGTCGAACACTAATTCAACATGCCAGAATAAAACCAGGCTTTAAAACAATGCATAGCGCCACTCGTCGTGGTGTGCCAATTTTTTTTACAATAATTTAGTTTCATTTATTTCAGTGTTAATGTTTGAGTTAAAAAAATCCTTTACAAATTAAATTAACACAAAGTCGGCTATAAGAGTCCTTTATAGCAGTGGTTCTCAATCCTGGTCCTGGGGACCCACAGCTCTGCACATTTTATATGTCTCCTTTATCTGACACACCCAGTTCAGTTCATAGAGCTCTTTCCTAACGAGCTGATGATCTGATTCAGGTGTGTTAAATGAGGGAGACATACAAACTGTGCAGAGCTGTGGGTCCCCAGGACCAGGATTGAGAACCACTGCTTTATAGGCTACGTAAAAAAGCAAAGGGCTTACAGTCTTAACATTTAGGCTACTTTGCTTAAATTCGATACATTTATTTTCAGTAGGGCCTAATAAATTTGTAGGGATGTAATTTCAGTATGCTTTACCAACGCTATGTATTCAATTAAAGTTCCAAGAGGTCAGGTATATATTTCCTTCCCAGCTGACACTAATATGCAAGTGCACAGCAAAAATCACAACTTGTGCTTGCTGCGAACGCAAGTTATTTAAGGTGTCTCAACTGTACACAGTCTACCCTACAATGTGAATTCGTTACAAGGTTTCATTTAATTAAATTAATGTGCAGCAATTTGTACAAATAGAGTCTATAGGCCTACTATACTGTTGTAGCCATTAAATAATCTCATTTAGTATCATATTTGTTAAAATATTATAATGTTATTTTTTTCCATCTATGTTGAATATGAAAAGTTAACAGCACGAGTAAGATAGGATGCATTATATCGAGAGATGGATATGGAGTGGGTCAGACATGATTTTGACCACTTCATTAAGTTTTGTTTCGTAGAAAACCTTTCTTTAAAGTGAATTTCGTTTTCTATAAATTGTATCTTAATTTTAATCAATTTTTCATCAACCAATTGCCTGCATTTAATAAGTAAGAGAAGCAAATATAACAGACACTAATCATGGAGGCGCCCGCACGGTCACTTGCATTGCACGTCAGCTGGAGCGCATCTCATCCTCCTAATGCTGGGTACACACCAAAAGATTTTTTACATCTTGTGTAAACAATCTTGTAAAAAATCTTTGATACCACCAAAGAAGAGATACATGGCTCTACAGGAGGCATGTTACCGAGCCCCATCTTCTGGGCTTCAGCCATTGCGGCTAAAGTGCGTGCCACTCGATCCGTTCTGGAAGAAGGTGCAGAGGGAAATGCTGAGAAAACAACATCAGTAAAGTCAGGACAGCTAGGTATCAGGAAATCCTCTGGTCGGACAACCGGGGGATGCAAGAGGTTTGAAGGCCCCTGTGATGGAGAAGGTAGATCCAAATTCAACTTAGGAAGGGCCATCTTGATTGTGTCTTGCAATGAAATGAAAAATTGCCACTGAAGAACCAGCACCTTGAATGCTTGAACCCTCATCACTATGAGAGTGCTGAGACTGGGCATGCACAGCAGAAGTCTCCTCCAGGGTGTATAACAGTCACACTCATCAGCGACTAATGAATCTGAGGCTGCCAGAGATAATGTGTCCAGTTCATCCCTAGAACATTCAGTTGCTTGTTCGGACCTGGTCAACAAGGGGTTAAGCACAGATGTTCTGACTTCCGTAGATCGCGCCATATTTTCCTTGATTTCTGGCGCCATGACCAAGCGATCTGTACGCTATTATAGTTAGCGTATTCTTATTCTTATTATTGTTAATACACAAACTGTGTATTATAACAGATTGATTGGAGTCGAGACTTCAGCTTTACAATTTTACCACTGTTTTACGATATAAATCTCACAATGGCAGCAATTTTTTAATTTGTATAAGATGTGCACATCAAACACCCAAAATGAAAGCAAGACTTATTAATTTTTCGAATGCAATTACGAGACAAGCCTGTTTAATCGTTTATTTTGTGATCACAGAACAGCGTTGTCACGGAATTCAGACACGAACCCAAGCGCAGACACTATTAAATGAACACAGTTTATTGTTGAACAGAAAACAAGGAAAACAAAACCCACGAGGGGGCAAACAACATTGGCAAGGCAAATATAACATTAACAAGACTAGACTATAACTAGACCATAAATATAACAATTAACATACAACCGATTTAACAATAAACTTCACTTGACAATACACTCGACTGGATATATAGTAGTTCTTAGTAGTTCTCTGGGAGGTATGAAAAAAATATCAGTTATTGATTAGTTAATAGTTAACTACCACATTCAACTGAGCGCTATTACTTATTATTTCATTAATCAGAGTTCCTTGTTAGTTAATAGTAGTTACTGTGTTAATAGTGTGTTACTCATTTGTTCCTGTGTAGTTATTCATTAATGACAGAACAGTATTCTAAAGTGTTACTCAAAATATTATTAATTATAATAATTATAATTAGAAAAATTAAAATACTTAGAAAATTAGAAAAATGTTTGTTCGTTTAATAAACATTTGCAGCAAAAATGCTGTGTATGACAGAATATTATATCCGATAGCATTATTGTATTTCCTGAAAAATGTCAAGGTGGAGATATCTGCTTTGTTGCAAAGGCTCAAATATGGAGTTTAATCTCTCTCTAATGCTCTTTATGTATTTTACAGGAAGCTTGAAAAAAAAAGCCCTTACAAACCACATGACCAGAAGAGAGGCTGAAAAGGCAGTGTCAAGGTGGCTGATCGGTGCCCGGGACAGGGGAGGAAACCGCACTGCACGTGCTGGAGAGCAAGATGGGTAAAAGTCTTAAGATATGCTAGTTTTTATGTGGAAGTACAAACTTTAAAAAAGACAAAAATGATGACGCATACGTGACGCTTGCCACAGCACACCGGCAGGCATAATGATTATGAGTGTTGTGAAAAACAAGAGACTGTCTAAACCTTTTAATCATTTATTGATAATGTTTTCTGTGTTTTCGGCTGCAGAATTTAAGTTGACGATGCTGACTCGTCCCCCCCCCCCCCAGTGGACGCGCCTATATGCACGTTTCATACGGATTACATAATCTGAGAATATTTATTTTCCACTTGAATCGGTTTGTTTAAAAGCTTCCTATAGATATATGTCTCATGTCTGTGAGGCGAGTTTCGGTTCATATTTGTGACGCTCAAGTTCACTGCGACAGAGACGGAAGCGCATCCTGATTGTTTTCATTGTTTTACAAAAGCAAAAGTTTACAGAAATAAAAGTAGACCCTTTATAGTTTGCATTACTCTTATCTGTATGACTAAAATGATGGAGTATTTAAAGATACATGCAAGTGATCGCGCCGGCACATGTAGTCATGGAGTAAATGCTCTCCAGACACACACAGATATGCGTCTAATAATAGCGCACATTTATCAGGTTAACATTAATAATAATAATACATTTTATTTATAGGCGCCTTTCATGGCACTCAAGGACACCTTACAAAATCCATAAAAACTATAGCATTAAATAATAAAGCCAGATCAACAACAGACATTAAAATCATATAAAGATCACAAAAAAATAAAATCACATAAAAGTCACGTGTGAAAGAATCAATATATTCAGAACAATAAAGGGCCTTAAGGGGGGTTGTGAGGAAAAATAAATAAATATGTGGAAGCATGTACTAAATCTTAGAATTATATAATTCACCAAGGGATTGATTATTGATTATTATTAAGTATTTAGTAGATGATGAATAATTTTTACATAAAACAAGTTAAAGAGGGTTTAGCCTACTGTTGTTCCATTTGCTTGTATGTATAATGTTGAACTTCAGTGAGAGACCATCTACATAAACTAAAACCTGAAGTAAATGTAGTGTAAAGGAATTTAAGTAACACTATTTATCCAGCTGTAAAGACCCTGCCAGAACTGTGAACACATACTCAGTGTTTTCTGGCTCTTCAAAACACAGTCTTTCCCTTAAAACCGCAGCAACACGCATAATTAATGATTCAACACTGAATGCCCTTCATTTGAGCTTCAGTTGGACAGTAAATATAATTACACATATGTGTTTATAAATGTTGCATACCGACTGCTGGTGTGTTCAATCGTAAAATAATTTACATTTTAAAACGTTTCCCATTACTTTGTTGTTGCACTTTTTGTCCTCAATGAAATTTAACAAACACCTTTGAATATGTGAGGGTGTTTTGTATTAGTTGTTTTAATGAAAGAGGGATTGCTCTAATCACACTATTAAACTCTCTATAACACTTTAGAGACATACAGACATTTCTCCATGAAATAATGATATTGAATAAACTGACCAGCTTTTCTCATGCCACTCTTGTTTAAATAATGTCTTCATATTTATTGTAATGGCTCTATTATTCCACAGGGTGGATCCATGCGTGTGAAGTTATGTGTAAATATTTTTTTCCAGAAGTGCAATATCTGCTTATGGACATTTGAAAGCTTAATAGGCGATTTAGAAATCTCAAAATCCCATTTGAGCAGAAAGTCTAATCCTCTGACTCTCTTCAATACACACTTTGGTATATGAAACCATATTGTGTTAAATATGATTTAATTCCTTTAATTCAGTTTTTATCATCTTTAATCATCTGGAATTCTTTATTATAATGAGTTTTGTTTTTTTTCCATATAAAATTAATGTTTTTGATCAGTTATAAGGAGAACAATAAAGAGAAGACGACGGGTAAACTAGTTGAGACATTTCTTCTGCAAAAGGATTCTGCCCGATAGTCAAGGTCAAGGTCAAGGTAGCATTTATTGTCTCCCTTAAGAGAAATGTGTTTTAGATTAATAGATAGATAGATTAGATTAATAGATTAATATACAACATTAACGAACATTCCAAATCCTAAAATCCTGCATCATAACAACAGTACATATATCATATAACATAACACAGCCCTCAGTTCCTGCTCTTGTACTCTTGTACCAGCTGTTGCCGTTATTTAACTTCCTGCTGCAGTTGATCATTAATTCATTTAACAGACAGCGGTACAAATGAATATTTATATCGGTTATACTTGCATAATAGAGCCCTGTATCTCCGACCAGAGTTAATCAGATCATACTCAGGACACAACACATGGGAAGAGTCTAATCAAATCTTGTTGTCCTGCTGGATGGTGCAAAGCTCAAAGATATCCGGTAGAGAGCTGAATGTCTGTGTCCCCATGATTTCTCCTGACACTCTCACCAAGTTATTTATTTGAGCTCTCAGTTTTACTGTTAAAGTTCAGAACCAAACAATAGTTCCATATCTTAAAACAGACTTTATCGTTGCTTTATAAAACATTAACATAATATTCCTGCTCACTCCAAATAATCGTAATCTCCGTAGAAACTGTAAGCGCTGATGGACCCTTGTGCAGACCCATGACACGTGTGTGTGCCATTTAAGCTCACTGTCAATGTGGACACCCAATATTTATAGGCCTTTTCAGAATGTTTGTTAACAATAGGCACCGAGATACTTCCGGGTGGCAGAACGCGAGCGGCTTCCACTGACTAACTGAAGAGATCCAGCCAGTCTCCCCATAACTGCCCCTCCCTGTCCCAGTGAAGAAGGGGAGCAACACTGTGTTAATGACTTAGCATCATTCCAGTGTGGGGTTCCCTGACTGTCTCTCTTGCTCTTTTTACCATAACAAAAAAGAAAATGAAATATTAATGACAGAAATCAAACAAAAATATTTTCTCACATAATGACCATTATGACATAAATAAAAACACAACCTCCTGTCTGTACTGGATGCACACTGAGTAGCTTACCTCAGCCTGCATGTAGATTACAGACACTATTAACATAATCCAGTTGAATGCGTTCATCTAGACTGAATTTCGGCCGTCAAATGACATCTATAGATACAGACTTTATTATTCCCATCATGAAGGGCAATTTATGTGAGAAACTTACACACACACACACACACACACACACACACAATATCTAATGTATGTAATCAGGTGGTAGTAATACAGAACTATAGGTAATTTGTGTCAATGTTCTGCAGTGTTAGTGTCATTTATTGATTTAAGAATACGACACATAGAGACTGCTAATTGAAATGGAAGAACTTGCAGCAGTCAGTAATGGCTGTTAGTGCAAAAGCAGATCCAAACAGAAACTGAGAAAAACACTCTTGCAGAGAATCCTGGACTTGGCATCAAGGAAATGACCTTTCAGGGGTAAAACCACTCTCTCCCACACCTTCAATCTGGGGAGAGAGCTTTCAGTAAACTAAAACTGATTAAAAACTATTTGAGGTCCACTATGTCTCCGGACAGGCTTTGCAGTCTTGCCATGTTGTCCGTTGAAAGTCAGTTGGCTAGAAAGCTCGACCTCAAAGACTCGATCAATGAGTTTGCTAGCGAGAGGGCTCGGCGCTGGGCTCTTGGCGAGTCAGGCTGAGCGAGGTCTAGCGATAGATGTGTGGCTGAACTGCCAAACACGTGCTGAGCTGTTATTCGAGTCTGGGGGTCCAGGAGTACATTGCTCTTACTTGTACCATGGTAACTTACCTTTTAATTTGATGTCACTGCTACTGTTAGTTTGTTATGACCATACTCCAAACCTCTAACCCTACTGATTGTTGTTGGGATATATGTGCAGTTATGTTAAAAAATCTGCTGTTTTCATTGTTTTGAGATGATGATGTTAATTTATTTTAATTAAAAAGTTAATATATATTTAGGTTTTTTTCGTTTTTTTTTTTTAAATCTGTCATTAATTTTACAATAAAAATACATTGAGACTGTAAAGGATTGCCTCAACTAAGGAACTTTTCCTCTTCGGTCGCCCTACAGGTTGGAAGTGGAATTGTCCATTACCGCTGTCGTAAATCATTTAGCCTACCGTCGCACACACGCTCACTGTTATCCATCACCGGCACTGGAATGAACGATGTCCACAGGCAAGGTAGAGTATGTTGCATGATTTCATGAAAGTATGATGTACTGTGACATCAGAAATGGAGAAAAACTAAATAATGACTATTGTAACGCTTGCCGTAAAGCAAGTCAAATTTGTAGTTCTCTCATGTCTCATTAGAACTACAAAAACACGACCCGATCTGGCAAACTTGCAGAGTGTGTTTATAGCAGATAGAGGGCCGCAAAGCGGAGACAGAAGTGCCGTTCACCCTGTTACGACTTGATGAACCACTGAAACCATTTTGGAAACATTATTTTAAGGTAAAAAATGTTCCTTAGTGTTGCTTTAAGGACATTTTTATGGTAGCTTTTAATCTTGCATCAAATAGTGAACTGCATACTGTATGCAGACTTGCATTTACAGTAAATACTGTGCTAGTGTTGAACTACAAGAAGCAACACAGTTGCAAGCCTTTGATTAGAGTTATGTAAAACTTTTGATGGGACCGTCCTAGAGATGTGGTGACCACAGCGGCGCCCCTGCCTTCACCTAATGAACATATAAACATTTTAAATTGTCATAAAACTGATTAACTGTCTTTTTCCAGGAAATATACCTGTTTTTTTTCCCCCACTGTCAATTAACAATTAAATGCCGTTAAATGCCGTTTAGTCTGTGTGACGTCATTTGGGATAATAGAGCAAATCCGCTCAGATTGAAAGAAACTTTTTTTGTTTCATCAGTCATGTCTGTGATGTTAACGTTTATTTCAGTCATGTCTGTGATGCTATATCGTTACTTTAAAATAAATAAATGATATAATTGTTAATAATAATATTGTTACTTTGTATGGAAAGCGCGTTGTCTCACAGGCTTAGAGTGCGTGAGCATGAGTGCGTGAGTGCGGGCGCGTACACCTAAAGAGAGCTACTAATTTGAGTTTGTATTCCTTCTAAACCGTTGTCCAGGAGATCCTGAATGTCTTTAACGGCTTCCTCAACAAAATCCAAATCTTTTGGTTTCAGTGTCACCGGAGAGACTCTGATAGGTGTCGGGTGAATGGCACAGAGGATGGGCCATAGGTTTGCTTTGCTGCTTTTGAAAATAGGCAGTCCATCTATATTGAACGATAACTCCAGTGTTGTTACTCCGTCATCCCTTGGGTAGTGCTGCAACTGCTCGCTAAGACTCTTTCTCAGGTAGAAATGACATTCATTTCATGGTATACAACATTCCATGGTACATCTATCAGCAGAGGCCATGAACTTTTGTTGTCTTGACGCTTGCAGCGGTTTCCCATTCGGAAACTTTCTGGGAAAGCTTAAACGACTCGTAAGGTCAGGAAAGAAGCCGCTTGTTCGAGAGGTCACATTCTCCACAGACTCGATCAGTTCAAAACCACAAGACCAGACACTGCTTTCACTCTCGGGGAGGGAGATGTTGCGTGGCCACTGAAGAGAGGGGAGAGATGGATGAGGCAGGCTCCCGGATGTGACTGTGCAAGGCTTTAGAGAAATCTCAGCCACTTCTCAGAGACCCATGCGACTCACGGATGATTGGTTGCTTCAAAGTGCAGTCAAGACCATCCAGAATGACACTGATCCCAGAACGGCCGCTAACAAAACCTGCCGTAATGACTGAAGAACACCAGGAGATATTTTTTTAAATGTATTTTTTATGTAGACTCTTATGCCAAAGCCTCCAGGAATGCCAGCTTGTTACCGAAACGTCACATACTGAAACTGAGGACATAAGTAAAAGCAGGCCGCATACAATGCCAAAGAGACTTCACGCTGAAACAGACATGTCTTCAGCTGGTAGGTGTTCACACTGTGTTGCAACTATATTTGATCTTTTATGATTGAACTACGGAATTAAAGGCATTTGTGAACTTTGCCTTTTATCTAAACCTACAAAAATTCATTAATTTCAGAAGATTGCAGAGTTAGAAAGAAGAAACGGGTGTCGAAACCTGTTGCACCTAAATGTAAGTGGTTATATAATTTACACTGATAGTAATATTACATTTTATTTGCACAATTCAAAGCAACCTGGACGTCTTTTTATATGTGTGTTGTATTGTCAGATCAGCAGCTGATGTTTTAAAGAGTGCTGGTAACCAAACAGTTGTAGAAACACATATACTGTGGACGTCAGTGGGGAAAATAAAGTGTTTGGATTCCAGCACTCTTTAAAATATCTGCCTTCATGCTCAAAAAATAAAGATAAACTTCCTGCAGGTTTAAAGAAACATGAGGGTGTGTAAATAACAGCAATGCTCATCTGTGGGACTATCCCTTTAGGGTAATTTCTGTGTTTTTATGGCACATAACTGTCATGTTTGTTTTTTAAGTCAAGTCAAGTCATCTTCATTTATATAGCGCTTTTAACAATGTAGATTGTCTCAAAGCAGCTTCACAGAGATAAGCGTATAATTTAAGGTAACAGAGATTGTTTCGGCTTTACAGCAGAGTTAAGTTATTTCCATCTAAAGTTAGTTTTAATTGATTTGGTTCCGTCGCAATGATCATTTGTTATTAAATTAGGGGCCGCTAAGACGACACCATTCCCTCTACACAGACTTTAAACGCGAACCTGTGAGAAACACTGATGGCGTTCACATGCGCATTTAGAATGGGTTCTATAGTTATGTGCGTTAGAATATACGCAGGTTTGGAATTCCCTACAAGCCAAGCCTAAACAAAATACTTGTCTTTCCTTATAAATTTTGATAAGGAATTTTATTTTATTTGTTGCTTTGGGGTAGGACCGCGAGACGAATTTTCCCGACAACGCCTTATCTGTAGAGTGGTAGTGGGATCCTCCATAGGGAGAGACTAGTTGGCACTTCAGCACTGCGTTGTCATCGGTCCAGGTGAAGGTCCTTCGTCAGATCTGGATACGGCCTGGATCCGGCAGGCTGCAGGAAAAACCTTGGGATAAACACAGACACTAAAATTAGCGTAGATGCCATTCTTCTCATGATGTAACGAGTACATCAGGATTTTTGGGAAGTGTTCCCGGTTCCGGCTGACCTAATCTATGCAGCATAACATTAAATTATAGAAGTCTATAATGTATTATGTGAAAGCTAGGTCAAAGAGATGTGTCTTTAATCTGGCTTTGAACTGACAGAGTGTGTCTGCTTCCCGGACAATGGTAGGAAGACTGTTCCAGAGTTTTGGTGCTAAATAGGAAAAGGATCTACCGCCAGCAGTGGATTTTGATATTCTAGGTATAATCAACTGGCCGGAATTTTGAGATCGCAATAGACGTGACGGACTATAATGCGTTAAGAGCTCACTCAAGTACTGCGGAGCTAAACCATTCAGTGCTTTGTAAGTAATCAGCAATATTTTAAAATTTATGCGATGTTTAATAGGGAGCCAGTGCAGTGTTGACAGAACCGGGCTAATATGGTCATACTTCCTGGTTCTGGTAAGAACTCGAGCTGCTGCGTTTTGAACCAGCTGTAGTTTGTTTATTAAGCGTGCAGGGCAACCACCCAGTAGAGCATTACAATAATCTAGCCTTGAGGTCATGAACGCATGAACTAATTGTTCCGCATTTGTCAATGAGAGCATATGGCGTAATTTAGATATATTTTTAAGATGGAAAAATGCGGTTTTACAGATACTAGACACGTGACTTTCAAATGAAAGATTGGTATCAAAGAGCACACCCAGGTTCCTAACCGACGACGAAGACTTAACAGAGCAGCCATCAAGTGTTAGACAGTATTCTAGGTTATTACGTGAGGAAGTTTTTTGTCCAATAATTAGAAACTCTGTTTTTTCAGAATTTAGAAGTAGGAAATTACAAGTCATCCAATTTTTTATATCCGCTATGCATTCCGTTAATTTTGTGAATTGATAAGTTTCGTTAGGTTTTGAAGAAATATAGAGCTGAGTATCGTCAGCATAACAGTGAAAGCTAATGCCATGTTTCCTAATGATATCTCCTAATGGTAGCATGTACAGAGTGAACAGCAGCGGTCCTAGTACTGAGCCTTGTGGTACGCCATACTGAACTTGTGATCGATGAGACATCTCATCATTTACTGCTACAAACTGATAACGGTCAGATAAGTATGATTTAAACCATGCTAGTGCAATTCCACTAATGCCAACATAATGTTCTAATCTATTTAAAAGAACGTTGTGGTCGATGGTGTCAAATGCAGCACTAAGATCGAGTAACACTAATAGAGAGATACAACCACGATCGGATGATAAGAGCAAATCATTTGTGACTCTAACGAGAGCTGTTTCGGTACTATGGTACGGTCTAAATCCGGACTGGAAATCCTCGCAGATATCATTTCTTTCAAGAAAGGAACACAGTTGTGAGGATACTGCCTTTTCTAATATCTTTGACAGAAAAGGTAGATTCGAGATCGGCCTGTAATTGACTAATTCTGAAGGATCAAGTTGCGTTTTTTTAACAAGCGGTTTAATCAAAGCCAGCTTAAAGGTTTTTGGTACGTATCCTAGAGACAAAGATGAATTAATGATATTAAGTAGAGGATCTATGACCTCTGGAAGCATCTCTTTCAGTAGCTTAGTCGGTATAGGGTCTAACATACATGTTGTAGATTTAGATGATTTAATGAGTTTATTAAATTCTTCCTCTCCTATAGCAACGAATGAATCAAATTTTTCCTCAGGGAGACTACAATGCACTGCCTGATGCGATACTGTAGTAGACGGTTGCATAGTTATAATTTTGTCCCTGATATTATCAATCTTATAAGTGAAGAAGTTCATAAAGTCATTACTGCTGTGTTGCTTGGAAACTTCGGTGCTTGAAGCTTTATTTTTCGTTAGTTTAGCCACCGTTTCAAATAAATACCTAGGATTATGTTTATTTTCTTCTAATAGGGTTGAAAAATAAGCAGATCTAGCAGCTTTTAAAGCCTCTCTGTAAGTAATCGAGCTCTCTTTCCATGAAATGCGAAATACCTCTAATTTTGTTTTCTTCCAGTTGCGCTCCATTTTTCTGGCTGCTCTCTTAAGGGCCCGAGTGTGCTCGTTGTACCACGGCGTTGGACTATTTTCTTTAATCTTCTTTAAGCGCAACGGAGCAACTGTGTCTAAAGTGCTGGAAAAGAGAGAGTTAAACGTTTCTGTTGTAATATCAAGTTCTTCTAAGCTATCTGGGATGCTGAGAAGATGAAACTGATTAGGAAGATTATTAATAAAGCAATCTTTAGTAGCAGAAGTGATAGGTCTCACATATTTAAAACACGGAGTCGGCTTTGCAGCCTTGGCTAAATGCAAATTACACGAGACTAGATAATGATCTGAGATGTCATCGCTCTGCTGCAGAATTTCAACGGCATCAACATCTATTCCATGTGATAATATTAGATCTAGAGTATGATTACGACGATGAGTAGGTCCTGACACGTGTTGTCTAACTCCAATTGAGTTTACAATGTCTTTAAATGCCAATCCCAATGCATCTTTTTCATTATCGATGTGTATATTAAAATCACCAACAATTAGTACTTTATCTGCAGTCAATATTAATTCTGATAGAAAGTCAGCAAATTCTTTGATAAAGTCTGTATGGTGCCCTGGTGGCCTGTATACAGTAGCCAGCACAAATCTCAAACGTGATTTATCGTTTACACTATATATTTTTACATTAAGCACCAATGCTTCAAAAGAATTATATTTAAAACTTGATTTCTTAGTGGTTTTGAAACTATTACTATAAATTACAGCAACACCACCCCCTTTGCCTTTCAGACGAGGTTCATGTTTATAACAGTAATCTTGCGGGGTGGACTCATTTAAAGTAATGTAATCGCTTGGTTTTAGCCAGGTTTCTGTCAAACACAGCACATCTAGGTTATTATCTGAAATCATATCATTAACAACGAGTGCTTTTGAAGTAAGCGATCATATATTCAGCAACCCAAGCGTTAGCATTTGGTCATCTGTATTATAGCTGTTTTTTATTTGTTGAACATCAATTAAATTTTTAACCTTAGATAGGTTTAAACGTTTTTTGGATTTCCAAATTCGGGGAACAGACACAGTCTCTATATGATGATAGCTAGGTGAAAGAGGCTCTATGTGATAGGATTTATCTGACCTTGGTGACGTGAGGCCGCTAGCAGACAGTCGGTTAAGCCAGTCTGTCTGCTTCCTGACCTGAGCCCCAGATTGTCATGTTTGAGCTCTAAGACTATGAGCCATATTACTAGAGAGAAGAGCAGCACCATCCCAGGAGGGATGAATACCATCTCTTTTCAACAGGTCAGGTTTGCCCCAAAAACTTTTCCAATTGTCTATGAATTCTATATTATTAAGCGGACACCACCGAGACAGCCAACCGTTAAGCGAACATAATCTACTAACTATCTCATCACTCCTGCGAACAGGAAGGGGGCCAGAGCAAATTACAGTCCTTGACATCGTACTTGCAAGTTCACACACCTCTTTAATATTAATTTTGGTGATTTCCGACTGGCGGAGTCGAACATCATTAGTGCCGACATGAATAATGATCTTAGAGAATTTACGATTAGCATTAGCCAGCACTTTTAAATTTGTTTTCTTAGGGTAACTGCCTACGCTCATCGGGGGAACCGGTCCAGCGGCGGCTGTGCGTAAGAGGTACAGTGTCCGCCAGTGCAGTCCTGAGTGCCCACAGCATGAGCGGGAAGAACACACACACGGCATTCCAGGAGCTTAGGATCTGCTCTCTTATCATAGTTAAATTCCATAATCCTTTAAAAAAATATTGATTGTCAATTAAAGTTGTTACAATTCGGAGATGATTTGTTGTTTGATCAGATTAGCTATTTCATCTAATTTTTAGGAGCAACACAGAGGAGCTTCAAATCAATGAAGTCAATAGAAGTGGAAGATCTAATATACAATGGTAAACGCACTGTGTTTGTTGAATAAAGACAGAACACCCAACATGAAACAAGACATGCAGCCTTTAAAACCCTTAAGTCGGTCTGACATTTGTTTTAGCATTAGCATTTTTATCAGCTCCTATTTAGGTTCAGTCACTTCACTTTAATGGCAATGACTGATTGAAACAAGAATATCACTTTTTACTTTTCTTTGTTATAATATTACTATTCTTTGCTATATTTACAGATGACTGTACATGGAAAAAACATGGACTGTTGGCTGATTATTTATATAGATTTACTGTTGTATTTTATTAAAGTAAAAAAAAAAAAGAAGATGAATTGTTGTTAGTGGAACGTTAGAAATAACGTTCTGGTAACATTTCAACAAAACTTTGCTGGCTAACTAAAAACAAACCTTAAAAAATAACGTTCTGGGAACCAAAAATTGTTAGCTGGGCTTCTGCTATACAGCCAAACCCGTATGATTCATATTAAACACTGAATACAATATCCCTGTAATTAATAACACAGTGTACTATAATAATACTATAATAATATACAGGACAATAATTTGTTGACGATAACAGGAAACCATAAATTGCTAAATACAATTAGTTAATGTTTATAATTAAATAAACACGGCAACATAGCCTTTTTTAATAGAAAAAAGTACAGATCACTTTGGCTGAAGAGAAACTACTGCAGACATTTATAAGACTAGAAAAATAGAAATTACACATTCACTCAACTCATAATACAAATAATTGTCAGAATGTTAAGACGTAGACAATAACCACAAGAAATGAACTCGTTCGCACTCGTGTGACGCATGTGGAAATTCAGTACATAACAATCTCAACAATCGTGTTAAAGTGTTAAATGCATTCCATTCATGTTCAAATACATAAAAGCAATCAATTGCATCTAAAAGATTCACTTATAACATATTATTTTTATAATTACTTTGTCATTGAGTTAGAGCGTGATAAATCATACATACCCACAGCAGCGACACTCGAATCTGCTGCGGTACGGCAAGAGAAGAGCGACAAAACACACTGTCTGCAGTACCATTAATAGCCACTGGAGGGGAGCCTTCGAACACCAATGAATATAACCAAATGCAGGTAAGCACGCCCTCACATGATGATGATTGGTCGATTGATACGCTTAAATCTGATTGGCTAAAGAGTACGACGGATCCATGGAGGAGGAAAGCGCTGCCAGGAAAGGCTCAAAAACACACACACGTGAATGACGATTTGCGCATTCACATTCAAGGATAAACTCGTAAATTTTAAACATTATAACGTTTTTGTGCACAACTGTATATCTATGAATTGTGTTTTGCATTTGAGAAATGTATTTTATGAATATATAGTTATTTTGCGCATATGAATTGCTTTTTGTGATTTTTTTTTTTTGTGCACATGAATTTAGCTTCATGCATGTGAAATTGGCCACATGTGTGAATCATGTTTTTTTTGCATGAATTATTTATGAGACTGATGTGTCTCCATAGGTCTTGACCGCATCACAGTTCCCTATCACTTTGCCGATGGACTATGTGCACGGAGCGTTCTTCAGAACTTCCGCATAAAGATAAGCCAGCTCGTAAACTTTTAGGTTAGTGGGCGGCACCTTCAAATCCGTGAGGTAAGACTCCTTGAGACTCTAGTGGTTTTTAATAGACAAAGTTTGAACTAGAAGTTATTTATTTAAATTATTATTTATTCAATACGTGAAAATAAAGTAATGATAACTTAGGTTAACTAAATGAAAAAGGCATTTAAATCTCAGCGCTGTGAGGGGACGTCAGCTGATGGACTGTTCCTCTTCCTGAACTACCTGGCCCTTGGCCTGAAGCAGAGGCACCTACAGTAGCTGAGCGGTGTGGGGTGCATCAGTCTACTGTACGCAGAATCATTCTGACCTGGAGCAATCTTTTCTTCTCTGTTCTTGGTTCACAATGCATTTGGATGACTCAAGACAAAATTAAGGAGCACTTGCCATCAGAGTTCGAAGACTACCCAGACACCACCACAGTTCTGGACTGCACAGAGCCCCGGTGTCAAACACCCTCCTCCCCTTCAGAGTGAGGTATACTCAAACTATAGCATTCATCTCATGGTTTAAACTTAAAATCTATTCACTAAAAATCTGTATAAAAAAACTGTATTATAATTACTGTTGTTGTTTTTACATTATTTCTATGTGTAGTACTCTTTGTTAATTGTATTTAACTTTTCATTACCTGTTAATTTGCAGTCAGGAGTGTTGTCATTTCATTGCACTGCTGATGATCATGTATGTGACGAATAAATAAATCAATAAATTATGATTATTTATATATATATATTAAGCTTACTGATATTTTAAATATTATTGAGGGATTCAATAGATAATAGAGGGATCTTAGTAAACACCTAAAAGTGTGATACTTAAATGCTCTTTGGTTGTGGGACAGCAGTTTGCACCAGTTCTGTAGAATGGCCCGTATACACAGTTGAAGAATTTCCCATATTTATATACGGTATACACACACACACACACACACACACAGTACTAATGAAGTATAAATTCAGAACACACACAAACAAATAACATGTATATGAAAATACATAATTTAATCAGTTAACAACAGATCCTGTACATTTGTGGAAACAGTTCAAAATAAAACGTGGGCCAAAAAATACGTACAAACTGATTGAATGGATTGAAACGTTTCAAGCCAAAAGTGTTGGAAGATAAAAGTAAAAGTAATCAACCTTTTGCTTCATTGTTTTAATGACTCCCTCATCTCTGCATATTCTTTGGATGAACGTGTCGTCTTCAGTAAATGGTAAATGGACTGCATTTATATAGCGCTTTCACAGACCTATGGCCACCAAAGCGCTTTTCATTCACCCATTCACCCATTCACCCATTCACCCATTCACCCATTCACCCATTCACTCACACCAACGGCAGAACACAACCAAAACAGTGTGTGCTAACCACAAACAATAACCACAGTGAACATTGAACAAGGATGGACTTAAATACACAGATGAACAATGGAGACAACAGCTGAAGAAGATGAGTGAAGATGATGATGATGATGGCGGGCAGGTGCGGGTAATGGTGAAGGAGGTGCAGGTGTGGGCCAAGGAGAATGCTGGGAAATGTAGACGGAGACTAACAGATGACGGTGACAGTGACAATAGGTAAATCTAGTAAAAAAAAAAGAACATGGGCCAATTTTTTTTAAAATTGAGATTCATTCATAATCTGAAAGCTGAATAAACAAGCTTTCCATTGATGTAGTTTGTTAGGATAGGACAATATTTGGCGGAGATACAACTATTAGAAAATCTGGAATCTGAGGATGCAAAATAATCGAAACATTGAGAAAATCGCCTTTAAAGTTCTCCATTTATGTTCGCGATTGTGCTGCATTCACTCACAAAAATACATATCTTCATATCTTTAGGGAATAAAACATTTATTTTTGTGAGTGAGTTGAAGAGAAGCAAGGTCAAGGACACCGTCAACCAGGCCGAACAAGCCAAGAAGCGCTGGGCCGGACACGTGACCGAATGGCTGCCACTTGACATTAAAAGACCGACTGGCCGCCCCGTAACCCGATGGCGAAGACAAGACATTGGCAGAAACTGGGTCTGGCCGTCCAGATGTTGGTCATATCGCCCATCCATATTCTGTGCTAAATAGCAGAAAAGGTTCCCACAGTTTTACAGACAGTATGAATCTGTTAATGGTGTTCACCACAAGTAACAGACGACATTGTAACCTGGTTAGAACAAAGTATATAAATGGCTGCTATTTTGCATACGTTTATTTGTAATTGCCAGCAAGACAGAAAGAAAGAAAAAAAGAAAGAAAGAAAGACAGAAAGACAGACAGAGAGGGCAGAGATAAGGTTAGGAATGTAAAGTCAGTAGGCCCGTGTGGTTTCTTCATTCACCTACACCTGCACTGGATGGCCAATTTCAAAATACTGTTTTTGTATTTAAATACATTTTTCCTCACAGTATTTTGTATTTTTATTTTAAATAAATTTCCATGTATTTATGCCCATCTCTGTTTATATGGCAAAATATATGTTAATGTAGCAGATTGGGGATTTCCCTCCATTACTCCCCCTGGTGGAGAACGGGAATAATCCCATAGGCTCAGCTGTGTCAGATAGCGGCTGGTCAATCATTATCATGATTGCACTTATAATAACAACAAGACGCACAAGTAGCGGAGCTTGCGTTTAGCTGTTTCTGGCTACCCGTTGCGTTCCCTTTTCCTGATGGAGTTGTGTAGTTTGGGTCGCTTATTTGTCCAGTCTCCCTTATAAATTTGCTGTGTTTTGTCGATATGTATTTTTATGGATCTGTAATATAAGTGCTGTGGGTTCTCCCTGGGACATCTGTATTTGGTGTAGTGTTAAACACACTTGAGTGTGGATTTGTTTCATTGCCTTAGTAGTGTGGGACACTAGTGTAGTGAGTGATTACTTACGAGGTGGGTCAGGGATTCTTTCTCCTGTTAGTGTCTTCGAGTAACTCCCAGTCTTTATTTATTTCCTCTTGTTTGTCTTTTTTTATCTATTTAAAATGCCTTCTTTTTTTGTATTAACTTCTGTAGGTAATTAAGAGGTAAATGTCTGGAAGGTATTTATTAGTGAATGTGGTGTTTCTCAATGTGAAAAGATTTTATGTAATAAATTGTTTTTTAATTGTCAGAACAGTCTCAGTCCTCTTTGTGAAGACCGAACCCGTGTTGTCTGAGTATATCAATGTCAGGTAGGCCTGGTGTATAGAGATGAGGAGGACTCAAATGCAGTGATGAGAAGTGAAAAGTTTATTAGTGAACAATATTAAGTGACACAGTAAACAAATGTTAAGCCTCTCCGATTGGTGGTTCCTGTGAGCACAGCCCGCACACATACGGACGTGTAGAGAAGAGGAGACCACCGACAGACAGAGAGAACCCAGTGTAAGAACTGATTTTCCTGCTAAAACAAAACTCACCCTGCAATAAAGCCATAAAACGCACCCTGCAATAAAGCCATAAAACGCACCCTGCAATAAAGCCATAAACGCACCCTGGACAGCAGATAGCAAAGATCGAGCACAGGACATGGCCCTGACCAAACTTATCTCCTTGTCCCCTTGTTTGACTTCAACTCATCCCCCCCTCTCCCTCCTCAAGGCACTGAAAGTTCACTAAGAATGTCTATATAACACATATGGTGTATCTTGTGAATATGTTGTTTTTCCTTTTCATGTTTGGTATCATTTTAAGTGTCTCAGTGCGATTGGTAAAATGGTCTTAATTTCATTGCAGTCATTGGTTTAATAAGAAAGATTGAGAACTTCTGGGTGATATCTCTTTACGATATCTCCTGAAACCAGATGCTACCCCCTGTGGGTACATGGATTGGCCCAAACAACTCTAAACAACATTGGTATAACCCTTTTGTTCTGGTCTGGGTATTTAAAGGGTTAGTTCACCCAAAAATGAAAATGATGTCATTAATGACTCACCCACGTGTGGTTCCAAGCCCGTAAGACCTCCGTTCATCTTCGGAACACAGTTTAAGATATTTTAGATTTAGTCCGAGAGCTTTCTGTTCCTCCATTGAAAATGTATGTACGGTATACTGTCCATGTCCAGAAAGGTAATAAAGACATCATCAAAGTAGTCCATGTGACATCAGTGGGTTAGTTAGAAGTTTTTGAAGCATCGAAAATACATTTTGGTCCAAAAATAACAAAAACTACGACTTTATTCAGCATTGTATTCTCTTCCGGGTCTGTTGTCAATCCGCGTTCACGACTCCCTCAGACTCCCTCTATCACTGACTTGGCAAGTTGTACGGAAGTGGCTAAATAAACTACACTTTTCTGTATGAGTGAGCAGTAGGCAACCGACTTAAGAGGTAAAAGCAAACCCTGCACTCTTTGACCAAGATCAGACTGGCGAGGCTGTGTCCGTGAAATCCACGTAAACCCGGGGCGTGTGACTCTGTGCGGCATCGGGTCCCTCAATGAATGAATGATTGAAAGCATGGGATACTCAGAATAATCAAAGATCTAAATTAATTCATAATCAATATTTATGACTATTTTCTAATCAGAAACACAATCTAAATTTGATTATCATTTGAAATTGGAGTCAGATTAAGCGTAAAGTAATATTGAAACTAAATTCCAATAAATTAAGTGAACTTCACTGGAGCGCTGAAAAGACATACACGCATTATTCCTTCGCCCAGAGCGTTGGATTCTGTCATCGGGCCAACGTGTGGTCCTTACACTTGTGATGTTACATTTGACACTGAAGCTTCAAAGCGCGTATCGAGGACGCAGCGCAATTTCTCAGGAAGCTCTGTGCCGGAGCGCGTATTGTTTTCAGAAAAACAAGTGATAAACGAGAAACGAAGCCTCACTTTCTTTCCAGTCCACGTGAATGCTTCACTTTGCATGTCGGAATGTTTGATCACCAAGACCACTACTCTACAGGTTTTTGGAAGTTTAAGTCAATTTACTAACATTTATATATAGCCTCAGTGCTTCATGTTACATGATCATATATTCTGACATATAAACAGCATAGAAACCATAAAATAATTAGACCACCATTTACTTGCATCAAGCAACTCTGTTGATATTTTTATAATTAGTACTAATATAACCGTTACATTTAATTTATTGCCACACTTTAATATGTGAATATTATTATCAGAAAACTGAACATTTAGCATAGTCAGGCTTTTGTTTGTGTTAAAGGATAAAACAACGGAGCTCTGTGCTGAGCACTCGGGTTTATGGCTGCTATAAATTTGACCTGCCACAAGATGGTGCTGTTTTCGACACTCTTGATGCTTCAAATCAATTAGGGGAAAGCCTCAGTGCTTCATGAGGCTTCATTTGCCCATCCCTACCTTACACCAGGAATGTCCAGCAATAGACGATTAGCTTCTCCTTTCCAGCAATGTCCAGCAATAGACGAGTCCAGCAGACGAACAGTCCTACACCAACCCCCACGTCTAGGCTTCCTGATCACAGATCACAGATCACAGATCACAGATAAGCAAAACAGAAAACACAAACAGCCAAGGAACACACACGTGACATGTACCAATCCACTGACAACACTGGTAGACACAGCTGGGAATATAAAGGGTAGGGGAAATGAGCGACAGGTGAGGAAGATCAGCTTGTGATTGTGCTAATTGCCCACATCACCAGCTGCAGAAATAGCAGGACAAAAACAAAGAACAGAGAGGGGCCGGTGACACACCCTGACCCGTGACAGTCCTTGGGTGAAAGCCCAGAGGTGGCGTAGTTGGCTACATTGAAAATCTTGTTAGAGTTTTATTAAAGAGGGGGGGTGAAATGCTATTTCATGCATACTGAGTTTTTTACACTGTTAAAGAGTTGGATTCCCATGCTAAACATGGACAAAGTTTCAAAAATTAAGTTGTACGTTTGATGGAGTATTTCTGTGCCAAAAATACTTCCGGTTTGTCACAAGTTTCGGAAAGTTTTTTTCCGAGTATGGGTCTGTGTGACGTCAGATGGGGCGGAATTTCCTTATATGGGTCCTAAAGGCACTTCTCCTGGAAGGGCGTGCGCGCACCCGTAGACCAGAGCGAGAGAGCGAAAGCAGTACGCCCATCAAAGCGCTGTGCTCGGCTTTAGGGAAGTCATCGGCTGCGCTGCCCAGTTCTACGCCGTATTTGCAGATCGTCTAATGCTTAAAGGCAGGGTAGGTAGGACTGTATAAAAATAAAAGATCCAAATTTGTTAAAACTTTCTATATATATCAATACATAATTAAAATGTAAGTACTCTGAAAAAAAGAGTATAAAAATCAAGTGACTCTAGACCGTTTAATCTGTATTAAACACAGCTCATTATTTCGATTCGGGACGAATCAAAGGATTGGCTTAGGCGACTGTCACTCTCTCGCAACCATGGCAACCACCCTTTTGCCACGGGATCTGCCCACTTGCGCGCGCACGTTTGATTTGAGGAATTCAAGAGGCACGGAACCTAGGAATAGCAAAACAATGGCAGAGAAAGAGCAATCAAAATTCACATTACCGGCATGCAGTTAGCGAAGGCAAACAAGGCAAAAAAGGAAGACAGTACAAGAAAAGGTAATGAACAAAAAGTCTTTAGATAAACAAAGAAATAAAACGTGTGTCAATATCGGCGTAGCTTTCCAGCGACCACCCCGTCCTCAGCCTCTACTTCCTCGGACCCTAGTTGCACGCCACGGCCTCTTGCACGACCTCCTCTGCTTCGCCCTAAAATTATTTTTATTTTACAAAAGGACATTTTACAAACCTACGTTTTGCGCATGTGCTCCTGCACGCACTTTTCCAGTCACAACACAGCAATCAGAGGAGGACGCGCTGAAAACTATGCTGTTCTCTTCCTTCATAACTCGTACTGAGAAGGTTTGAGTTGCAGAGGAGTTTGTGACTGTTTCAGCTGTTCAACCACATCAAAGTTTCGTAATTAGTAAGTCCGTGCTTTTTCTCTTTTTGTTCTTATGTGCTGAAGGGCTGCTGTGCCTTGGTGAAACGGTGTTTGTACGTGAAGAGCTCTTTTCCAAAACGCCATAAACCTAAAAAGCTGCCTCAAAGAACCAGCAAAAGTAATGATTATGAATGTGTAAAATATTGCAATAAGACATTTTAATTGTTTATTAATTTCTGTGTCGGCTGCAAAGATGAAGTTGACGATATTTGACTCGCGATCTTCGCAGTAGTGAACGCACCAGAGAAATGCACATTTATTAGGCTACATAGTTTTATTTTGTTTTGGATGGTTTTGTTTAGAACCAGATTTCTGTAAATATATTCCACATTTTTTAGGCCTGTGAGGCGAGGCTACGTTTCGGTTCACGATGATATAATCTCCAGTTCAAGCACCTTATGTTGTGATTGATAGCCTATATTTACTTTATGTATTTAATCCAGGAATGAAAATATTAATGAATTAATGAAAAAAAAATATATTAAAATTAAGATACAATTAATACAAAACGAAATTCGTTTTAAAGAAAGGCTTTGTGCTTTCTGTTTTGAGGTCTCTGTTAAAGTTTGAAAGTCTTAGTGCAGCTTTCAGAGCGCTTGCGTCCATAGTGGAGAACTGTCAAGTAATATTGTTTTTTCCTCATAAATGCAAACACGAAAAATAAAAGACAAAAACTTTTTTAAAAAGACAAACCATAAATTAAAAAAAAAGAAAAGAAAAAAAAGATGGATTTATAGCGTTTTGGGGGAAAAAATGAATGGATTTATACCGTTTTGAAATTTTTTTTTTTTTTTTACTTTGAATTGATCATCAACAATATTGTTGTTTGATTTAATAATCACTGTTGCAAGAAGTGCCTAGTTAAGTTTTTTTTTTTGTTGTTTTTTTTGTAAGTGGAAAAGGTAGGGGCTGCCACAGATTCTGTTTAGTTAGCTCCTTTATTGTTTTTTTTTCTATAGCCTAGAATAATATAGGTCAAATGCAGCAAGTCAAAAGACCAACTGGACCTTCTTTGCCAGTTTGCTCACATTTCTTTGTAGGATGGCAAAAATATCGCCTGAATATCGATATCTAGATATTGGAAAAAAATATCGAGATATTCATTTTTGTCAATATCTCCCACCCCTACATGCAGAACACCATATATGTTATGAATCTTACACGAAATTCATCTTCATCACAATGTAACTGATGGTAATGTAAAAAAGTGTATCAATGCAACCTGTTTTTAGCTTATATAACTAGCTCGTTAGCGAATCAAAAAATATATATTTTAAATTTACCAATATCAATATGCTAGCTTGATAGTGAGTACTTTTTTTATTACATGTGATTCTGACATGATGTCACTACATGCACTGTGCTCCTTCCTCTCTGCTTGTCTCAGGTAAATAATGCGTCTTCAGCTCAGCGGTTGGAGTCGCGCGTTCATGTGTTTTGGGGGCGTGGCTTTGGAAGGAGCCCAGAAGGGAGGGGGTGGAGTGAATGGAAATAATGAGCTGTCTTTAAAACAGTCGTGAGAGGTCTACAGACACTCGATTTTTATACTTTCTTTTTCAGAGTACTTACATTTTAATTATGTATTGATATGTACAAAAAGTTTAAACAAATTTGAAAAAGAAGTTTTTTAGACCATTCCTACCTACCCTGCCTTTAACACTAGAAGTCCCAAAGAGCAGCCATTTGGCTTTTCTACCTATAAAACCCGCAGGACAGCCGATGGGCTGGAAGGCTTTAGGCTAATATCCTTAATCAGCTGTGAACGGTTGCTTTTGTTATGTAAACGATGTGGGGCCATGCTGAGCCACTTCAAGGAAACTTGTGTTTCACTTTGCCATCTTAGGGAGAAATCAACACACATGTTTTTTTTTTCCTTTGTTGCTGAGATTTATTGATAAAAACAGTACAAAATAAAATAAAAAAGAAACCAACCATTTGTACACATATTTACAAATAATATTAAAAAGTGAGTGAGTACATTCCAGCAATCACTCACAATCCTGGCACTGCCATGGTATCTCCCGTCTGCATTTACCACATGTGTATCTGTAGCAGTGAACACATCGCACAGTGGCATGATTGTTCTTGCATTGGTGTTTGACCTGACACATGGCTCTTTTTCCAGGGCTAGGTGTGGAGGGTTGTGTCCGAAGCAATTGTTCTTTTCTTGCCTTCTTCGCACACATATGAGAGTTAGCCAACTCTCTTGCAAGCTCCACCAGGAAGTCCACCCGTCTTTCCTGCCTTCCGGTGCATGCTTGATACAGCACATGTGCATTCAGTGCTGCCATGTCAATCATGTTATAGAACACGGCAACTGGCCAGCGCCGTGTCCCTGTGCGGACAGTGTACTCCCGCACCATCTGGTCCATCACATCCACGCCGCACTTTGTGGTGTTGTAAAGGGTGAAAGTGTTTGGCTTCCTTTTGGTGGTATTATCAGTCTGAACCACGCTGTGCACGCTTCTAAGAATGTAGACGGTCTTCTTCCGTTTGGCCGCATACGCCGTCAGCGTAGCAGCAGTGGTTGAAAACACCTAATAAATAAGATAAATTGTTATTTTCATAGCACTTTTACACACAATGACACAATGACACACTTGGCGGTGTTGATTCTAAAAATTAGAAACACATAAACATAGAACGAATCTTGTTGACTGTGCCGAGGATGGTGGTTTTCCGGCTAAGAAGTTTATGCGCAAGTGACAGCGATGTGAAGAAATTGTCCGTGGTAACATTTCTGCCCTTGTCTAGGAATGGTTCCATCAGCCTCATCACTACATTTTCAGACAGTCTCTCTCCACTGGGACGACTAGGGTCCTTGCTAAGATATGGGAGGACATTACAAATGTACTTGGATTTTAGGTCGCAAGCCACCCAAAACTTGATCCCAAAACTTGTCAGGTTTAGTTGCAATATACTGCAGGAAACAGCAGCGAGTATTTGACGGGAAAAGCTGTTCATCAACGGTGATATGTAGACCAGGGTTGTAGGACGTGATGCAATTGGTGACAAATGATCCCCACACACTGGAAATTGCAGCAAACTTATCAGTCTTTGCTCGATCACTCCGGGTGGATCTGTCATCAAAGCGTAGGTGTCGCATGATGTCTTGGAAGCGGTTTCGCGGCATTGTTCCAATGATATGTGGGTTTCCCAGGTTTGCTGACCAGCAGTCACGTAGTGATGGAACCTTGGTAAGCCCCCGCAAGATGACAATTGCAATAAATGCCATTAGTTCAGGGAGGGCCATGAACCAATGAACATTCTCCGTTTCCTGTGCATGTTGAATAGTCCATTCTTGAATGCTATGAAGCATGTCAAGAGTGATGAAACGCAGGAAGCTCTGAAGGCGACTCGAGATACTTTTCCTGGCCTTAGCCGTTGGCTCTCCATCTGCAGCGTATGCTTTTATTGGGGTGAAAGGGAGACGCGTCCCCACCTGTTCTTCACGCCACACTGTGCCATCTTTCGCTGTCTCTGTCAGGTCAGTCCCCAAACGGGCTCTCTTTTTTGGTTGAGGAGCAGTCTCCTCATCTGCAGTGTGAACAAATTCAAATTGTGAGCAATTGAAAAGTAAAATGATATCACAAATGCATGCATAGATACTAATAATAATTCCAGTATCTCCTTCTCTGTATCGGAATAATGTCTGAAATATCTTCCTAAATAAAAAGATACAACTAAAGCAAATAAACAACTAATAATGTTTTGCACTTCAGATGGCAGTGAATGTCTGCTAAGTAGTACAAACAAAAAAGTGGACAATACAAAAAAGGCAGAGTAAATATTTATGTCACTCCACTCTGCTTTTTTGGTGTTTTCCACTTACTGGTTTGAAATGAAATAGGAAATAATATGAAATGAAACTTAACCTGAAGACAGATCAGACAGCTCTGAGTCCGAATCCGGCTGAAGTTCTATGTCTTCTCCATCTGAGTCACAAGGGTTTACTTCACTCAGGATCATTTCCAAGGCCTGCCGAGTGGTGAGTCTTGTCTGCATTTTCTTTTCTTGGAGAGGAGGTTCGTACACCACAGAATTCTTGAGGGCACTGAAGTAGTAGGCTATGTGCAGTGAGATTTTACCCACTTCAGCACAAAAGGAATTACCTCTCATTTGAGAGCAAGCTGCATGCAATTAGATGTGCTAATTCATACCTGTTTACACCTGGGCAAGACCCTACATGCCAATGTGAGACTTGGTCAATCAAGCTTTTAGCAGCCCTCCCTCCCCCACACATACAAACAAGCCACCAGCAACCATTCACACACACACCCCCAACCCCCCTGCAGATTGCTCAGGTAATGACCACATTTACACATGAATTGATGCTAATGATAGCCAAAAGACTAACCAGTTAGCATCCACTTGGCTAAAGGAGGGTTACAAAACTCTGGGACTTCTAGTGTTAAGGATGGAGCAGTCCCAACGATAAAGGTTCACGGTCGTGCATTGGAACCGCAGGTGGTGAGTAAAACTGCTTCAAACGTCTGTGTGTTGTTAGCTATCGCGTAAGCACAGCAAGTAAACAACATTCGTGATTCTTTAGCTCCGCCCACACGGCCCGCCTCCAGCCACTCGTTTTTTTTTTTCGGAAAGACTCGGTACAGCCTATCTTTCTTTTATAAATATAATAAAACTAAAGACTTTTTGGAGATATGAAGGATGCAATACTACTCTATAGGTACTCAAGATTAACATGAGATTGAGTGAAACTGAGTGTTTAACCCCCCCTTTAAATGTGAACTTCCTTGCTGCTTAGCTTGGCTCTTTTCCCCCACTCTGCCACATTAATTTAATTTAATATAATATAGGCTATAAATATGGTATAAAATAAATGATTGATTTAATTGCTATTCGCTGACAGTAAAATGTTCTTCTGAGATCAAATCTTGCTCTGGCCTCAGTGAGGGGATTCAGAATCAGCCAGAGAATCTGTAATGCTGATAATATTGGCTGTGTAATGAAAACAATCATACACACACACACACACACACACACACACACACACACGCACACACACACACAGCGCAGGAGTTCTGGCTCTGATCCAAAAGGAGTGACTATGATGGAATAAACAGGAATCTCCCACAGACCAGCTCAGAAACATCAGGATGGAGACGCACAGCTGGATTCTCTTCATATGGGGTGAGAGGTTTATTTATAACATATAGATCATCCGTAAAGTTAATAATGCTACGGTTTTCTTGTAGCGTTTGTGTTTGTGTCAGTCTAGAGTCATTGTTTTCTAAAAGAGCCCGTTCTGTGAACCGACCGAGAAACTAACGGTAAAACAGTGAGTGTATAACACAGTTTTTACACTGATTTTACACTGATATAACCAGGGTAAAAACAGACACTGTGCCTCTGTGATGCAGTTCAGTGTCCCGGGAGAGATTCAGTCGTACTGGCGGCTCTTATATAAACTCTCTTCTGCGGAGAGATATCGAAACTAAAACTAAAGCTTGTCTCGCACTCCAAATGTGTCAGAACGTTGTTCGTGTTAATACAATACACAATACAGAGCAACTACACGACATCCCTTCTGCAAGATGTTCAGCAAAGATAACATTCATTTATCACTTTGTCAAGTCAAGTCAAGTCAAGTATATTTGTATAGCGCTTTTCACAATACAGATTGTATCAAAGCAGCTTCACAGTATTAAATTAAAATAATACAACAAGGTTTGTTTCTAGTGGAATTTATTGATAAAATCAAATTAGATATCCCCAGAAAATCCCCAACTGAGCAAGCCAAAGGCAACAGTGGGAACCGAAAAACTCCATCAAGTGACCTAATGGTGTCCTATAACTCCATCAGGTGACCCAATGGAGAAAAAAAAACCTTGGGAGAACCCAGGCACTTTATTCTGAGACATTCGAGCATTTGTGGTCTGTCTATTGGAGACGTATCGACTTTTGGCCTAATCTAACCCCTTCCCCATCACCCCCAATTTTGGCAAGTGCTGCATACATGAAATGCCCAAAATAAAAAGGTTACTGCTCTAAGTAATTCTGAATAGAAACATAACACACATACATTTAGAAAGCCAACACTTGAGAGTTTATAGTTCAAGACTCAAAATTAACCAGACTGTTATTAATATTGAGATATATAAGCTCAAACATATTTTGAACTAAAATAATCTGGGATCACCAGTGATCCCTGACAGGTAAGGGGCTAAACAGCAAGCACAAATCAAGTCAATCAGCCACATTTGAGGCATAAAGATTAATAAAAGAAAAGCATTTAAACAGACATTTCAAATGATAATGATGGTAAATACATCAAAATGATAGTAATGAGAAACACATCAACATGATAATAATGATTTCTTAAAATGATGATGGCATTTGATTAAATGATAAAACATAAGCAAATGATGCAACATAAGCAAGAAATATGTTTTTCCTTTTTCTGATTCATCAAGAGGATTTACTAATTGTAGAGTTAGCAAAAGTTATCATGAGCATTGTAATGTTTGATGCGGATGCCATAACAAATATCAGTAGACTGGGAAGATTTTAAAAATGTATATCATATTAATGTTGTCACATTATTCAGGTTAAAAAAAAAAAAAAAATACTATACACTATCAAGAAAACAACAACAAATAAAAAATCTATTTTGTAGTTTTACATTAACAATGTAATTAAAAGTTCTAGTTATTAACATGAAATATATTTCCCATCAGGTTAGTGTTAAGTTTTCAAGCATGAGGCTGAGCAAATACCATAATGTGTTCAGCTTAGTCAAAATAACAAAGAAAGAAAAGGATGCAGCAAGAAATTGTAGAACCCCCTCTAAGCGGTGGAGCGCATGGTCTGTGCTAGATGATTTTATCTAATGCAACTTGTGTGATGCTGGGTTTTCTTCAATTAGCAGTTTTTTATTCTTAAGTGCTTTGTTCTAATCGCCATATGCAATAGTGTCGTAAATGCAAAAAGACTGTTTGAATATGAACCGTGTCTGTGTGTGAATGAACGGCACAGATGTTTACTCCAGCTGTAAACAGCGCGCGCACTTTGTCACATGCCTGTCCTGTCTCGTGTAGCACATGTGGTGTTTGTTATCTCATTATTGGTTTCATTTGCCCCACCTGTTGTTCCTCATCACCTGCCTGATTTGTCCCTTTTATAAGTTCCTTTGTGTTTGCAGTCTGTGTCGGATCGTTGTCTTGTACACGTCTCCTGTTCTCCCGTGACCCCTTTTGGTATGTTCGTTTTTGAAGTTGTTGTTTTGTATTTAGTTATGTTTTCCCCCTCGTGGGTTTTGTTTTGTGTTTAGTGTTTCTTTTGTAATAAATATCTTTTTCCCTTTGCATTTGAGTTCTCCCTTTGTTTTCTGTAATTAACGTGACAGAACGATCCGACCATGTCAAGGACTCAGCAAAGGGTCTCTTCCCCAGCCACCGAGCGGGAGAGGAGGCAAAGTTTTGAGGGGACCCGGTTGGTCATATTTCGCGGGACCCGTGGAGGCCGCAGTAGAGGAGGTGGGCGAGAGAAATTTCAAGACCACTCTCCACTCTGGCCCCTCCTCGACCCAGTTCCGGTGGTCCCAGTTCCGGTGGTTCCGAAACGGAGGAGGAGAGGAAAGAACCCCTCCGTGGCTATGTCGGTGGTCCCTGTTCCGGTGGTCCCTGTTCCGGTGGTCCCTGTTCCGGTGGTCCCGAGTCTGGTGGTCCCGAGTCTGGTGGTCCCGAGTCTAGTGGCCCAACCCGAGACTGTTCACGTTCCGTCTGCCCAGTCAGAGACTGTTCAGGTCACATCTGCCCAGCCAGAGATGGTTCAAGCCACGTCTGCCCAGTCGGAGACAGATCGGGAGATGCCCATTCTCATGGCCGGGGGGGCACTGATCGGCTATTTAGAGCGCCCTTCAAACCTTCAGTGTCTGTTCCTGAGCCGGAGCCAGTGTCTGTTCCTGAGCCGGAGCCAGTGTCTGTTCCTGAGCCGGAGCCAGTGTCTGTTCCTGAGCCGGAGCCAGTGTCTGTTCCTGAGCCGGAGCCAGTGTCTGTGTCTGTTCCAGTTCCTGAGCCGGAGCCAGTGCCTGTGTCTGTTCCAGTTCCTGAGCCGGAGCCAGTGCCTGTGCCTGTGCCTGTGTCTGTGTCTGTTCCAGTTCCTGAGCCGGAGCCGGAGCCGGAGCCAGTGCCTGTGTCTGTGTCTGTTCCAGTTCCTGAGCCTGTGTCTGTTTCTGTGTCTGTTCCTGAGCCGGTGGTGTCTGTTCCTGAGCCCTCAGTGACCACGACACTGGCCATTATGACCACAGCTATGTGGTGTGTGTGGGCTACGCACACACTTGGACCGGTGGTGTCTGTTCCTGGGCCGGTGGTGTCTGTTCCTGAACCGGTGGTGCCAGTTCCCGAGCCGGTGGTGCCAGTTCCAGTGCCCGAGCCGGTGGTGTCTGTTCCAGTGCCCGAGCCGGTGGTGGGAGTTCCAGTGCCCGAGCCGGTGGTGCCAGTTCCAGTGCACGAGCCGGTGGTGCCAGTTCCAGTGCCCGAGCCGGTGGTGCCAGTTCCAGTGCCCGAGCCGGTGGTGCCAGTTCCAGTGCCCGAGCCGGTGGTGCCAGTTCCTGTGCCCGAGCCGGTGGTGCCAGTTCCAGTGTCCGAGCCAGTTCCTGAGCCGGAGCCGTCTGTTCCTGAGCCCTCAGTGACCGCGACACTGGCCATTATGGCCACAGCCATGTGGTGTGTGTGGGCTATGCACACACTTGGACCGGTGGTGTCTGTTCCTGGGCCGGTGGTGTCTGTTCCTGGGCCGGTGGTGTCTGTTCCTGGGCCGGTGGTGTCTGTTCCTGAACCGGTGGTGCCAGTTCCCGAGCCGGTGGTGCCAGTTCCAGTGCCCGAGCCGGTGGTGTCTGTTCCAGTGCCCGAGCCGGTGGTGTCTGTTCCAGTGCCCGAGCCGGTGGTGCCAGTTCCAGTGCCCGAGCCGGTGGTGCCAGTTCCAGTGCCCGAGCCGGTGATGTCTGTTCCTGAGCCGGTGCCTGTTCCCTGGCCGCCCGAGGGAGAGTCTCCGCCCTGGCCGCCCGAGGGAAGGTCTCCGCCCTGGCCGCCCGAGGGAGAGTCTCCGCCCTGGCCGCCCGAGGGAAAGTCTCCGCCCTGGCCGCCCGAGGGAAAGTCTCCGCCCTGGCCGCCCGAGGGAAAGTCTCCGCCCTGGCCGCCCGAGGGAAAGTCTCCGCCCTGGCCGCCCGAGGGAAAGACTCCGCCCTGGCCGCCCGAGGGAAAGTCTCCGCCCTGGCCGCCCGAGGGAGAGTCTCCGCCCGAGGGAGAGTCTGCTCCGCCCTGGCCGCCCGAGGGAGAGTCTGCTCCGCCCTGGCCGCCCGATGGACTCTCTGCTCCGCCCTGGCCGCCCGATGGACTCTCTGCTCCGCCCTGGCCGCCCGATGGACTCTCAGCTCCGCCCTGGCCTCCCGAACTGTCCATTTTCCCTGTCCCACCCTGGTCTGTCTTTCCTGTTCCCCCTGTCCCACCCTGGTCTGTCCCTCCCGTCCCACCCTGGTCTGTCCCTCCCGTCCCGCCCTGGTCTGTCCCTCCCGTCCCGCCCTGGTCTGTCCCTCCCGTCCCGCCCTGGTCTGTCCCTCCCGTCCCGCCCTGGTCTGTCCCTCCCGTCCCGCCCTGGTCTGTCCCTCCCGTCCCGCCCTGGTCTGTCCCTCCCGTCCCTAGTGGAGCGTCTGGTAGCCGCTCCTTAAGGAGGGGGTAATGTCACATGCCTGTCCTGTCTCGTGTAGCACATGTGGTGTTTGTGTTCCTGTCACTGTTTTGACCCCACCCTCCTTGTTATCTCATTATTGGTTTCATTTGCCCCACCTGTTGTTCCTCATCACCTGCCTGATTTGTCCCTTTTATAAGTTCCTTTGTGTTTGCAGTCTGTGTCGGATCGTTGTCTTGTACACGTCTCCTGTTCTCCCGTGACCCCTTTTGGTATGTTCGTTTTTGAAGTTGTTGTTTTGTATTTAGTTATGTTTTCCCCCTCGTGGGTTTTGTTTTGTGTTTAGTGTTTCTTTTGTAATAAATATCTTTTTCCCTTTGCATTTGAGTTCTCCCTTTGTTTTCTGTAATTAACGTGACACACTTACATTAGCAAACATGTTATTTTTACATGAACACATCTACTAGTTTAGCTTTTACCAAACTATATTGCTATACTGAGATGAGTAAAAAACTACTGAAATATGTTGAAATAAAATGTCTTTGTATAAGCAACGTATTAAACTGCAAATGAACATATATATCATAAAAACGATATGTTACAGACGAAATATGAATGTTTAGACAATATTTTGTTGATTAGTTTTGGATAGATTATAAAGTTTTTACAGTAATAGTCTTTTTACTGTAAAAACTTTATAATCTATCCAAACCTAATCAACAAAATATTGTCTAAACATTCATATTTCGTCTGTAACATATCGTTTTATGATATGTCACATCACATCAAATAAGCTTTTGTTTGCCAATTTCTGCTCATATGTTAAATATATAGTATGTGATATTTTGTTAAAAATAACGTAGGTGTATTGAATTATCAACTAAGATGTTATTATAGTGTTTGTTCCAATATTCAAACTAATAATAATAATAATAATAATAATAATGCATTTTATTTATAGGCGCCTTTCTCAACACTCAAGGTCACCTTACAAAATCAAGAATAAAACACTCAATCTTAAACAAGCAATCAGAGAAAACAGGCAATAAAATAACATGATAATATTAATAATAATATTAATAACTATTAATAATAAAAAACAAGAGAAAGGGTGGGGTCATTACAGTCAAAACAAATAAAAAATTAAAGAGAGTAAGCCTGTCTGAAAAGATGAGTTTTTAAGTGAGTTTTGAAAGTGGTTATGGACGTGGAGTGTTGAATGTAGTGGGGCAGAGTGACTGAAAGCTCTAAGCCCCATGGTAACCAGATGAGCAGGTGGAAGGATGAGCTAAATGGAGAAAGAGGACCTGAGAGAACGAGTGGGTATCTTGATATGGAGGAGCTCAGTGAGATACTGAGGGGCAAGATTGTTGATAGCTTTAAATGTAAGGAGGAGGATCTTATAAATTATACGGTATTTGAAGGGGAGCCAATGAAGTTGCTGCAGGACTGGTGTTATGTGACTGATGGAGGGGGTTCTGGTAATGATACGGGCAGCAGAGTTTTGGACTAGTTGCAGTTTATGGATGGATTTGTCAGGTAGACCATAGAGGAGAGAGTTGCAATAGTCTAGGCGAGAGGTGACCAGGGTGTGAACCAGAATTTCAGCACTGTTGGGGGAGAGAGTTGGGCGTAGGCGAGAGATGTTACGTAAATGGAAATATGCTGACCGAGTGATGTTATTAATGTGGGACTGGAATGACAGAGTGCTATCTAGGATGACACCCAGACTCTTGACCTGAGGGGAGGGGAACACAGATGAATTGTCGATGGAAATGGAGAAGTCATTTATTTTAGATAGGATGGATTTAGTGCCAATAAGGAGGAGTTCAGTTTTGTCACTGTTGAGCTTGAGAAAGTTTAGGGAGAATCAGGATCTGATTTCCTGAAGACAGTTGGATAGAGAGGTGGGAGGGAGGGATGTGGTGGGTTTAGTGGATAGGTAGAGCTGGGTGTCATCTGGGGAGCAATGGAACTGGATGTTATGTTTACGAAAAATATGGCCAAGAGGGAGAAGGTAGATAATGAACAAAAGGGGTCCAAGGACAGAACCTTGGGGAACACCAGAGGAAAGGGGGGTGGAATGGGATCTGAATGTTTTAAGTTGTACAAACTGAGTACGGCCAGAAAGATATGATTTAAACCAGTGCAGGGGTGTATCAGATAATCCAAGGGAAGCTAGTCGGTCGATGAGGATGGTGTGGGAAATGGTGTCAAAAGCCGCACTCAGGTCCAGGAGGATGAGGATTGTTAGAAATCCAGAGTCCGCAGCCGTGAGAAGGTTATTGGTTATTTTAACAAGAGCTGTTTCGGTGCTATGAAGGGCATGGAAACCTGATTGGAACTGTTCATAGAGACTATTGTGGGTGAGGTGGTCATGAATCTGAGAGGCAACTGTTTTTTCCAGGATTTTTGAAAGGAAGGGGAGGTTGGAAATTGTGCGGAAATTTTTGAAGTTGCTGGGGTCAGCTCCAGGTTTCTTGAGAATGGGGGTTATTGCCGCTGATTTGAGGGGTGACGGAACAATACTAGTGATAAGAGAGGAATGGATAATTGCAGTTATAAGAGGGGTCAGGGAGTGAATGCAAGCTTTAACCAGTGTAGTCGGGAGTGTTTAGATTTGCGGACAAGGTTGGTTATTTCAGCAGCAAAGTCAGAGAAAAGATGACAAGAAGTTATTTGAAAATCAGAGGATAGTTTGAGGGGTGAGATCTGAGGGGGTAACTGTTGATGTATACGATCAATTTTAGTAGTAAAAAATGTCATAATGGAATTACAGGAGTCAGTGGAGTAAAAATGAGGTGGGAGAGAATCAGGTGGACGTAGTGTTTTATGCACCAGTGAGAAAAGTGCTTGAGAGTTACCAGAGCCTGATCTGATTAAATCTGTATAATAGTTGGACTTTGCAGTAGAAAGAGAATCTTTATAGGAAAGTAAATGGGTATAAAACATTTGTTTATGGATGGTCAAACCAGTTTTTCTATAGAGGCGTTCCAGTTGGCGACCTCTGGCTTTCAGTTGACGATGTTCAGAAGTAAACCAGGGTGCAGATTGAGAAAAGGAAACAGTCCGTGTTTTTAATGGGGCCAGGGTATCAAGAAGATGGTGTAGTCCATAATCGTAGTAACTGAGCAGTTCATCAGGGGTGGATGTGAAGTCAATATTGGGAAGATTGGCAATACCAGAGTCTAAAGCTGCTGGGTCAATGGACTTGATGTTGCGAAAAGAGATTGTACGTGACAGTTTCGTTTTGAGCAGTGTCGCCTTAGCATTAAATGAGAAAAGTTTATGGTCAGAGATGGGAAGGTCAAATGCAGTACAGTTAAAAGGAGTGACACCAGAGCAGCAAAGTAGATCCAAGGTATGGCCTTTTGAATGGGTGGGGAAATTAATAAACTGCTGCAAATCAAAACTATCAAGGCATGATATAAAGTCTTTTGTGAGGTAGTTATTGCCATTATGAATATGGATATTAAAATCACAAATCACAGAATAACATTAGGGGAGAGAGGTGAAATAAGTGTAAGAAAAGCAGAAAATTCATTGATGAATTCTGAATTGGGCTTAGGTGGACGATACACGGTGGCTACAATGATAGGGGATGGATCATTTAGTTTAATGACAAGAGACTCAAATGACTGGTAAAGTGGCACAGAGACAGGCGAGACTTTACAGCTCTCGCGATAGATTATCGCGAGACCTCCCCCTGTGACCTGTAGCGCGGGGTTGACAGCTGTAAACAAACCCGGGGGGGAGTTGCTTCGTTCAACTGGGAAAAGTAATTTGGTTGCTGCCAAGTCTCTGTCAGACTAAAAAAGTCATATTTGCGGTCATTGATGAGATCCTGGAGAAAAAGTCCTTTGCCCGAAAGTGATCGGATGTTGTATAATCCAAAGTGGAGATCACTTAAGTTGTTCTTGTGGGAGACAGAGCTAGCATTAGCAGACCTAGGTAAACTGGTTAGCACACCATGGTCCACCCTCCTGCTGGATGATCTCGGTTGATGGCAAGATGAGGACCAGAAGGAGTTGATTGAAGTGGAGGCATCGATGTTGAAACTCCGTTGGGACCCGCGATGAAAATATCTCCGACGAGGAATGCGAGCGTTTTCCCGGGCCAGGGTGCAGCGTCGATTGTAGAACTGCTGAGACAGTCGGATTGAAGCAAAGTTTGAGAAGCTCAGCAGCCGAGTATTGGAGCAGGGCCGACGAGGAACTTGTCAGGAGTAGCGCAGCAGTCCACATGAGTATCACCGACTTGCTGATCCACATTCTGGCTCACACAACAAGGTCAGGTAGAGAAGCAAAAGAGCCAGGTGTAGCTGGTATGAACGCAGCATATATATATGTATATCAGCAGGGCAATAAACAGTTAAAAGTTCAATAAAAGCCGAAGTTAAAAGTCCAATTTTTTTTTTTTAAATCAGAGAGCAGCGGCAGCGAGTCGCGCCAGCGTTCACTCAATGAATCCTTAACTTTGAAATACGTATGATAAAATCAATGTATACGTGAAAACTGTTTAATAAAATGGTAGATGTAAGTAACATCTTAATAGGTCTATATAAACCTTCTCATTAAATTATTTATTATAGTTTTTTATTAGTGACACATTTGGGGAGAGGACATTTTCCAAAACTTTATGAAAATACAGTATGAGAATTAACTGCATAGTTACTAGAAATGTATACCTTGGATATTATGCAATTTGCTTGCATTCAAAATAAGTCTTTACTTGTGGTAAATTATGCGGGTCATTGTCTTCTCAGGTGTGAATCACAGCATTATTCATGATCATTCACACCCCCATGCATATTGCCTTTCCAAACAAAAAGTGTCTTACAAAGTTTAAATCAATGTATTGTTTTATCTAAATGATTAGGCAGGATGATTTTCACATCATTTTGAAGCAAAAACTCTAGGCGACAACCCCCATTATTCAGAAGTCTTGTGGACACATATTTAGTATGTGTTTTGTGGCCTTATTTCAGAAACTTTCATTTTTAGTTTTTTCAATAACCACGCATAAACATTATTCTCTCAAAAATACAAACATGTACATGCATGTTGTTCACATATAATGGTAGCCCTGTTTGTGCTAAATAGAGTGTAATTACACCTTTGCCATTAATATGTTTATAAGCAACTGAAAAAAGTTGTCCGTAGCGATGGTGGGACGATTGTGGATGAGTTTATTAACACTGAGGAGTCCTGCTGACTTCAACATTCATATGAGTCTCTGTACATGAACATGGTAAAATCAAAAATCAAACACCTTGGAAATGACAGGTATGTTGGCACAAAGGTGTGTGACTGTTCAAGTCTCTGTCTTTAGATCAGTATGTTCAATAATGTGTTTTTTGTCCTTTGTTATGTATCTTTGGATTATGTTGTGTTGTAAATAAATCCAAACAATCAAAAAGCCATTCTTTTAATCTCTCCACATTCTTTGTTCTAGTTCCCTCACAGTCCCACCTGATAGGGCCATTATGGAAGGGTGTTTGTCTTTCTCAGGTGTGAAAACATCATTCATGATATTCATGATGATCCTCACATAAAGCTTTCTTATACAAAACATGTCTTACAAATTTTAAATCAATATATTGTTTTACCTGAATTGAGTTGTCAGGATGATTTTCACAGTTATAAATAATAAGCAAGGGTTTCATGACCTTATTTCATTTACAATTTTAGTTTTTTTGTTTTTTCACAAACCACGCATAAATGTCATTATCTCAAAACTACAAACTTTTACACACATGCTGCTGATATATTATTGTAGCAGAACTTGTGCTGAATACAGTGTAATCAGACTTTAGCCATGGACATATTACCAGGCTGATTGCAAAGAAAAGTGTGCTTTCTCCATTACAGAGGACCACTTTTTTAGGGCTGTGTGGGATTCGACGATGATGCAGGCAAGTCTGTCTCCTGCTCGTAGCGGTTCGATCCTCACAGCCGTGATCAAGATAAAGCTAGGCCAGTCACTCAGTTTGGAGACTCTTAGGTCTAATGTCAGCTGTGTCAAACGAGATACCCTTTGGCCTGCTGTACATGAGACCTTTGCAGTGGTGGCTCAAGACCAGGGGGTTTCCCTGAGGGGCAACCCGTTCCACATTATCAAAGTTATATGCAGGTGCTTCATACTTTGGTTATGTGAAAGAAGCCTTGGTTCTTGTCCCAGGGTCCTGTACTGGGAGCTCCTTGTCGTCGCCTTACACGTAAGACAGATGCTTCCCTCAGGGGTTGGGGAGCGATCATGGAAGGTCATTCAGCTCGGGGTCTGTGGAGGGGTCATCATCTCTCTTGGCACTTAACTGACTGGTGATGATGGCTCAGGCTCTACATCCCTGGGCACCAAATTCAGGGAGCAGACATCCTGTAGAGGCAGGGGCTGAGGCCCAGGAAATGGAGACTGTCAACTCTGGTTCTCCCTGTCATTTCCAGCCCCTTTGTGATAGATGGGTGCCCGTAGTGGAAATTGTTTATACATATTTTAAAAGCCTTCCAGAAATAAATGAGTATTAATTTAATTTACTGAAGTAATCAATAGTGAGACACTTAAGGCTGATTTATACTTCTGCGTCGGACCTACGCCGGAGCCTCTACGCTGTAGGCAACGCGTTGGTTTTCATTTATACTTCTGCGTCGTTGTCCGCGTTCACGCGCGCAGATGGAGCATGTGAAACCCGAGGGAGCGGCCCTAGCAGACCAATCACAGCGCTTGCGTCCGCGTAGAGTTGACGCGTTGTTACATTTTTGGAGAGGTGCACGTCAGGGTACGCCGAAAGGTACGCGCGCTACACACAGAGCGCTACACACACACTCAAAGTTGAGGACTTGCAACTTGACTTGGACTTGTCTATCTTGACGTGAGACTTGACTTGGACTTGAATGCAAATACTCTAGATTTACTTAGACACAGACACACACACACAGACACAGATAGACAGACACACACACACACACACACACACACACACACACACACACACACACACACACACACACACACAAAGGGATATTCCACAGACATTCCACAGACTTCTATTGTTTTCATTTCCATGCAGAAGCAAGCAGTTTCCGTTTCAGTTTCCTGTGAATGAGCGAGACCATAGAAAACATACAAATACTTGTACAGAACAGTGTGTTAGAAGTGCAGTCAAACTATTTGCACTAAAAACCAGTGTGTTTATGATAACAGTTAAATTAAAATAATATAATATAATACCAAATACCAGTTCAGCAAAACAGACAGCTATAATAACTGGATACAACCTTCTGCATTTTTACAATCATTTCTTTTTTTTTAAATCAAGCTTTTACAAATGAGGATGCCCTTAAACTGAGGTTTTGTCAGGTTTAGCTCAAATGTGTCATAAACATAATATCAAGTAGGTACACACACACACTGACATATTTTCCAGAATAAGGCTGGTTTGTGCTGGTGACGCTGGTCATCTGCTCATGAACTGCAGCAGAACACACTCAAACCAGTGCAGATGATTGAGGTCTTCAGGGGAAACCAGCTCTGGAGTCTCTGTGACTGAGCCACTTCAGGTCCGGACAGATGGAAGAGAAGTGGCACAAACACAGAGACTCCAGAGCTTGTGTTTCTGAGGAGGTTAATCGAGCCACAGGTGCTGCTGATGCTCAGATACTAAACCAGAGAGGATTGCTGATGCTCTGCTGGCCATCCTTCAAGAAATGATGTTTTATAAACAAAGTTCGGGAGGAGCACGTTCAAATAAGCAATCCAATCTACTCGTCATCAAACAATTATGTCTACCCTAATCAGCATGACTAGAAGTATATATATATCCACACTGTCTACTCACCTAATATTCCTTGACAGTTTTTCAGCATCCCTCCACCACCCCGACTCCTCACTCTTGGCTTAATCTTTACAGCCAGGAATACGGGGGGAGTACTCTGGGTTCGGGCCGAATACCGAGCCCGGAGCCCTCTCCTCGGACAGCACGCCAAATACGCATTTATTCTATCTAACTTATTTGTAAGTGTGAACTAGTGAACTTAAAATTAGAGTAAGAAAAGGGCTCAGAAAATCTCTCTCATGTCTAGGTCACTTCCTCTTTAAACTGTTGCAATAGAAACTATGAGCAATACCAAACTATTTATGGTTATATTTATGTAACAATACGCTAGTCCTTCTTAGTACATTCCTTGCATACTGTATGTAAATACATATTTGTCTATTGTGGTTATATACATATCATTTTTTGCATCTTATGGAATGACAGACAGACAGGAAGAGAAACTTTAGCTTTTAACTTTTTAAGTGAATCTTTAAGAAACAGTCTCACAAGCGTCTCCTGATGTCTCAACAGTCTCTCTCGCTTCTCCAGCGTCTCTTTCAGAGGCCTTCAATATCGACACTGAACATCCACTGAGATTTAACGGCACGGCAGAAGATTTCTTTGGTTACAGGGTTTATCAGTCAGAGTTTGAAAACAGGAAACAGTGAGTGAAACACACACACACACACACACACATACACTGGTTGCTATGGTGTTCTACATGTGTTTTCTGAGGGTCTGATTGATTGTGAGGGTGTTTTTGGCAGGATCATCGTTGGAGCCCCATTAAAAGGAAACTCAACGGGTGAAATGTACAGTTGCACAGTAGATCTGCAGTCCTGCACACCACTGCTCTGGACAGGTATCACCCTCACACACACTATCTGTCACGATCACTGTCACACACACTATCTGTCATGACCACCGCCGTCACACACACTATCTGTCATGATCACCGTCACACACACTATCTGTCATGACCACCGCCGTCACACACACTATCTGTCATGACCACCGCCATCACACACACTATCTGTCACGATCACCATCACACACACTATCTGTCATGACCACCGCCGTCACACACACTATCTGTCATGACCACCGCCGTCACACACACTATCTGTCATGATCACCGTCACACACACTATCTGTCATGACCACCGCCGTCACACACACTATCTGTCATGACCACCGCCATCACACACACTATCTGTCACGATCACCATCACACACACTATCTGTCATGACCACCGCCGTCACACACACTATCTGTCATGACCACCGCCGTCACACACACTATCTGTCATGATCACCGTCACACACACTTTCTGTCACGATCACCGTCACACACACTATCTGTCATGACCACACTATCTGTCATGACCACCGTCACACACACTATCTGTCATGATCACCGTCACACACACTATCTGTCATGACCACACTATCTGTCATGACCACCGCCGTCACACACACTATCTGTCATGATCACCGTCACACACACTATCTGTCATGACCACCGCCGTCACACACACTATCTGTCATGACCACCGCCATCACACACACTATCTGTCACGATCACCATCACACACACTATCTGTCATGACCACCACCGTCACACACACTATCTGTCATGACCACCGCCGTCACACACACTATCTGTCATGACCACCGCCATCACACACACTATCTGTCACGATCACCATCACACACACTATCTGTCATGACCACCGCCGTCACACACACTATCTGTCATGATCACCGTCACACACACTATCTGTCATGACCACCGTCACACACACTATCTGTCACGATCACCATCACACACACTATCTGTCATGACCACCGCCGTCACACACACTATCTGTCATGATCACCGTCACACACACTTTCTGTCACGATCACCGTCACACACACTATCTGTCATGACCACACTATCTGTCATGACCACCGTCACACACACTATCTGTCATGATCTCCGTCACACACACTATCTGTCACGATCACCGCCGTCACACACACTATCTGTCATGACCAACGTCACACACACTATCTGTCATGATCTCCGTCACACACACTATCTGTCACGATCACCACCGTCACACACACTATCTGTCATGACCACCGTCACACACACTATCTGTCATGATCTCCGTCACACACACTATCTGTCATGATCACCACCGTCACACACACTATCTGTCACGATCACCGTCACACACACTATCTGTCATGATCACCGTCACACACACTATCTGTCACGATCACCGTCACACACACTATCTGTCATGACCACCGTCACACACACTTTCTGTCACGATCACCGTCACACACACTATCTGTCACGACCACTGTCACACACTATCTGTCATGATCACCGTCACACACACTATCTGTCATGATCACCGTCACACACACTTTCTGTCACGATCACCGTCACACACACTATCTGTCACGACCACTGTCACACACACTATCTGTCATGATCACCACCGTCACACACACTATCTGTCACGATCTCCGTCACAAGTGCAGCGGTGGTCGTGAGCTTTGAGCTCTCAACTGCTTTATAAACAGCATCAAATTTCTGTGTTTGTTGACGGTGGGTTAGAGGGCAGAAAAGTGAGTGCTTCACTGTTTCAGTTCACTGTTCAGTGTTGCCGCGGTCATTCCCCTGTGTGCTCCGGCACTGGTGATGGGTCCCATTTCCTGAAAGAGCAACATGGGTGGGTTTTTCGTTTTCAAGATGCTATTCCACCCGTGCGTTTCTGGATGCAATCATTCCCTGTCCCCACAAATGGACGGTCACAATGGTTGTATCACGTGTTCGCACAGCCACGTCTGTTGCCCCTCCGGACTCGTCCCTCCGCCAGTTGTTTCTTCTCCTGTCTGAGTGGATATCCCTCGACACAGAAAGAACTCTGGCCACAGCTGGCCCTGGGGTCCCCGCAGAAATGTGTTCCCCAGTGAGCCTTCTTGCACTACGGTGCTAAAATCAGGAAGAGATGGAGCAGGTCTTGCTAGTTGCCCCTCATTGCCCAAACCGACCTCTCCTCTCGACAGCCTATCTGACTCCTTCCTCTGAGTACATTCTCAGGGATGGGGCACGACGGCACCCACATCTAGACCTTGGAGAGTTCCAGGTCTGGTTCTACAAAGAACAGGATGCAGAGGTTCTGGTTACTACAGCAAGTTTCAAGTTTGAATTTATTTATATAGCACTGTAACGCAGTTCAGATGTTATGGGAAGAAGGAGGCGGGAACCGGCGAACATTCATGAAACTTTAATGATAAAAATAAAACAAATACAAAACGAAAGTAAAAGATTAACAATTAACTATTAGATTAATAGACTATATAGATTAACAATACAATACAAAGACTATATAGATTAACAATACAATAAAATAAAACAAAACAAACTCAGGCCTGTCCTCTCTGCCTCTTCACTGTCGTCGCTCCTCCTTTATGCTTCCGCTCCTCCGTGAGAGATACGAGACCGGTGCGTCGCGCAGGAGTCGCTCATCAGAGTAATCACGCCACCGGCCTCGTGCTGCCCTCTCACGGCTCGAGACCCGTGCAGCTACTGTGGGATCATCTGGTTGAAACGAGAGGAAGAGCTGTGTGTCATCAGCATAGCAGTGGTAGGAGAAACCGTGTGCCTGTATGATGTGTCCCAGTGATGTAGTGTAGATGGAGAAGAGGAGGGGACCAAGAACTGAACCCTGGGGAACCCCTGTGGTCAGTTGATGTGCTCTGGATACCTCGCCTCTCCATGCGACCTTGAAGGACCTACCTGTGAGATAGGATTCAAACCAGTCGAGTGAAGTTCCTGTGATGCCCAGTGATGAGAGGCTGGACATAAGGATCTGATGGTTCACAGTGTTGAAGGCAGCAGACAGATCCAGGAGAATGAGGACTGAAGATTTGGAAGCAGCTTTTGCAGTCCGTAGGGCTTCTGTGACCGACAGTAATGCAGTCTCAGTTGAATGCCCTTTCTTGAAGCCAGATTGGTTGACATCCAGCTGGTTGTTTAGAGACAAGAAGGATGTTACTTGGTTGAAAACAGCTCTTTCAAGTGTTTTTGCAATGAATGGTAGGAGAGAGATAGGTCTGTAGTTCTCTACAAATGATGTGTTTAGTGTTGGTTTTTTAAGCAGTGGAGTAAACCGAGCCTGCTTGAATGCTGTAGGGAAGGTGCCAGTATGGAGGGATGAGTTGATGATGTGTGTGAGCGATGGTAGAAGTGTGGGAGAGATGGCTTGTAGAAGGTGTGAGGGGATGGGGTCTAGAGGGCAGGTGGTAGGGTGACTGGAGAGGAGAAGTGTAGATACTTCTTCCTCGGTTAGCGGCGAAAAGGAGGACAGAGGGTTATTGGCTGTGGAAGGGGTCGGTCTGGGTTCCTGTGTGTGTGGAGCTGAGAATTGACTGCTGATAGTTGTTGTTTTGTTGGTGAAGAAGTTCGCAAAATCGTCGGCAGTTAAGGAGGAGGAGGGTGGTGGTGGAGGTGGACAGAGGAGCGAGTTGAATGTCTTGAAGAGTAGTCGTGTGTTGGAGGAGCTGTTGATCTTGTTGTGGAAGTAGGAAGATTTTGCAGCATGAACATCCACAGAAAAGGAAGAGAGGAGAGATTTATACATACTCAGGTCAGATGAGTCTTTTGATTTGCGCCATTTCCTCTCCACTGCCCTGAGTTCGGTCCGGTGTTCACGAAGAACCTCAGATAGCCAGGGGTTAGAAGGAGTAGCGCGTGCTGGCCTGGAGGAGAGAGGGCAGATTTTGTCTAGAGTAGAGGTTAGTGTGGAGCATAAGGTGTCTGTTGCGGTATTCACATCCAGAGATGAGAATTGTGAGGGTGGGGGAAGAGAAGATGACACGGCAGAGGAAAGATGGGAGGGGGAAAGTGAGCGCAGGTTTCGTCTGAAAGTGACTGGTGGTGGGGGTGTTGGTGGTGAAGGGGTAGAGAGATGTAGACTGAAGGTAATGAGGAAATGATCTGAAACATGGAGAGGTCTCACCAAAATGTTGTCTGTGATGCAGTTGCGTGTGTAAACCAGGTCCAGTTGGTTGCCTGATTTGTGAGTACCTGTGGTGATGTGTCGTTTGAGATCGAAAGAGGCTAGGAGAGAGGTGAAGTCTGTTGCATGTGGTTTTTCGAGATGAATGTTGAAGTCACCGAAGACTAGAAGTGGGGTGCCGTCCTCAGGGTAAGAGGACAGCAGCACATCCAGCTCCTCTACGAAGTTACCCAGCTGACCTGGGGGGCGATAAATGACTACAATATGGATCTTACTGGGAGTTGTAAGTGTGATAGCATGATATTCAAATGAATTGTTGTTGCATAGAGAAGAGAGCGCTGAGTATTTCCAATTGTTGGAAACGAGAAGCCCTGTCCCGCCACCCCTCCCAGACTGGCGAGGGGAGTGAGAGAAGGAGAAATTGCTAGAGAGAGCAGCGGGGATGCTGAGTCTTCAGGACGAATCCAGGTCTCAGTCAGGCCCAGGATACTGAGAGTAGAATGAGAAGCAAAGGCTGGAATGAAGTCAGCTTTGTTGACTGCTGACTGACAATTCCATAGACCCACGGAAAGAGAGAGAGGAGCGTGTGAGGATGAGAGAATGGGACGCAGATTAGCAGTATCGCACTGCCTTGTGCCCGTGATGAAAGGGCGTTGCCGAGAGATAACAGGAATGTGTTGAAAACACATGCTGATTCGGGAGAAAGATAAGATAAGAAGTGGAAAGGGAAAAGGAGATATGTAAGTGCCTTTCTGGTGTCCTTGCTCGGTGGAGTCGCGCAGGTAGAGTCGATGGTCTTTTCCCGAGTCGGTCTTCACACGAGGAGGCTGAACACGAGAGCTGAATGCTTCTGCTGACGCTTCCGCGACAGCGCACAAATTACACAGATATACAGATAATGCTTTCACCGCTTGAGTGAGTACAGCTGGTTCGGTCTGGCAATTACGTGGATAACGCGATAATGGGCCAACTTTCGATTTGACAGTGCTAGGAGCAGAGGCTTAAGTGCAAATTAGACTTTAACAATAATAATTTTCACTCTCGGCTGCTTGTTTAATGTGGCAACGCGACTAACTAAAATACAGAATTATGTGAAGTTAACAATATAATGGAAGCTGAGAATCGAAGATGGGCTTACCTTGACTACAATGCAACGCTGAAATAACAAGAGAACAGAGTATTCCAGAAAACACACAGTTGCACGCTCCAGTCGAGCCTCTTGTATGCTGCTCGCTTGTCCTGGAACATTGGAACATTGGAAACAATTAAATGTTTCAAGTGTGAACAAGGAGGGCATCTTGCCTGTGCGTGTCCAGAGAATGTAGAACACGAAGCAACAATAAGTGATATTGAAAGAGAGGGACAGAAATATAAGGAGGAAAATGAAAGTCAGTGTGGTTATTTTTGGAAAAAATGTTAAGGATAGGAAGTCATCGTTTGATTCTCTACAGCAATGGTGGGATAATGCAAAACTAGAAATATAGCAACTGTGCTTTCAGTGTATACTTTCAATGCTTTTAGAGACATTTCCCGATCGCTAGAAGATCTAGAGAGATAAATTGTAGAAATACAAAACTCAATAGAATTTGCAAGACACAGAGAATGTATTAAAGTTCTCAAAAATAAAAAGAGAGTTTTGGATGATTTTTTGGGTGTTAAAGCTCCAGGGTGCTCTGGTACACTCACGCTTTCAAAGTGTAGCGCAGATGGATGGCCCAACCAAGTTCTTTTTTGGACTTGAAAAGAAAAACGGACAAAATGGAAATATGCATTCTTTGACATCTGAATCTGGCATGGAAATTATAAATCCTAAGGAAATAAGGATTGGGAGTGGTTGATTTTTATTCAGAGCTGTATAAGAGTGAACACGTATAGGTGAAAGATATAGCCAGTGAGTTTTATGTGGGTCTACCTAAAGTTCCAGATGGAGCTAATGTTGAACTGGAGAAACCTTTCACGAAAGGTGAATTGTATGATGCCCTAAAGAGTATGGAGTGCGGGAAAGCTCCGGGGATCGACGGCATTCCTGTAGAGTTTTATAGATCCCTCTGGGCAGTACTCGGAGATGATCTTCAAGAAGTGCTTAATGACAGCTTGACCAGAGGGTCGCTGCCTACAAGCTGCCGGAGAGCAGTGATCACCCTTCTGCCGAAGAAAGGGGACCTCAGAAGTGAAGTGAAAGTGAAAGTGACACGTGACGGCCAAGTATGGTAACCCATACTTGGAATTTGACCTCTGCATTTAACCCATCCAAGTTAATGCACACACATTAGGAGCAGAGTAGTGAGTAGTTAACACACACACACTGCAAACGTGGATACACACACCCAGAGCAGCGGGCAGCCTTTGTGTGGCGCCCGGGGAGCGATTAGGGGTTAGGTGCCTTGCTCAAGGGCACCTCAGTCATTTCCCACCGGCTCTGAAATTGAACCAGCAACCTTTGGGTTACCAGTCCAACTCCCTAACCACTAGGCCATGACTGCCCCAAAGAACGTCGAGCCACGATGGGAGTATACCCGCCCAGATCAGCCGATCCATCTAGCGATCAATGAGGTGGCGACAGCCTGCTCGCCCTCAACGACATCAAGAACTGGCGACCTGTGTCACTCTTATGCTCGGATATGAAGATCTTATCCAAAGCCTTAGCGATTAGATTAAGAGATGTGATTGGTGGGGTCATCCATGTAGACCAGACATACTGTGTACCCAATCAGTCTATTTTTGACAATATTCATTTAATTAGAGACATTTTGGACATCTCTGGATCATTGGGGTTAAACTTTGGTCTTATTTCCTTAGACCAAGAAAAAGCTTTTGACTGGGTTGAGCATAACTACCTCTGGCAGACTCTGGGAGAGTTTGGTTTCAGTCCAGGTTTTATCAAAATGATCGGGGTGTTATATGTAAACATTGAGAGTGTACTTAAAATCAATGGAGGGTTGAGTTTTAGGATCACAAGAGGTATAAGGCAAGGGTGTGCACTATCGGGTATGTTGTATGCTTTAGCTATTGACCCACTGTTATTAAGAATTAGAGCAAGTACTGATGGTTGGAGTATACAGCAATCTGAGTGTAAAATCAAGTTATCGGCGTATGCCGACGAAATTATTGTCATGGGATTGGTTTGGGATTGGACTCTACTTTGTTTTTAATGGACTCAAGCAAGATTCAATTAAATTTTTCTCTTTTTTTAAAGGGATCTTTAGAGTATGGAGCCTTTATAAAGGAGAAGAGGGGTTTCTGAGTCTTTGCATTGGTTACTAGACGAACCGACTGTGTGTGGAGCTAGATTTGATGTATCAAGGGAAATTGCATGGGGTTTAGATGTCATGTGTACATCAAGAAAAGTTCAACTTTATCATCTAATAGTTGCTGGGGGTCCTGAGTTAAATAACTCACAAGGGGTAGCCTCTTGTTTAAGTTTACAATCTGAAAGGTTAGCAGGGAAACTGCTGAATGTTTTAAAACAGAAACTGACAGTAGAAGAAAAGTCTCTCCTTTTGAGTTACGGTGAAGGAAAGGTGTTTCCGAATAAGAAGATCCTTTTCCAGAGTTATACATTACTCCTGATCTTAAAGGAGCTAACGGAGAACATAGAAGACTTAAGCATTCATGAGGCTGACAGGAAAAAAATGTATAGAAGGTGTGTCAAGGTTTTACATAAGAAAACATTAAATGGAAGAGTAGATACAGTTTGGAGAGACAAACTAGGTTTGGATCCGAATGTAAAACCTGTGTGGAGAATCTTACACGGCGCAGTTGCTGTTAACTCTTTTGTGAGTCTAATTAACCCAAATGTATGTTATGTGCGTCCTGTTTGTGAAAAAAGGGAGACAATTTTTCATTGTTTTATGGAGTGTTCAAGATTGGGTTTTTTTTTTTTACTTTCTTAAATTGTTGTTTAGCAGTTTAAATGAAGTTTTTACTGTTCAGAGTTTTATTCTTGGCTATCGATATGCAGCAAAAAACTGAATAAAAGCAAAATGGCAATATATTTAAGTAGGAGGAACAAAATTGAAGGGTCAGAAGGATGTGAAGTTATATCTATTTACAAAACAGGATAAATCAAGAGTGTGGATTGATTTTAAATGTTATAAGATGATGAAAGACTTGATGTTTTTTTCAAACCAGTGGTGTTATAATGATGCAGTTTGCTCTGTCTTTTTTTTTTTCCTTGTGTGTTACAATGAGTATTACTAATGTAATGTGTATTATTGTGGTTATTATTATATTGGAATTGTGTTGAGTGGTGTATAAGAATTGTAAAATAAATGTTTTGTTAAAATCCAAAAATTCTCTCTCTCTCTCTCTCTTCCCCCCTCTCTCTCTCTCCCTTCTCTCTCTCTCTCTCTCTCTCTGGTGATGATTGACAGGCCCAGAGAGAGTTCAGTTCTTCGGCATGTCTTCTGCTGTGTCGTCTGATGCTGGCGGACGCTTGACTGTAAGTTCAACTGCTTCCTTCATTAGTCACTTCAGTGTTTGACTTCTCATCACAGTCTCTTCTGTACTTGTGTCTAATGAAGAAGGAATGTTCTCTGCCTCCTCATTTTAGCACTGGAGTCTTTGTTTCATCTTTTGTGTGATTTGATCCTCCTGTTGTCTCAGATATTGTGTCTCTTTCTCAGAGCTGCAGTCCGTATCTTCCTCATGAGTGTGACGGAAACTCGTATCTGAACGGCGTCTGCGTCCAGTTCAACAGCCGTTTACAGGCCGTCTCAAACTTTAAAGCCGCTTACCAAGGTCTGACGAGTCTGACACAGAAACCAGCGGATAACGACACTTTTAGCACTGAATGCAGTTTAACTATTTCAGTCTTTAATACTGTACACCATGTGTTGGGGTCTTAGTAACATTCCAGTTGGTGTTTATTGACAACTCAATTAAAGACTAAAGACATGATTAAAGACATGATGTTAAATACTTGGGAAAAATATGGATTTATTGTCCATCTTGTCAATAATTTATGGTTTGATAAACCAATTGCTAAAAGAAGTTGGCGTAACAGATGTGTTTCCATATCTTGTGGTATTTCTGCAGAATGCACGAAGAGAGAAGTCAATCTGGTGTTTCTCTTTGACGGATCTAAAAGTTTGGTATTGAACGAGTTTGAAATGAACAAAAAATTCATTTTAGATGTTATGAAAAAACTTTCAAAATCATCCATAAAGGTAAATCAGCCCAGCACTATTAATGTGGAAATATGGACATGTAATGGTCTGTGGTTTGCTAATGATGTTAACGGCACGTGTGCTTGTTGTTTGTCCTTCTGTGTGTCAGTTTGCTGCTGTCCAGTTTGCAACTGAATTCAGGACTGTGTTTGACTTCAACGAGTATAAGAACGGCTCCGCTGAAGACAAACTCATGAAAGAGCCACACATGCAACAACTCACAAACACACACGGAGCAATCGACTATGTCTTGTGAGTGAATCCTTCATATTGTGACCTGGGAGATCTTTAACCAGATCTAGATTTAAAGGTTCTTGACTACGCCACCTGGTGCCTCTCACACCAGGATATACTTTGCACCTTAACTGCTAAATATCTAATCTAAGGCAAGCAGGTTCGTAGAAATACACCAAAGATGAACTGGACAGAGACGTGCTTTCAATAGAAAAACAATAACAAAACTTTATTGTACAATAGTATAATACAAGAGTCACACCGTCATACTAGAGGCACAGTACTAAAAACGAGAGACCAGACCTGGTATTGGCTGTTACAAGAGACAATACGATTAACAATTTAACTAGAAAAATACTGATTCACTGTCAAGGCAGGTTACCTGTCCGGGATACGCGTGACGTTCACCGCCCGTGCTCTGGATACTGGAGCCCACGATCACGTGCACACACACACACACACACCCACACACACACGCACACACACACACAGGCAGGCACAACCACTACAAGCCAATGATTCAATCAATATGGTGAAGTGCAGATTACCACTACAATACGTGGTGCAGTGCGCGAGGACGGAACCAGGAACCTCTCTTATGAGCAGCTACTCTAGTACTCTAGAAAAAAGGAAGAAAATGACAAGAAAGTTATCACTAGCAGAGTGGATAGAGAATGTAAAACTATACACCACTAGCACAGCCAATACCACATCAGTCGGACAGATCTGTAGACGGAGGCTACGGCAAAATAACCACAATAAAGAAAAGAAAAGAAAAATATAAAACTTAATTTGGGCAAGGCAAAGCAGCAGGAGCAATCTGTCTGCAGACACAAAATCATTAAAATTAGTGCTTGATATACACAATGCACAAATAGTCCTGTAGCATCGCAAACATTTCATAAAAACATTATTTTCTTTTACCTCAATGTAGACATACGAACTGACACAGTGGAAAAACAGCCCTTTGCGCCAGTCTTCACAATCCTACATAACAGTTGTTACACAGCATATTCATCAAATACATTTATATTAAGAGTTGACAATAAAACACAGCCATGCATTACGTCAGGGCAACACAATCAGACTCATTTTACGTGTTCAACGCTTTTAGTCCTAACACACTGGATCTACTCGTAACACAATAAACAAACATTTACCTTCTTGATGTTGCTGCTTAATTGCGGTACAGCTACCTGGCGGGTGCTTTGCCCAAGACCTGTGCGCAAATGTGCTCATTAAAATGCATGTCCCAACAATGACACCCACATTATAATTATCAGTAAAATGCACAAATAATACCTTCAGTAATACACAGCACGATTACCCGGAAGCATCTGGCAATCAGTCAAAACACCTATTTTCCAATAGCCCAGTATTAGATACAATATAAATGCTTAGCTTGCTACATCACATAAACATTTACCATACCTTCGTTGCACAGGAAAACCACATACCCAAGCAGTAACAAAATGTATCTGAACACCAGAGAATCTCTCTAAGCCCAACAGTGCAGACTGTTTTATAGAAACTGACCTAGACGCAAATGAGTTGTTTAGCCACTCACGGCTAGCTGGGTGACGTCAGAGGGCTACCGTAGCTGCAGAGGGACAAACTTCAACAGGACAGCGAATACTCTGCCGGTTACACTCTACCCCCCCGATTTGTTATCGGCGTCCCGCCGATAAGCTCAATAGGTCATGACTCTGCCTTTCTTTAATAAAAAGAATACAAGATAAACAAAATGCAAGGGGGTAACCTAATACCAAGGACGGAAAACCGTTGTCACTTTACCGCTAGACCCAAGTACTTGAGAGTTAGTAGCCCCATCTGCCCTACTCACCACTGGCACTGGAAGGTGGTGTAGGTTGGCGTGTCTTCCTGCAGTAGTCCGAGCTGTTCTCCGGGGTGCCACTGAGCCAGCTGGTGTCTCGTCGGTGATGGGGGCAACATGCGGGGAATCGGGCAAAGCTAGCCTGGGGGCATCCACTGGGAGAGTTGTGGCAAGCTGGATAGGTGGAACCTCTTCCCGAGAGCGGACAAGAACCCATCGGCCAGGGGTGTCACCATCTGCTAACTGGCTTGTTTCCCCCTGCAGTTCCACAGGCCTGTTGGGTGTTTGTGGGTCCTGATCCAAGTGGGCAGGCTTTAGCATGGTTCGATGTACTTGTCGTACTTTGCTTAGGTCCTGTGTTGGGGCCACGGAATATACCACCCCACCAAGTGGGGGTGCACGGATGACCTGATGTATTGTGGCGCCCCAGGCATCTTGGATCTTCGAACGGCCCCTCGTTGTATGGTCTCTGATGTAGACGTGCTGTCCTTCTACCAGTGGCTCACTCCGGATTTTCTGGTCATGCCGTTCTTTTCTCTTGGAAGCAGCAGCTTGCATACGCTCCTTGGCATTCTGGAAGGCCACATTAAGGCGCCGCTGGTGCTCTTGGACCCATTCACACACATGCCCGTGTCCAGGCTCTTGTACCCTGCCAAGCAGGAAGTCCACCGGTAACTGGGGGTCTTGCCCGAACATCAGGTAATACGGTGAGTCGCCAGTTGTCTGATGAACAGCAGTGTTGTAACTAAACACTAATTGGGGTAGGTGCTCTGGCCAGCGGCGCTTCAAATCCATGGGCAGAGTACGGAGCAGATCGTGCATCGTGCGGTTGAAACGCTCACACTGGCCGTTGCCCTGAGGGTGGTAAGGGGTGGTCCGGGTCTTCTGGATACCGTACAGGGCACACAACTGGTAGATGATGGCATTCTCGAAGCTGCGTCCCTGATCAGAATGTAGGCGAGCTGGGACCCCAAAACGAAAGAACCACTCCCGGATGAGCACATTAGCCACAGTTGTTGCCTTCTGGTCCCTAGTGGGCACGGCCTGTGTGAATTTAGTAAAAACATCCGTCATGATCAACACTTGCTCTCTACCATCCATTGCAGGCTCCAGGAAGGTGAAATCCACAGCCAATATCTGGTTTGGACGAGATGCCAGGAGGTGCCCCATGGGTGCATGGGGTCGGAGTTGCGAAGACTTCGCAAGGGTACACCGCTCGCAGTTCTGACACCACTGCTTTATATCTTCCCCCATTCCTGGCCAATAGCACCGCAATCTTATCAGCTCTGTGGTACGTTCAACTCCCTGGTGGCCATGGTCGTTGTGGAGCTGCTGTAGGACTTCCTCCTTTAGGCATGCAGGCAACAAGAGCTGACGCACCTCTTCACCCCCATCTGGACGGAATGTTCGGCGGTAGAGCAGTCCATCGGCTCCCACAACACGGTCCCATTGTTGCAGCAGCACACGGATAGGGCCCGGCAATTTCCTACGCACTGTCGGGTCGGGCAGTCCCTGTGCCAACCAAAATGGCAGAAAGGCCCCGATAGTGGGGTCTGCTGCTTGTAACCTTCTTAACTCCTCGAGGGTACGGGAGGGGAAGGCCGAGACAGCCATCTGGATTGCCAGTGGTGGATCTTGACATCTGGTCGTTTGTTGTACAAGAACTGGTATGGCTGTCCCTAGTGTGGAGGACTCTGTGGTCTGTCCCAGTGGTCCTGCAGGTTGTCGGGAGAGGGCATCTGCATTCCTGTTAGTACGACCAGGCCTATAACGGATGATGTAATTGAAAGCAGCAAGCTCGGCCTCCCACCGCTGTTCAGTCGCTCCCAGCTTGGCAGTCCCCAGATGGCTCAGGGGATTATTGTCCGTCCAAACAGTGCATTGTTGGCCCCACAGATATTCCCGAAACTTGTCGGTCATGGCCCACTTCATCCCAAGGAACTCCAGCTTCATCGAACTGTAGTTCTTTTCTGATGGACTGAGACTACGACTAGCATAGGCGATTGGCCGGATCTTTCCTTGCTGCTCCTGCGAGAGAACTGCTCCGAGACCAATGTGGCTAGCATCCACCTCCAGAATAAAAGGTAAGTTAAAATCAGCGAACGCCAAAGTGGGGGCACTCACCAACCTCTGCTTCAAGGCCTGGAAGCTGTTCTCACAGACATCTGTCCACACTCCATCAAGCCGTGGCCCTTGGCCCTTCCGGGTCTTAGTACCGCCAAGCTCTGCCCCCAGGCGGTTTAAAGGAGCTGCCAGCTTGGAAAAGCCCTCCACAAATCGCCTGTAATAACCCGCAAAACCAAGGAAAGACCTCAAGTCGGACACGGTGGTGGGACGGGGCCACTTAGCCACTGCGGACACCTTGGCTGGGTCAGTGGATACACCTTCGCGGGAGACAAGGTGGCCCAGATACTGGACTTCCTTCTGGAAAAAACAGCATTTCTCCAGCTTTGCTTTCAGACCTTCTTTCCGTAGACGGCTCAACACTAGATCCAGACGGTGTATATGATCTTCGACACTAGAAGAAAAAACAATTATATCGTCCAGATATAGTAAAAGGGACTGGCAATGCTGCGCTCCAAACATTCTCTCCATCAATCGTTGAAAAGTGCTTGGAGCGTTACACAGTCCAAAGGCCATGCGGTTAAATTCGAATAAACCAAAAGGCGTACAAAAGGCAGTCTTTGGACGGTCTTGTTCGGTCACAGGTACCTGGTTATACCCGCTAGCCAGGTCCAGCGTGGAGAACCACTGAGCCCCCGATAGTGCATCCAAAGACTCCTCGATGCGGGGGAGGGGGAAGGCATCCTTTCTGGTCCTGCTGTTGAGCTGTCTGTAATCAACACACATACGCAGGCCACCACATTTCTTCCGCACAATCACAATGGGAGAGGCATAGGGGCTACTACTTTCTCGTATGACCTGGCTGTCTAGTAACTGTCGCAGGTGGGCCTTAACAGCATCATAATCAGAAGGGGGAAGACGCCTGTAACGTTGCCTAACTGGTTGGTCATCTAGCAGAGGTATATCATGAGAGATAAGATTAGTACAGCCAAGGTCACCCTCAAAAGCAGAGAACACTGACTCATGTTTTAACAAGAATGCCCTTATCTGTTCTTGCTCAGCCTCCACTAGCACTGACAAATCAAGGGCCTGTATCTGCTCCCTCACTGACTTAGGCCTGACTTCCCCATTAGGAACCTGCATACTAGCCACAACAGCCTCTATTTCCGGTTGGTCTTCAGAAATGCCCACAGGAAGGCCCTCAACAGTAGCGTGAACCAGCAACCCTAGTGACTGGCGGGGGTATAATGTAGCACGTGTAAACCCCACATTGACTACAGGGATAAAAGCTGTACCTTGTTCTACGCACACTAGCGCAGGCGAAACTAGGAGACCACTAGGTAAAGAGCCGCTAGTCGGTTCCAACAGGACAGCAGGAGCATCACAAAAGTGAGGGGAGCAGGTGGCTGCCACCAATTTTACAGTGCCTCCTGGTATATGAATGGGCCTTCTACCTCTAACTTTAGCTACACCCGTTTTGGGTGGAAGAGAGCTGAGCTGGACCCGATGACAATGCTGCAAGGCGTGCCGCCATGGGAGTGAAGCATGAACTACCGGTGGGAGATCAAACAAAGAAGAACCATGTTGGCCAAACAGTTCAGCATAACATTCTTGAATAACATTCATCCCAAGCACACCCGGCACAAGTGGAGGGGCTGGCTGACCTGGGGGATCTTTAACCACTAGCCAACCTCTTTGGGGGATTACCTTCCCTAATACTTCAACTGTTAGCTCAGCATACCCGATATAGGGTATGTCTAGACCATTTGCAGCCCGAAGCTGCAACCAATTACACTGTTGAAGTTTATCCTTGAAATGTTGCACAAAGAAACTCTCCACCAAGGTAGATACCATAGACCCTGTGTCTAAAAGACAACTGACAACTACTCCCCCTACTCTCACAGCTACCTTCGGGCACTGAGCGACAAGGGAGGTTACAGGGTGACTAAAAGTGTCCTGATTCTGAGAGCCGCTACCATCCCCTCTCAGCGTGTGGCTCTGCACGCTGAAGGGAGCTAGTTTTCCGACTGAGAAACTGAGACAACATTAGCCTGAGCTTGGGCCTGGGGGATGTGATTAGGAGCTACTACTCTCTCATTGTTACACTCTCGAGCGTAGTGACCAGGCTTTAAGCATCGCCTACAAATGACAGTTGACGGCCGACTAACTAGAGGGGGGCGACTGGGGTAGGCTGGGCGAGCTACTCCCTGTAAAGTAGTTAAGGCACTAGTTAAGTGGTTGATCTGTTCTTGTTGCTTCAGCAACATGGACCGCAGCTCTGCCATTTCTGAACTTGCCATACTAACGGGCGATGAGGCTCTGCCTGGCTGAGTTTTGGAGTACTGCAGAGCACAAAGAGAGGGAACTGAATGACTCCTACCCCTATTGAAGTCACTGGGCCTGCCCTCACACTCCCACCGGATGGCAGCAGCACGCACTTCCAGCATGGACATCCCTGGGGTCTGACGGACAATTCTCTTCAATTCCCTACGGAGGTCCGAGTCAATAACGTGCTCTGCAAACTGGTCACGGAGCAGCATGTCGAACTGGGGTACTGAGTCAGGGGAGACCTGTTTAACTTTATCCATCAGAGAAAAGAGAGCATGTGAGTATTCTTGTAAAGATTCACCGTCTAATTGTTTTCTAGAAAAAAAACTTTCTTGTAAGGCAACATAAGACTGGGAACACCCATAAAGTTCTTTGAGAATATTTGCAATCCTTTCCGGGTTTTCCCGATCTGCCCTTGGCCTATAGCGAATCTCATCTTTAGCCTCCCCATCCAGATGATCAAACATAAAGTAAGCTTTGTCAAGTGCACCCAAATGTCTAGTACGCGCACAAACCTCCACCTCTTCCACCCACTCAACAATGTCAATACCCACCCTACCCCGAAATACAGGACACTTCCGTTCCCTAGGGAGATAAATCAACCGTCCATGGGAAGCAGGGTTGGCAGAATTGTCCGGCTGAGGCGGCGGTGGTTGCTGCTGCTGCAGGTGGCCATTGTCTGCCTGCAGCTGACGGATCTGTTCTCTCAGCTGTTCAACTTCATCCATTACTGCAGCAGAGTAATGCCCACGTTACAAGAGAGGCGGGGGGGTAGTCGGTGGCCTTCCCACTGCTCCTTTAAGTCCCACGCCGTGCTCACTGCTGCTTTGCCCTTAACCTATTACTATGCCTTAAAAATCAAAGTATACATAAACAGACAAAAAAAAGAAAGGAAAAAAGAAAGAAAAGAAAAAAAAAAGACACGTCTCTGTGTGCAAGGACCCTGCCGACTACGCCACTTTGTGACCTGGGAGATCTTTAACCAGATCTAGATTTAAAGGTTCTTGACTACGCCACCTGGTGCCTCTCACACCAGGATATACTTTGCACCTTAACTGCTAAATATCTAATCTAAGGCAAGCAGGTTCGTAGAAATACACCAAAGATGAACTGGACAGAGACGTGCTTTCAATAGAAAAACAATAACAAAACTTTATTGTACAATAGTATAATACAAGAGTCACACCGTCATACTAGAGGCACAGTACTAAAAACGAGAGACCAGACCTGGTATTGGCTGTTACAAGAGACAATACGATTAACAATTTAACTAGAAAAATACTGATTCACTGTCAAGGCAGGTTACCTGTCCGGGATACGCGTGACGTTCACCGCCCGTGCTCTGGATACTGGAGCCCACGATCACGTGCACACACACACACACACACCCACACACACACGCACACACACACACAGGCAGGCACAACCACTACAAGCCAATGATTCAATCAATATGGTGAAGTGCAGATTACCACTACAATACGTGGTGCAGTGCGCGAGGACGGAACCAGGAACCTCTCTTATGAGCAGCTACTCTAGTACTCTAGAAAAAAGGAAGAAAATGACAAGAAAGTTATCACTAGCAGAGTGGATAGAGAATGTAAAACTATACACCACTAGCACAGCCAATACCACATCAGTCGGACAGATCTGTAGACGGAGGCTACGGCAAAATAACCACAATAAAGAAAAGAAAAGAAAAATATAAAACTTAATTTGGGCAAGGCAAAGCAGCAGGAGCAATCTGTCTGCAGACACAAAATCATTAAAATTAGTGCTTGATATACACAATGCACAAATAGTCCTGTAGCATCGCAAACATTTCATAAAAACATTATTTTCTTTTACCTCAATGTAGACATATGAACTGACACAGTGGAAAAACAGCCCTTTGCGCCAGTCTTCACAATCCTACATAACAGTTGTTACACAGCATATTCATCAAATACATTTATATTAAGAGTTGACAATAAAACACAGCCATGCATTACGTCAGGGCAACACAATCAGACTCATTTTACGTGTTCAACGCTTTTAGTCCTAACACACTGGATCTACTCGTAACACAATAAACAAACATTTACCTTCTTGATGTTGCTGCTTAATTGCGGTACAGCTACCTGGCGGGTGCTTTGCCCAAGACCTGTGCGCAAATGTGCTCATTAAAATGCATGTCCCAACAATGACACCCACATTATAATTATCAGTAAAATGCACAAATAATACCTTCAGTAATACACAGCACGATTACCCGGAAGCATCTGGCAATCAGTCAAAACACCTATTTTCCAATAGCCCAGTATTAGATACAATATAAATGCTTAGCTTGCTACATCACATAAACATTTACCATACCTTCGTTGCACAGGAAAACCACATACCCAAGCAGTAACAAAATGTATCTGAACACCAGAGAATCTCTCTAAGCCCAACAGTGCAGACTGTTTTATAGAAACTGACCTAGACGCAAATGAGTTGTTTAGCCACTCACGGCTAGCTGGGTGACGTCAGAGGGCTACCGTAGCTGCAGAGGGACAAACTTCAACAGGACAGCGAATACTCTGCCGGTTACAATATGCTTATGAATGTTCAGTGAATTTACACTTGCAGAGAAACAGTCTTGAAATGCACATAAATGAAAATCAAAGATGGCTCTTTCTGTAGATTTGCTCTTTTGTTCTGGTTTATCTCATTCTTTAAATAAAAATGTAAAACACACTGGTGTAGAAACTGGGGCTGCAACCGTTCCTCGATTAAAGTCGAGTACTCGAAAAATATCCTCGATTGCAGTTTACCCATGTTGAGTAACAGCAAAATACCGGAAGTGGCGCGTTCCCCGGACGAGAATCCTTTACCCTTATTATTACATCGCTGTGGACATCCAGCACAGGAGAATACACAAAGAATATGTTTCTAAATATGCACAAATATGTTTCTAAATCTTGCAAATTCTTGTTCATCGCGATCTCAAAATAAAAGTTTAAACCTTCGCTCTGAGTTTGCATGTTTTGATGAACATGTTCTTTATCAAGAAATTACAGCAGCTGTTGCATTTCTATCGCACAGAAGTGACCAAATATTAAAGATTAAGTGGACATTTGAAGTAAATTTTGTTTGGCCAATATTAAACAAGGATTTGATCATGCCTAACGCCTCGGTTACGACTGTAACCTCGGTTCCCTGAAGAGGGAACGAGCGTTGCGTCGAGTTTGACGCTATGGGAACGCTTTGCGTGATGATGTCTTGAAGCACATGTAAAATCAGTCCAATGGCGTGGCGGAACGTCAGATGCGGGTGACGTCACGTACCAGGAAACTATAAAGCCTGCAAGAAAACAGAGAGCGGCAGCTTCGTAAAGTCTGAAGTAGCAGCTGACAGGCATGAAGGAGATATGGCAAGGTGACGCAACGCTCGTTCCCTCTTCAGGGAACCGAGGTTACAGTCGTAACCGAGGCGTTCCCTTTCAAGGAAACTCGCGTTGCGTCGAGTTTGACGCTATGGGAACGTCTATACCAACGCCCCCATAGCTACAAGTGTCTGTCCTGTGTGAAATCATGTAGAGCAGCACTAGGATGACAGGACCTGAGACCCTGGTGTAGAGTCCAGGTCCAAGGAGTAAAACCTGACAAAGGTGTGCGGTGAGGACCAGCCTGCCGCATCACACACGTCCTGGAGAGAAACTCCTGAAATAAGGGCCTTGGAGGCCGCCATACTCCTAGTAGAGTGTGACCGGACAGCCATAGGAGAAGGCTGCCCGGCCGCTTCATAAGCAAGCGAAATAGCCTCAACCACCCACTTGCTCATCCTTTGCTTAGACACTGGAGATCCCTTGTTAGGGGACCCAAAGCACACAAATAATTGATCACTTTTACGCCACAGGGCAGCTCTGTGGACATAAGCATCTAATGCCCGGACTGGGCAAAGCAAATTATTAGTCTCCTGGTCCGCATTCAGAAAGGGAGGAGGACAGAAGGCCTGCAGAATAACAGGTCTGGCCACATGGGTGGGGACCTTGGGGATATAGCCCGGCCTAGGATGAAGAAAAGCTTTCACCATGCCCGGAGCAAACTCCAAGCATGACGGGGCAACCGACAGTGCTTGGAGATCCCCTATCCTCTTAAGAGAAGAAATAGCAAGAAGGAAAAGAGCTTTCAGAGTTAGAAATTTCTCAGGAACCTCCTCAATGGGCTCAAAGGGAGCCAGGGAAAGGCCTTGCAGAGCAATGGACAGATCCCATGGTGGCACCCTAGAGCGAACTGCAGGCCTCAGCCTCCAAGTGCCACGAAGGAAACGAGATACCAAAGGGTCTTTCCCCACAGACATTCCACCCAAAGGAATGTGGTAAGCACCTATGGCCGCCACATAGACCTTTAGAGTGGACGGGGTCAGACCTGCAGTGAACCGGTCCTGCAGGAACTCCAGCACTGTACCAATTGGGCAGTTAACTGGGTCCAACCGACGGTCACTACACCAAGAAGTGAAGACTCTCCACTTCAGGGCATAAAGTTTCCTCGTGGAGGGAGCTCTGGACTGTAGAATGGTCTCAACAACCTCAGTTGAGAGACCTGACTCTATGAGCTGGGCCCCCTCAGAGGCCAAGCCCACAGGTTCCACAGTTCTGGCCGAGGGTGAAATATCGAGCCCTCTGCCTGGGACAGAAGGTCCCTCCTGACGGGTAGCTCCAGAGGAGGCCCGTCGAGGAGCGACACAAGATCGGGAAACCATACTCTGCCCGGCCAGCGCGGGGCTACAAGAAGCAGGCAAACCCGGTCCCTGCGAACTCTCTCCAGAACTCCCGGGAGCAGAGCAACTGGGGGAAAAGCGTACAGACGTAGCCTCGGCCACGTCTGCACCATAGCATCCAGTCCCAGAGGAGCTGGATGCGTGAGGGAGAACCAAAGTGGACAGTGAGACGTCTCTCGAGACGCAAACAGATCCACTTGAGCTTTGCCAAACTCCCTCCATATCAGCTGCACCACCTCGGTGTGGAGCCTCCATTCCCCGGGCCTCAGCCCCTGTCTCGACAGAGTGTCTGCTCCTATATTCTGGACCCCGGGGATGTAAGCTGCCCTGAGAGACAGCAACTTCCCCTGGGACCACAAGAGGATATGGCGTGCCAGATTGGATAATGGGCGCGAGCGCAAACCCCCTTGGTGGTTGATATAGGCGACTACCGACGTGTTGTCCGTATGCACTAACACATGGTGTCCCCTGAGATCTGTGATGAAGCTCCTCAGAGCCCGGAAGACAGCTAACATCTCTAGGCGATTGATATGCCAGGAACGATGATGGTCTTCCCACAGACCTTGAGATGAGCGACCCTCTAGAATCGCTCCCCAACCCGTGAGGGAAGCATCCGTCGTTAGCAGTTTGCGACGACAAGGAGCTCCCAGCACTGGGCCCTGGGACAGGAACCAAGGTTTCTTCCACATAACCAAGGCACGTAGGCATCGCCGCGTGACCTTGATTGTGCGAAATGGGTTGCCCCTCGGGGAAAACCCCCTGGTCCTGAGCCACCACTGCAGGGGCCTCATGTGTAGCAGTCCAAAAGGTATCACGTTGGAAGCTGCTGCCATGAGACCCAACAGTCTCTGGAACTGTTTGACAGTGAGTAGCTGGCCTAGCTTTACATATTTCACAGCTGCAAGGATGGACTCTATGCGTGGAGGTGACAGGCGCGCCTGCATCAGCACTGAATCCCATACCACGCCTAGAAAAGTGGTCCTCTGGAGAGGAGTGAGCACACTCTTCTTGGCGTTCAGCCGTAACCCCAACTCTCTCATATGGGCGAGAACAACATCTCGATGTTGAACCGCTACCTGATGCGACTGAGCTAAAATCAACCAATCGTCGATGTAGTTCATGATGCGAATACCCTGGAGGCGCAGTGGCGCCAGAGCTGCATCCACGCATTTGGTGAAAGTGCGGGGTGATAAAGCCAGGCCGAATGGAAGAACTCGATATTGGTATGCTTTGCCCCCAAAAGCAAACCTCAGGAACTTCCAATGACACGGACGGATGGAAATATGGAAATATGCGTCCTTGAGGTCTATCGTGACAAACCAGTCCTCGGACCTGATCTGTGGCACGATTTGTCTCAATGTTAACATTTTGAACTTGAGCTGCATGACTGACTCGTTCAGAACTCGAAGATCTAAAATGGGACGCAATCCCCCGTCCTTTTTTGGAACTATGAAGTACCGGCTGTAAAACCCGGTTTCCCTGTTGGAGGGAGGTACATACTCTATGGCCCCTTTCTCTAACAGAGTGTTTACTTCCTGTTCCATAACCAGAACCTGCTCGGGGCCCACCACTGTGGGCAGGACCCCCATAAACCGAGGTGGGCGTTTCTTGAATTGTATCTGATACCCTTTTTCCACGGTCTGCAGGACCCAACGAGAAACATTTGACAGTAGCTTCCACGCTGTCAAAGATTCTACTAGAGGTACCAGTCTCTCGAGACTGACTTCTGGGTTCTGTTGTTGTTGAGTAGTCGGTTCGTCGCCCTGTAACGGCGCACCGGCAGGGAACGACTGAACGGACTGCTCTAACACCCTCCTCGGAGGGGGCGGGCATCCCGAGGCCACTACGTTTCCGGGTGGTCCTTGAGATATGTGCTCGCCGGAGACCGCTGCGCCCTGAAACACCAGAGGTGGCAGGGTTGGCAGAACGGTCCCCTGAGGGTACCGAAGGGAGACGGGCACCGTAAAAAGAGGTGTTGACCGCTGCACTTCGGGGGGGACTACCCTCATATGTCCTGAGCCCTCGGACGTCAGGACTTTTTCCCAGCAGCCTTCTTGGCGGTAATCACGGTCCGCAGATCCGTCCTACCCCTCGAAGGCTGCTGGGTTTGAGCGTGCCCTCCGTGTCCCCGAGATTTACGTGGGGGAGCACGGGAGGACACGCTCTGTTTTTGAGTCGCACGATATTCAGTGCTCTTTTTTGATGAGTGAGGCTGCTCCCGCTCAGCAGCCTCATGAAAAGATCGGCGGGGGAGAAGTTTTTGCAAAGCAGCTGCCTGCTTAGATGCTTCCTGAAGCTTATCCACAGCAGCAGTAACAGCGCCAAAGAGACCATGCGTAGAAACCGGAGAATCTAAAAGAACATTCTTCTCTTTGTCTTTAATGTCGCTGAGGTTGAGCCACAGGTGCCTCTCAGTGGCCACCAGGGCTGCCATAGACCGCCCGGTTGATTTAGCGGTCTCCTTGGTGGCCCTGAGAGACAAATCTGTGGCTCTGCGTAGTTCAGCAAACACCTCAGGACCAATACCCCCGCCCTCATCCAAATCACACAATAATTCAGCCTGATAAGCCTGCAGCAGTGACATAGTATGAAGACACGCTGCAGCCTGACCAGACGCTGAATAAGCCTTGCCCACCAGAGAAGATGTGACTCTGAGGGGCTTATTAGGCAACGCCGGAGCTTTCAGGGAAGATGCCGTCGCTGGAGAGAGATAGCTCGCAAGCGTCTCTTCCACCTTCGGCATCTCCCCATAACCATACTCTTTATACCCAGATATAGTGGAATAATTCATGGTTTGTGGATTAAAAACTCTATAGGAAACTGGTTTCTCCCACGATCTCGACACCTCAGTGTGGAGATCGGGAAAAAACGGCAGATTTCGGCGTTGTGGTTGTGCACGTGAGGGCAGGAAGCGTTCGTCAAGTTTACTTTTTGAACGAACGTCCTGTTTATCAGTTGGCCACTCAATACATAGTCTATCAACCGCTCTTGTCACTACATCCAGCAATTCTTCAAATGCATGAGACTGAGGTGGGGCTTCCTCAGACTCAGCATCAACACTAACAACATCCAGTTCCTCAGAACTGGACAATTGCAGTGTTTGTTCAATCACCGGGGGGGAAGAAACCGCCGCGCGTGCTTCCGAACCCTGATGAGAGACACCGGATCTATCAGGTAAGGGCTGAGATAGGGCAGAGCCCGTCTCAGACCCCGCTGATAGATCCATTTGCGAACCCCAGGACTGAGATCGCCGCTGTGCCTCGGCAGCAGCGGGACCCGAGCCCTGGGGAACGCAAGCTTCCCGGAAGAAGCTCAGCCGGGATCGGAGCGAGCGCATGGACAGCGCCTCGCAATGCACACAGCCAGCACCCTCGAGTGCTGACTGGGCATGCTCCTCTCCCAAACAAACAATGCACAGAACGTGAGTGTCCCTACCCGTAATAAAACGCGGGCAGGGATGCACACACATTCTGAACTGTTCGCTGGACATAATTGCTTTCAGTGACAAGACAACAATAAATAGACAGAGACAGATTCCACATAGAGCGCTACTGAAGACACAGAAGCTGCCGCTCTCTGTTTTCTTGCAGGCTTTATAGTTTCCTGGTACGTGACGTCACCCGCATCTGACGTTCCGCCACGCCATTGGACTGATTTTACATGTGCTTCAAGACATCATCACGCAAAGCGTTCCCATAGCGTCAAACTCGACGCAACGCGAGTTCCCTTGAAAGGGAACTAACACCAGGCCTTTGGCGCCCTCTGCAGGCATTGGTTATAACACGCAATGTACAGTTAGTTATGTTTATATTAGTTTATATCATTTATTTGACATGGTGTATTTAAACAGTGTTGTTCAATAAAACCCATATGATTACTTTCATACTTTATTTGAACCAATTATTATTGCTTGTTATTATATATTTGTATTTTAAGTCATTTTAAAGGCTATTTTTATTACCACAATTTTTTATCCGATTACTCAATTGATCGATGGAATAATCGGTAGAATACTCGATTACTAGAATAATCAATAGCTGTAGCCCTAGTAGAAACAAAAGAGGCACGTTGAGACTGATGTTTGTGTCATTATTTATGATTTATCACATCACCAGAAAGAATCTCCTGAATAGCGTGTCGTCTGGAGCCGATCTCAGCGCTCTGAAAGCCCTGGTGATCATCACAGATGGAGAACCCACTGATTTTGATGATGAAAATGCCCTCAGGAGATGCGATGAGCAAAATATCATCCGCTTCGTCATTGGGGTGAGTTTCCTTATGACCTGTTTAATGTTTGAAAGTCTAAATGCAGTGAATTCTGGCTTGCACTCTTGCAACCGAAGCTGAATGACTTTTCCCATGTAATGGCTCAGTCACAAAACTCTACACAAAAATACTCTCATTTTACACAGGCTTAACCATGCTCTCATTAATAAAACACAAACATATTGCTAGAACTGCAGATTTGCCTTATACAACATTAGGAGGATCAGGCTTTTCCTATCAGAGCTACACAACTCCTTCTCCAAGCTCTTGTTCTCTCCAGACTGGACTATAGTAATGCTCTCTCCTTCCAGCATCAGTCAAACCTCTGCAACTGATCCAGAAGCTGCTGCTAGAGTGTGTTTATCGAGCCGAGGAGACGCACGTCACTCCTCTCCTCATGTGTGCTGTGCTGGACTAACTGTCTGTGTATTTGTTAGGTTTACTGTGTCATCTGAGGCTAATTGACTGATTGGTGATTAAAATAGTTTTGAGCTGGAAGCTTGAGGTTTGGACAAGTTGGTGTGTAGTTATGAGACTGTGTGTGTTTATAGTTGAAAATTTAATTGTTAAATTAATTCTGTTAGCAATTGAGAAAAGCAGTGTGAAAAGCCCTAAAGTCCTGTTTCAACTCGCATAGTTAAAAGTGTTTTTGCACAGACAGACTCAATAACAGTTCTGTTTGTCAGGTGGGAGATATTAGCTTAGCCAAACTCTATGATCTGGCTTCACAACCAAAAATGTACAACACCTTCTACATTCAAAACTACAATGGACTCCAAGGACTTCCTGATGAGCTGCAAAAAAAGATCTACAACATTGAAGGTAAAATGCAAGCGTAAAGAAAATAGACATACTGTATAACGTTTAATAAAAGCAGCTAATGAAGAATCCACTGATGATTTAAGAGTTCTTCTTCTGTGGTTTCAGGGTCAAAGGACACACACAGCAGAGACAGACCGAAAGAGTTATCGCAGAGTGGATTCAGTGTCCTCTACCACAAGGTCAGAAATATGACATTTATATATGGTATATGTCACTTTTTATGATTTATATTAAGGCAGGGTTTCCCAAACTAGGCTCTTGATCCCTTGGGAGTTTGTGAGGGAACTGCATTCATAAAAAAGGTCAAATTAAAATAAATAAAACATTCGAAAATAGGAAATATTTAAGGACATTTATGTTTACTTTTATGATGTGATATGATAATCATTTTTGGGTCGCCAATTGATGTTAAATTTGGGTTATTGAAGTAAAACCAGTTTGAAAAGGGAAACCAATTGGGTTTATTTGCTGCTAAATGTCACAATAAAAACACACACGGACTCTAAGAACTTGCGTAAAGCAACTCGTCAGATCGCAAGAGCTGTTTTTAAGAATCTCTGGTGATTATTGTATGTAATGAGTCAATATGCTGAGACTGAAGCGGAGACTGCTGCGTTTGTTTCAGGACTCTGTGATTGTGGGTTCGGTTGGATCTAATGACTGGAGTGGATCTCTGTATGAAGTGACGGGATCAGGATCTGGATTTAACGAGACCGAGATTAAGGATCCATCTGTCAGTAAAGACTCGTACATGGGTGTGTTGAAGCTGTTGGTCCTTCCTTGTCTGATGTGAAGTGTCTGTGCATGTTTTAATGATGCTGATGATGTTCAGGTTACTCTGCTGTTCTGGGAATGAGAGGCGGCGTCTCTCTTCTGTTCTCTGGGGCGCCGCGGGCCGAACACAAGGGTCTGGTGACCCTCTTCACCAAGAATGAAAGCACATGGACAGTGACGAGGAACATCACCGGAGAACAAGTTAGTGAAGAAGAACCCTCTGACACGATATTAACACTCTCCATCAGCAAGAGCAGGGCTTCCCAAATCCTACGGAAGAGGCAACCACTTAGAAACACTCTTGCAAAACCATTGAAACCATCCGGAAAACCTCACCAGCCACCTACCAACCACTCAGTACCTGCCTAGCAACACCCTAGTAACCACCCACTAGCAACTACAATTTGTGAACATCAGGTTATAAAGATCATATGCTAGAATGCAATTACATTCATTTTGATTCATTCTTGGCATCAGATTGGCTCGTATTTTGGTGCGTCTCTGAGTCTGTTGGATGTGGACTCGGATGGAGAGTCAGATTTCCTTCTGGTCGGAGCTCCGTTATTTCACCAGTCTTGGCCGAGGGCAGAAGGGAGGCTGTACGTCTACACTTTATCAGAGGAGGTATGGACAGATTCACAACATTCTCCATTAGTAAGTACAGTGTGGTTAATGTTCAGCACCTGTGACTGGAAGGTTGCTAGTCATCACCATTAAGTTACTCCAGTGCAGCGATGGACAACTTCAGTCCTGGAGGGAAACTGTCCTGCAGAGTTTAGCTCCAACCCTGATAAAACACTCTCCTGCCTGGAGCTGTCTAGTTATCCTGAAGACACTGATTAGCTGGTTCAGGTGTGTTTGATTAGGGTTGGAGTTGTGGATATTATACTCCAGGAACGAAGTTGCCCAACCCTGCTCCGAGGGGATTGCCATTGTAATAGGTTCCCGGTGACGGACTATCGCATTAAAGTCATGGAAATACATTGCACTGGTGCTGGTCCTCTGCAGACGAATAAAGACTCTGTTCTCTTTCTCTCTCTGTAGTATTTTCACAAGACACTGAACGAGTCAAACACCGGCAGATTTGCTGCATCTCTGGCTTCACTAAAGGACCTGAATGGGGACGGCCTGTCAGATGTGGCAGTCGGGGCGCCGCTTGAGAACGAAGGGGAGGGAGTCGTCTACATCTACCTGGGCGACAGGACACATGGAATAAACACCGAACACGCTCCTCAGGTGAGAGTCTGCTTTAGTTCCCTCAATCCCAAACACTGTGTTTGTGCCCAGTTTAACCCCGAATCCCAGAAGAGCCCAATGTTCTCAGATAAACAGACAGACATGGCAGGATAAATGTGTACAATGATAAAGCGCTTTAGCACAATTGATCTGTGCGTGTGTGTGTGTGTGTGTTTGTGTGTGTGTGTGTTTAGCGGATCCCAGCGCGCTCGGTTCTGCCCGGTCTGCAGCAGTTTGGAGTGTCTCTGTCCGGTCAGATGGACATGAGCGATGATAATCTGACAGATGTCGTGATCGGAGCTAAAGGAGGGATCGTGCTGCTCAAGTAGGACATTTCACAACACATTCACAAAATAATGGACAGATTCTCTGACAGTCTAAACACGAGGTCTCAGTTATGAACTCTGGCTCTGCTTGAATACAGTCACTTCAGTGGCCAGTTTGTAATTGAACCTTTAGTTTGGAGAATTAATGCAATGAAATGCAGCGAAATGCAGCGAAAACAGTATTCCATCTTTCTGGTCCGGCTGTTGTTCACTCCCGCCTGGACACCGGCGCAACAACAACATCCGCATACGTCATCCGCGCACTCTTCAAGTGACTTCATCTAACCTCCTGCCCGTCTCAACTTCCGCCACTTGGATTTCACAACAAAAGCCTCTTAAAACAGCGCTATTCAATACAAGATCACTTAACAATAAAAGCCTGCTCCTCTGTGAATTCATTATTGACAATAAACTGGATTTTCTCTGTCTTACTGAAACCTGGCACAAACCCATGGACTACATTGCATTAAATCAGACCACCCCACCTGGATACTCCTTCATCGACAACCCCCGTCTGGACCGGCGAGGAGGTGGCATCGCAGTCATTCACCGCAGCGATATCTCCATACGCCCCATCCCCATCCCGGTTGTATCCTCATTTGAACACTTGGCTTTCAGACTTCCTGGTTCCCAATCACTCACTGCTGCAGTCATCTACCGCCCTCCCAAAACTTGCCCATCATTTCTTTCTGATTTCACTGACTTCGTAACTCAGCTGTCCTCTATTTCTCCGTCCGTTCTCCTCATTGGTGACTTCAACATTCATATCGACACTCCGGCAGCAAAATTCACATCTGACTTTTTGGACATTTTAAACTGCCTCAACCTCACCCAGCATGTCACTTCACCTACACATAATCATGGACATATCCTGGACCTGGTCTGTTCCACACCCTCCCTCACCATACATAACCTTTCATTGACCGACCTCATAATTTCTGATCATCTGGCCATCACCTTGGATATCATTACCCCCTCTCCTACCGTCAAACACAAAAGAACAATTACATTTCGAAACCTGAAATCCATTAGTCCCATCTCTCTCACCTCCTCCATATCCCATGCCATCTCTACTTCTTCGCTTCCCTCTGATCCGACTGTCTCTGATCTAGTCAACTTCTACAACCACACACTCTCCACCTGCCTCAACCAAATAGCCCCCCTTAAAACTGCCTCAGTCTCCTTCTTCACCTCTGCACCTTGGTACACCCCAGATCTTCACATTCTCAAAAGACAAAAAAGACAACTTGAAAGGATCCATAAAAAATCCGGTCTCACTGTCCATGCCCAAGCCTACAAACACGCCATAACCACATACAATTCTGCTCTCAAAACTGCCCGGTCCAACTTCTACTTCCAACTCATCCACTCAAATTCTTCCGACTCCCGCACCCTATTCTCCACATTTGCAAAACTGACCAAACCCAAGGACAATATAACCTCCACATTCACTACAGACAAATGCAATAACTTCCTGTCATCCTACCATACCAAAATCCATACCATACACTGTTCACTAGCACCCACTTCCTCCGCTTCTCCTCCTTCTGAATATCAACTCACTCCGCTCACACACCACAGCTTTTCCTCCTTCTCTCCTCTGTCTCCCTCTGACACCTCCAAACTCCTCTCAACCATGAAATTCTCCAACTGCCAGCTTGACCCGATCCCTTCTCCCCTCTTCAAAACCTGTCAACAAATCCTCATCCCTCTCATCACCATCATCATCAACACTTCCCTTGCGTCTGGATCTGTTCCATCACCGCTAAAACTTGCGTCCATCACACCCCTCCTGAAAAAACCATGCTAAATCCTCGACCTCTCCGCTGCATTTGACACAATAGACCATACTGTCCTCCTCCATCGTCTTAAATCTATTGGCATCTCCGGCACAGCACTTCTCTGGCTCACCTCCTACCTCTCTGACCGTCATCACTTTGTCTCTGTTAACAACTGCAACTCCCACACCTCCCCTGTCACCCATGGTGTCCCCCAAGGGTCCGTGCTCGGCCCCCTCCTCTTCACCATCTACATGCTTCCCCTCGGTCAGATCATCTGCCACCATGGACTCCATTTTCACTGTTACGCCGATGATACCCAACTCTACATGTCCACCAAATCCATCACCCTGGCTATACTCTCCACCATTACCAATTGCATTTCCGACATTAAAACCTGGATGGACAATAACTTTCTTAAACTCAACAGCAATAAAACAGAACTCCTTATCACCGGCCCAAAATCTCTCCTCTCTTCTATTCAGAACTTTACTCTCCTAATCGACGGACATAATGTCACCCCCTCCCTCTCTGTCCGAAACCTTGGTATCATAATGGACTCCACCCTCTCATACCGAACACACATCAACCATATCACTAAACTATCCTTCTTCCACCTCCGCAACATTGCCCGCTTTCGCCCCTCCTTTTACCCTGTCAACAGCTGAAATCCTCATTCACGCATTCATAACTTCAAGACTTGACTACTGCAATAGCCTTCTCTACGGACTTCCTACCAATCAACTACAAAAACTGCAATACATCCAGAACTCAGCCGCCCGCCTCCTCACCCACACCCGGTCCCGAGAACACATCACCCCTGTTCTCCAGCAGCTCCATTGGCTACCTGTTCATTATCGCATTCAATATAAGCTCCTCCTCCTCACCTACAAGTCCCTCCATAACCTGGCCCTGCCCTACCTCACTGAGCTCCTGGAACAGCACCAACCCACCCGCCACCTCCACTCAGCTGGCACCAACCGCCTTACCCCGATCGTCCGCACTAACCGCCGGACCTTGGGGGATCGAGCCTTCGCTATCGCCGCCCCCACCCTCTGGAACTCACTCCCTACATCCATTAGAAACTCCGACTCATTACCAAACTTCAAATCAGTACTCAAAACCCACCTGTTCAAACTAGCTTTTCCTTAAAAAACCCTTTTGTTTTGTTTTGTTTTATTCCCCATGTGAAGCGTCTTTGAGTGTCCAGAAAAGCGCTATACAAGTGTGATGTATTATTATTATTATTATTAATGATTTGAAGAAACTAACTATCAGTTTGAGTTGGTCAAGTTGTTGTAGGCCCCGTTAGTCTCACTGTATCATTAGCTATTTACTCTTTTCTCTCTCTTCTCAGGGCTCGGCCTGTGATGTCTGTATCTGCGCAGCTCAGATTCAATCCCAATGAAATGAGTCTGAACGACTTTGAATGCCCGAGTGACAAAGCCTTTAATGCGTTTAATCTCACTTTGTGTTTCACAGTGAAGGAGCAGACCAGTAGCATTGGTAACGTCAAAGACATCTCAGAGTCTCTGTCACATGAAGAGCATGGCCTCCGTATGTCTTACCCTCTCATCTCTCTCAGGATCTCTCGAGAAGAACCTGAATGTTTCTCTGAACCTGAATGTGGATGTGATGAGAACAATCAATCGAGGATTCTTCCATCAGAGTGATCCGTCATCCAGGACTCTGCAGAAGTTCGTCCTGCTGGATTCTGGGATCTCCTGTTTCAGATTCCCCATCTTCATGCCGGTACGCTTCATCTATCACAGCTTCAGCCAATCCCAGCAGCTTCGGTTTAACAGCAAATGTTGTGTTTGTTTTAGATCTGCATTAGAGACACTGTGTCTCCACTGAAGATACGAATGAATTTCTCACAAACCGAGATGCTTTCTGAAAACTCCATGGCTATCCTTGACATCCACAGCAGGACAGAGGAGTATGTCGAGGTGAGCTGAACTTCTGACATCACAATTTATACACTCTAGGCTTGTTAAATTCATGTCTTTCTCTGTCTAGAAATATCAGGTCCTTCAGCTTTTCTGTATGAAGTTTCTGCAACATTCAAAAGCTCTATGAAAGTTTCTGTTTTGTATGTGACTAGGTGCCGTTTCAAAGTAACTGTGATTCAAACAACCGCTGTGTGGCCGATCTGAAGCTGAACTTCAGTTTTACGTGAGTAACAACCGATAAATAAATCAGACATGATACTAATGTTAAACATCTGTAAATGCTTCTGAATATTTCCATTCTTCTTGATTTGAAATAAACATGAGAATGTGATGAAGGTTCTGCGTTTGATTTGTTCTTCAGGAACGACACGTTAGTGGTGGTGAATCAAGCTCATCTCACTGTCCTCGTATCGCTGGCCAACCCAGGCGACGACTCCTTCAACACCAGCATAGTGCTGCACTACCCAGAAGGCCTCTCGCTCTCAAAATTTGACACCGTTAAGGTACCGCTGTCCACACATCAAACTAAGGACTGTCAAAAACTGAAAAAACCTTCTGAAAATGCTTTTGGCATTAAAATCTAAATATCAGCTGACATATACTGTATATATATATACGCGATATATATAATTAACTGATAAACTCTCAACAGACAACACAACTGATCATTCTGCTACTCAAATAACTTGTCTTGTCACTTTTTAATACATTAAGTATGATGTGCATATACAGTGCTTAGCATAAGTGAACACACCCATGCTAAAGTTGACTAAAAAGAGGAATAAAAAAATCATCTTTTTGTAAATTGATCTTAATGCCTTAATTTAAAAAATGAGGAAAACTCCAACCTTTAAGGACACCAATTTCCTTTGTGAATGAATAATGTATCATAAATAAATAAATGTTCTTCCTTAACATACAGGGTGCATAAGTGTATACACCCCTATGTTGAGGCAGGCAGATTTTTTTTTTAAAGGCCAGTTACTTCATGGATCCAGGATACTATGCATCCTGATAAAGTTCCCTTGGCCTTTGGAATTAAAACAGCCCCACATCATCACATAGCCTTAACCATACCTAGTTCGTACACCTTTTCCAAGGTCAAATTCAAGCACTTCTCAAGCACTTTCAAGGTCCATTTAAAAGATTTTTTCAGCACCTTACACCACCGTAAATTACATTCCAATACATAGTCGAATTTATTATTTAGTGTTTTTTATCACATTAAAAGAGATAATGCTATAAACAGCCAAAATTGTGTTTCGTAAATAGCAGAAGGATCAGATATTTAAGCAAATCACAAGTTTCATTTTTCAAAATGTATCACTGTCTAAGTAGATAATGCCTATGAATAATACTTTTCATTATATTTATGTCCAAATATTGCTTCCCAGATAATGTGATTTTCAGGCTGTAAAACTGAAGTAATTTCAAGGGCTGAAAATATGAAGACAGGATTTGAACAGAAATATTTTACAGGCCTTGGTTTTGGGACACATTCTTGATATAGACAAGGTTTGAACAAAATCTGAGACAGTGCGACAACAACCTGTGATTCCATTTCAACCCAGAAGACTCTGACAGTGCACAGGCACCTGCCTGATAAATAGCCTATATATATATATTTTTTTAAGTATTTCATTGCCAAGACATATACATTTATCTAGAGCAGTGTAATATTGCATGGGGTCATCAAGTTTACAGTAGGCTACTTGTATGACACTCCATCTGACATGATTTCTGTTCAACAATCAACGATTGTTGAAGGATTTAAAGCACCCGTACGAACCCTGCTAGAGATTGGCATGGTTTTATTTCAGTTACCCTAATAGCTGGCTTGATTTGCATTGAGAGATGATCTTATGGAAAGTACCCCATGCCAGTCTCTAGGTATGGTGAAGGGTATGTGATGATGTGGGGCTGTTTTAATTCCAAAGGCCAAGGGAGCTTTATCAGGTGACAACAGCCGAAAGAGACTATCGCTATACAATTATAAAGCACTTTTGACCCTGCAGAGTTGCACAGGTTAATGGAAGAAATAGACAATACAACCATATCTACACATGATGCTGAGTGAGAAAACCAGCTGCTAGATAGGCACATATATCTGTACACATGAACATAGACAGAATGAGATAGGAAAACACACACACACACACACACAAACACCCATACACACACATACAAATTTTACTCTCTTTTGTGTTTCACCTTCCTACACTAACAAGTTTGTATGCTACGAATGACGTCAGAGAAACGTCAGTACTATAATCGATTATGGTTTGTCACTGCATCGACGCAGAATCATCTATGTCCGCATCGTAGAAACGATTGATTTCAACACCCCTAGCCTGAGCTACCTTGCAGAACAGGGAACCATAAAAACTCTAGGAACATGCACTACGTGTTCTCATTAACAATAGATGTACATTGCTAACAGCAACACTACCATTGTTTGTTTGAATGTTGAGCCGCAGCTCATTGGCCACCATGGCAACAGCAACCAATCAGCTGCGCTATACAGATGATGATGCAATCGCTACCAAATAAGTTAAAGGCCTATTAGTCTGCGCCATCTAGAGTTTCATCAAATTTAAATTCCAATTTTGAAACTGAAACGGTGCCAATTCTACAATCTGAAGTATTCAGTTTAAATTTACAATAAAGATATCGGTCAAAGAATCAAATATATAAAATAAGTTTCTAAATATCTAAATATAAGTCTAAATAATTGATGTTGTGTTGTTTTAAGTCTAATGCAGACTGCATCGACCAACATCGACCAACAGCTACAGACACTGTCGAGTTCTGTTGAATCCGTGTGTTATATGTTGCCAGATGTTTTTGGGTCGTGGAATGTCTGAAAAGTGTCGTACTGTAATCTGGTGGTGATTGTCTGTCGGTGCAGTGTGAATTGGCCTTTAAGGATTATATAAATTGTGTGTGTGTGTGTGTGTGTGTGTTCAACAAACAGCCCAGCCGGACTCGAAGCAGCTGTGGTGATCGTGACAGCGGTGCTATGAACAGAACTACCTGCAGTATCAATCTACCAGTGTACCGCAGCGGCACCACGGTAAAACACACACACACACACACACACACACACACACACACACACACACACACACACACACACACACACACACACACACACACACACACACACACACACACTGACAGACTGTAGTATCTTTCCTCATGTAAGGACAGATGAACATGCAGAGGCTGTTAGTTTGATGAATGAACACATACAGTCACAAGACAGTGGCAGAACTGAAAAATATATCCTGTATTTTACTTCCAAGGGAAGTTATTAACATTTATAAGGGGAAAGTTGTTTAACTTTATTAAAGGTATGTGTCATATTTTATGTAAGATTCTTAAATGTAATCAATTACTTAAATTAAAATGCTGTTATAAAATGAAATTGGTATCAACATAATCCAATTTGCGCTGTAGAAGTGGCTCAGAAGTGGCATTTGTATTTACCCAGACTGTTTAATGCAGCTCAAAGGTGGCATATGCATTTACACTGCAGTTACAATGGCATAATTAAACTTATGAAAAACGTACATTACACTTTTTCGATCTAAAACTAAATCCGCCATTAGGTGGCGTCAAGTCGCTGTCTTAATGAGTGATTCATTTAATCTTTGATTCGTTCCAAACCGCGATTCATTCGAACCCAGCTGTGTTGCTAGGAGACCTGCAACGGTTCTGTGACTTTGTTTTGAACGACATTCGTTGGTGAAAGAGATCAAAATTAAATAATATTGACAATATTGTGTTTAAAATATGAGCCACTTAATATTAACTTTTCTATTATTTAACTGTTGTGTAAAATCAATATCAATTTGCACTTGTGCTGTTATTTTTGGAACTCTTGCTCGTGTTATATTGCTTAAGTAGATTTTCAACCATTGTCTTGGCAATGCTACCAACACCTGTGATTTCTACTATCTTCTAGACTCTGTTTCTGGCAACCTTTCGTATGGCGAAATGGGATTACAACTGGTCCGACAGGATGGAGATGATGATCACCGCTAACAGGTGAATGAGCCTGAATTTGACAGATTTGTTTGTTTTCAGGGCTGTTTCATATCAGTAATGTTCAGCAGAGATGTGCGCTCACGATACAGGTTATGAAGAATGACTTAATGTTCAATCATGAGTAAATCCTGTATGTTTGTTCACAGTGATAATAATGGAAACACCAGCGATACGGAGGTGAGGAGGAGCGTCCCGGTTCAGTTCGCTGTTGATCTGGCGATCAGTCTGTGAGTGGCATTTATTTAACTTCTCTCTTCTTCTGTTTCAGTTTGATCTGCTCTTCATCTCTGAATGATTGAAGACTCAACATCTAAATGTCTTTCTGTTCGGATCATTTTCTGTTCTGTTTTATTATTAGCAGTTAATGCACTGAGACAGTAACATTATATTAAAATGACAGACAACCACATGATTGACTGAGAAGTTATTGAGTTATTGTGTGTTTGTCAGAGTGGCTGAAGAATCTGTGACGTATCTGAAGTTCTCTCTGGAGGACAGAGGTCCAAAACCTCTCAACATCTCCTACAAGGTCAGAGAGTCAAACACACATCTACAGCTTCATCGTGTTGTTTCTGGGCTTCTCGTGATCAGATTGCTGTGTGTCTGTGTGTTTGTGTCCACAGGTGGAGAATCTGGGTCTTAAAGATCTGCCGGTGTCGCTCAAGCTCATCCTGCCCTGTCAAACTACACATGTGATTTTAACTCCTCAGATCTTCAGCATGCAGGAGGTGCGTCACTCGTTCATCAGCTCATACCATCAGACCAGCATGTGTTCTGCTGAATAAACATCTTCTGTTCTTCTCTACAGAACTCAGAGCCGTGTAGATTCATCAAACCGCAGGTAAGAGATCATAGACCCTTTTACAGCTGCTGTTGAAGTGATCGTTCACCCAAAACATGACCATTCTGTCATCATTTACTCACTCTCATGTCAAGTCAAGACACCTTTATTTATATATAAGAGCTCGCTCAAGTACAGCGGATCTAAACCATTTAGTGCTTTGTAATTAGCAAGATTTTACGTTTAATAGGGAGCCAGTGCAGTGTTGACAGAACCGGGCTAATATGCTCATACTTCCTGGTTCTGGTAAGAACTCGAGCTGCTGTGTTTTGAACCAGCTGTAGTTTGTTTATTAAGCGTGCAGGGCAACCACCCAGTAGAGCATTACAATAATCTAGCCTTGAGGTCATGAACGCATGGACTAACTGCTCCGCATTTGTCATTGAAAGCATATGTCATAGTTTAGATATATTTTAAAGATGGAAGAATGCGGTTTTAAAGATACTAGAAAGTAGCTTAGTCAGTAGCTGAGGAGATGAAACTGATCAGGAAGATTATTTAAAAAGCAATATTCATTAAACATGTTTCAAACAACATGAGGCTGAATAAACGATAAATCATTGAATAAATCATTTCTGGGTGAACAATCCCTTTAAGATCCGACCTCAAGCAGTCACAGTAAACGCATCTTCTGTCTGCTGGATTCATCTCGGTTTAGTTCAGTTGATTCTCTGGTTTATTGGTGTCAGTGTTTCAGTTCTCAGTGTTGTGTCGATGTTTCAGGACGGTCACTGCGGGAAGTTCGAGTGTGGTCAGTTTGATCTGCAGAAAGCTTCAGCAGTTCACTTCATCCTGAGGGCAGACGCAGCTCTCCAGAACGTGAAGGAATACGAGAGCGTGAGTGACGAACACAGACAAACACCAGTTTAAGATGGAATAACTCTGAAATCAGACTCTGTTTCTTCTGCTGTAGAAATACTCCTTCCACGAGTTCAGAGAGGATTCTGTCTTGGACATCAGCGCCGAGCTCCACTACAACAGAAGCCGCTACAACCAGACGTGGACCGGCCTGAAGGTGATGAGTGAAAGAAATCTGTACCTTTGCCATGACTGATGTTGTGCTTGTGCTGATCAGCGCGTGATTGTCAGTGTCGGCCTGAACTCACACCACAGACCTGCAGGAGTCCATGACTGACCTCACTCTTACAGTATTACAGATACAGACACTGCTCCGTCATATTTCTAACTATTTCTTCTTCACTCTGCAGGACGACCCTCACACATCACAGGTATCTCACTCCTTCATCCATCATTTAAAGATGATCAACGTTTGTACAGTTGGTGATGAGTTTCTCTCTGTTCCTCTCAGATTGCAGTGAAGGCGGAGTTTGTCGTTCCACCCAGTCTAATGCTGATCGTGTGCACTGGTGCAGGGGGCGGGGTCTTCCTGCTCATTATCATATTGAGCCTGCTGCTGAAGGTAAGAACCAATCAGATCACCTCACACCTGATGTCATCATTCACCTCTCAAAGTCTCAAGCCAACCTGTTCATCTGTGTGTTTGTGTGTAGAGTGGGTTTTTTAAACGAAAGCGTCCTGAAGAGTTAATGGAATACTTAGAGGATGAAGATCTAACTGAAGACCCTCTTTTCATGAACATGAATGCTAATGAAAACAGAGGAGTCAGTGAGAACGACAGCACAGAGGAAGGGAATCGCAGTCCTGAACCGCCAAACACTGACGAATAAAACCACAGTTTATTTTCAGCAAGCAAATGAAGGTGAAGATGTTTGTATCGAAGGATATGAATATTGTTAACAATCCTTCATTTTCTAGTTGTATGATAATGTTTTCTTGAGGATTATTGTGTGTTCAGTATGTTTAGTTTAATGATCTTCAGCTTGTGATGTAAAGCTGGTCCTCATCTTGTTATTCTAAGTATTGATATTTTTGGAAAAAAAGATAAATTAATATTCAATAATTTTACAAATAAATTAGTTTATAATATGTGATATTGGTGAGTCTGTTTATTGTTAGACTGATGTTTTTGAAACCAAGAATAAACAAATGCTTAGAAAAATTTTCTACAAACCTCACGACATTTGTTAGCCGGGAAGTTCTGTCTGGACTTGATCCGTTGTGGAGCAACTATGCTCGAACCAGACCTTTATACGATGATGGACAGATGATCAACAGGAACATAATCATCCACGTCACCAAAGAGCGCTTGGGTTGAAGAAAGATGGCTGCTGCTGGAGAATTGAGATGTGTAGATGTGTAGAAAGATGAATGAAGAACATACGTCACTTACTCCGTTGCTCTGATTGGTTGTAGGTCTATCCAATTGAGTGCAGAGGCATTTTCTTTCCTGGTTTGGTTGAAACACCCCATAATCACAGCCCAATGGAGCAGATCAGACTCACATTTGAGAATCTGAGTATGACGACGTCAGGCTAGACATTTGTTGTCACAACTGAATAAAAGAGCACAGTCTGCTACAATCCAAAAATCTGTGATAAACTGTTTCCCTCTGCAAACAAAAAGGACAATCTTCCCTTACATTGGGATTAAAAACAGAAATAAAAGCATTGCCAGCCACAATACCATGTAGGATTCTCCACTGTAAGTCTCCTACCCTTTTGGTCAACGGTGGTTTGTATATCGCTCTCCATACCGTTCTGACCTTATTGTCAAGCCCTAGATGAGCTCAGGAATCTGGAAAAAGAGACAATGCAGGAAAAGACATCAACTGGTTGACAGTGTCTTTGCAATACTCATTTAACAAGGATAATTTATTCTTTGTAAGTTTGCACTTCAAAGTGTTGAGCAATTGATTTATGAACCTGATCGATCCAACACAGATCAACCACATGTCTCAGTGTAACAATCCCAGCCGCACAGAACCACTGCACCACGAAGGGTCCTGTTATGTGTTCTACGTTGAAGCGAGTGCCATGCACCACTGGCTCTTTCAACAGCCATGACAGGGACTCACAGCTTGCCACTCTCTTGAACAGTGAACAGTCCATGGTAAAACTTTGGGAGTTTTTTTAGCACTCAGGTCCATTAAAAACAAAGGCTCAGCAAGACCCAAATTCCCGCTTCGGATCACTATGGTTCTAGCTAAGGGTCTCCAGACAAGGTCTGCGGGCCCAACAAGGAGCCTCAGGAAAAACTGGAGTCGGAAAGCAGTGCCCCTACTGGCAAGATGAATGAGGGTCTACACGTGATATACGGTGCCACAGCATAGACACTAGGTTGTTGATCATCTAAAAGACATGTGTGGCAAGATCCATTTCCATTTTTTGAGACGTCCTTCAACTTTTTCTAAAACATTGTCCTAATTTTTACACACAAAAGTATAATCTCCAAGATAAACACCAAGATATTTAAAACCACCCTTGTTCCAGTTTTCTGCTTAACTCATCAATGATTGTTACAGCTTCATCTTAGCAGAGGACAATACACCAAGCACATTAATATCTCTACAAGGGTGTCGATATCTTCTTGTTTTTTGACAATAACAACAACATCATCGGCGTAAGCAGATCATTTAAAAACTGTTTCACATCCAGGAAGGTTTACGCCCAAAAGAGATTGTCTTAATTTGTGCAGAAGAGGCTCTATGGCCAAGGAGTACAGCATGCCAGATAATGAACATCCTTGTCTGACCCCCCTCTGAACTTTAAAAGGAGCACTTAAACTACCGTTGATCTTTAAAATACTCTCAATGTCACTATGCAAGACTCCAATCATGTTTATAAGGCCAGAGCTGAACCCAAACGCATCTAACGTTTGCCACAAATACTGATGTTCAGCTCGATCAATTGAAATCAGACAAATTTCACAATCCAATGAATAGGAGAGGTCCAACACGAATTAGAAAACTCACAACTCACATGCTTTTTTTCACACACATGACAAATGACATTACATATCGTGTTTAAAACTAGGCTCAAAATGAGTAAACACCCTCTAAAACAGCTAACTGGATTGAAACATTTGCAAAAAGGCCTAAAACTATTGAGTAGGGCTATTGAAAGGCTCAAGAGTGTAGAAAACAGCGCCATCATGTGGCAGGTTACATTTACAGCAGCCATAACCCGTGTGCGCAGCTCAGCTGTTTATACATCAACCACAACAGCCTGACAGCGCTCATGTGTTCAGTCGTCTGATAATATAATTCACATAATAAAGTGTGGCAATAAATTATATGTAAATGATATGATGTCCTGCACCTGAGCCCAATCTGGGTGTTTGGGATGTGCACACCAGTTTTGTATTTTTGATTCTTCAATAAATTATATGTAACAACAACAACAACAATTATAATAATGCCAACAAAGTTGTTTAAGGCAAGTAAATTGTGCTCTAATTTTCTTGTGGTTTTTATACTGTTTATGTGGCAAAGTATATGATAATTTAAGTGCTGTGGGTTCTCCCTCGGACATCTGAAGGGGGGTATTTGGTGTAGTGTTATACACACACGAGTGTGGGTTTGTTTCATTGCCTTTGTAGTGTGGGACACTAGCGTGGGTGTAGTGAGTAATTACTTAGGTGGGTCAGGGATTCTTTCTCCTGTTAGTGTCTTCGATTAACCCCCAGTCTTTATTTATTTCCTCTTTGTTTGTCTTTCTTTATTTTTTTATCTATTTAAAATACCTCCTTTTTTTGTATTAACTTCTGTAGGTAATTAAGAGGTAAATGTGTGGAAGGTATTTATTAGTGAATGTGGTGTTTCTCAATGTGAAAAGATTTTATGTAATAAATTGTTTTTTAATTGTCAGAACAGTCTCAGTCCTCTTTGTGAAGACCGAACCCGTGTTGTCTGAGTATATCCGTGTCGGGTTGGCCTGGTGTATAGAGATGAGGAGGACTCAAATGCAGTTAATGTGAACTTCCTTGCTGCTGTGGTAGATTTTTCCCTAAACCTAACTATCTGGGGCGTCTCCAAATCGACACCCAACTGATCTTAATATCTGTGGCGTCTCCAAATCGACACCCAATACCTTTATACTCTAGCTCTTCAAGAAGTCTTCAGTCGACAACTGGCCGAGTTTCTAACTAACTTGTTCCCCTAAACTAGCTTCCTTCCTAAACTAGCTTCCTGCGCAGGAATAAATCGACAAACAGACTTCTGCAAATGTCCTTTAAATGCTTTAATCACGGTCAGGAGATCTTCCCGAGCAGTTCTCAGGGAATCTCTCCCAAGAAGCAAGGCCGGACGAAATTCCATTGAGAATCCCACCAGAAAACACGGATACAACAGTTTTAACAGAATCGAGAAAACAAATAAGACTAACATGTCACCTTCAATATGATTGGTTCAATAGCGTGCCGCACGAGTGCTATTTTTAGACCGCAAGGCCGCGTGACGTCAGCAACGTAAACCGGAAGGGGGTCAACATAGAAGCGCGCTCGCTTATGATTCATGCTAGTACTGCTTGTTTTCTGCCGGTTATCCCTCAAATAAGAACATGCCGAGTAAACACTGCTGCTATGGAACTTGCAGAAACGACTCCAGACACTATGACCGTCCACATATGAAGGATGTATTCTTTATTCGTTTCCCGAAGCCAAAAACCCAGAGGGATAAATGTGAACGATGGGTCAACTTGTGCGGACGTCCAAAAGACCAGTTCAATGCATTAAAACATTATTTTGAATGAATGAATAACTCTCTCTCTCTCTCTCTCTCTCTCTCTCTCTCTCTCTATATATATATATAGTTACTTGTAGGTGCTACTACTGCCTTGAATGACATGTATTTATCATAAAAGTCATATGTAGGCCTACTTTCTTAAAATACTCTTATTTAAATATGTAAGACATGTTCAGCCTCTGCCTTTTTCTAGCAAGCCTGGTCATGATACAGGTAGGTCCTAGATCTGACAGATTTACTTTTTCTGTAGTAAGGAAACAGCCTTAGGGGGGAGGGTAAAATAATTGAGAGAATTTAGATTTGATATTAATTAAAAATTAAGTGTTGTTGGTTGCCCAAGTAGCATTAGCGATCGCTAAACAAAAAATAAATACATTAATAATAATAATATAAATGTCCCCCAACAACTGTCAGACGTAAGACAACCAGAGGACATAGTATATATGACAGACAGGACATAGGGTGGTAAAAGATAGCTTGTTGAAACTGCAAAATGTCTTGTAAGACAAGACAACTGTAATGGCGTAAGGCGATGTTTTTTGGGGGAGAAATTCTGTCGATAACAATCTACCTCTGGATCAGGTCGGCTCTTTTTCCCGTCTTTTTCAACCCTCTACACTCAAGCCATCTCTTCAATTGAATATTTGTATGTTCTTCTACTTCTATATCAGTGAATTTGGCACCGGGGACATCATTCTCGGACAGAGTTAGCAGGTTTAGCTCAGTAGACATCTCGTCCGTAAACTGTTTACATGCGTCTAGCATGAGTGACACGCGCGAGTTTGACCCCCCTAGCAACCGTCGCTAGCTTAATGAATATTAATGAGAAAAGGTGACGTATATCGTGCGGTACGCTATTGGTTCAAAAGCCCCAACCTTTTCCCTCTGTCACTGGCACAAGCAAACTCTGATTTTGTAATTACGTATCACAAGGTTTAGAGAATTAGTCATCATCTAGTTTCACTTCCCCTTTCTGTTATTAATACACACATACTCAGTAACAAGTTTTTCCCCAAAGAGTTTGGACACATTAAAAGCATATGAATGTCGTTCCTGCAAGAAAAACAAATGTTAGTTGATTAATTTAAGTTGATTAATTAAAATCCATCACACTGCTTAGCTTGGCTCTTATCCCCACTCTGCCACATTAATTTAAATATAATATTCGCTATATATATATATACAGTCGTGCCCAGAATTAATCATACCCCTGGTAAATATGATCAAAAATGACTGTAAAAAATAAATCTGCATCCTTTATCCTTTTGATCTTTTATTCAAAAAATTGGCAAAAATCTAACCTTTCATTGAAGTAAAAGAATTTAAAATGGGGGGGGGGATCACATTATAAAATAAATGTTTTTCTCCAAAACATGTTGGCCACAATTATTCATACACCTAGAATTTTTTATGAATAAAATATCTCTGAAGTATATTCCCATTAATATTTACCTTTATTTAGCACACCAGGGGGACTAGGAACATGAAACTGTCCAGCTATGACTTCGTGTTTCACAGGAGTTTAAATATGAGGAAACACAAAGGCCAAATTCCCTTAATCATCCATCACAATGAGTAAAACCAAAGAAAATAATTCTGAAGTGCATCAAAAGATTGTTGAGCATCACAAAATAGAAAGTGGATGTAAGAAAATAGCTAAAGAATTGAAAATCCCCATTTTGACCATCAGGGCAATAATTAAGAAGTTATAATCAACTAAAGATGTTACGAATCTGCCAGGAAGAGGACGTGTCTATATTGTCTTAATGGATGGTGAGGAGGAAAGTTTGAGTGGCCAAAGACTCTTCAAGGATCACAGATGGAGAATTGCAGAGATTAGTTGAGTCTTGGGGTCAGAAAGCCTAAAAAAAAAATCAAACAACCCATACATCCCCACATGTTGTTTGGGAGGGTTTCAAGAAAAATGCTCCTCGCTCATCCAAGAACAAACTCCAGCATATTCAGTTGTCAGACACGACTGGATCTTCAAACGGCACAGGGTTCTGTGGTCAGATGAGACTAAAAAAAAGAGCTTTTTGGCAGCAAACACACTAGATGGGTTTGGTACACACTAGATGGGTTTGGTACACACTAGATGGGTTTGGTGCACACAAGGATACAAAGTACCCCATGTGTACAATTTAAAATACCATTGGATCTGATGTGTTGTGGGCCTATTTTTCTGCTGGAGGTCCTGGACTTCTTGTTCAGATACATGGCATCGTGGATTCTATCAAATATCAACAGATAAAAAATCAAAACCTGACGCCTTCTGCTAGAAATCTTATAATGGGCCGTGGTTGGATCTTCCATCAGGACAACGGTCCAAAACAAACATCAAAATCAACACAAAAATGTGTTAGGGAGCACAAAATGAAGCTTCTGCCATGACCGTCCCAGTTCCCTGACCTGAACCATATAGAAAATGAGTGGGGTGAACTGAAGAGAAGAAGCACAAACATGGATCTGGGAATCTGAAGGATCTGGAGAGATTCTGTATGGAGGAATGGTCTCTGATCTCTGGTCAGGTGTTCTCCAAACTCATCAGGCATTATAGGAGAAGACTCAGAGCTGGTATCTTGGCAAAAGGAGATTGCAAAAAGGTATTTAATAAAAGGGTATGAATAATTGTGGCCAACGTGTTTTGGAGAAAAACATTTATTTTATAATGTGATTTCCCCCCCACATTCAATTATTTTACTCAAATGAAAGGTTAGGATTTAGCAAAAAACGATGCAGATTTATTTTTTACAGCCATTTTTGATCATATTTACCAGGGGTATGATTAATTCTGGGCTCGACTGTATATATATTTATTACATGGCTTGGTTGAATTCTAATGTAGAGTGCGGTGTGTTATTTCTTGATAACAGACGCTACTCAGTATAACACACCGTTGCCATGATAAACAGAGCGTTGCTATGGACGCAGGATTCTAACCGTAGAGACGGAACGGACTATTTTCTTTAGCGGAAGCAACACAATCGTTTTTAAATCAATAAACTCCTTTTTAAATCAATATTTTGTGTCAGATTATTGATTTATTTGGTGGGTAGCCATGTATTAAGCGGGATAATGTAGAGCGAGGCGGTTGTTCTAGCGAACACAACCCCTTCAGGATTCAGGCTGTGCTTCACCTCGGGGGTGTATTCGCTATAACAACCGCCTCGCTCTACAAAATATATTAGTAAATGGACGTGAACGCAGCTGTGGTCACCACATCTCTAGGACCATCAAAAGCTTTACATAACTCTAATCAAAGGCTTGCAACTGGTTTGCTTCTTGTAGTTCAACACTAGTGCTAGCACAATATTTACTGCTGGTGATTTGTAAATGCAAGTCTGCAGTTCACTATTTGATGCAAGATTAAAAGCCACCATCAAAATGTCCTTAAGGCAATCCTTTACAGTCTCAATGTATTTTTATATTTAAAATTAATGACAGATAAAAAAAAAAAGAAAGAAAAACTAAAAAAACTAAATATATATTAACTTTTTACTAAAAATAAATTAACATCATCTCAAAACAATGAAAACAGCAGATTTTTGAACATAACTGCACATATATGCCAACAACAAAATAAAGTTGATGTGTAAAAGGGAATTTCCACACCAGGGTTATTATAGTGCTACAAAACAGATCCAGTGATCACTAAATCAATAGGTTTTGAGGTTTGGAATGATGGGAATAATAAAGTCCGTATCTATAGATGTCATTTAACGGCCAAAATTCAGTCTAAATGAACACATCAAACTGGATTATTTTATGTTTTTTGATCAAAGTCTTTTTATTGTATTTTTACATACAACAAACAACAGACACATAACAACCCAGAACCCACCCACCCACATCGCACCACTAGTGTAAAGGACACACAAGGGGATGCATCAAAATCACAGCATACAGAAGAAGATGCATCAAGTCACAGCATACATATTGGCATATTATGTAGATAACCAAAAAAAAACAAAAAAAAGGGGGGAGGAAAACAACAATCACATCATACAATGTCATTAGAGTCCATATTACTGAATTTAATGTTATTACCCTGCAAATTATAACGAATTTGCTCAAGTGTTAAATAGTGCATAACATCGTTAATCCAGTGTTTAAATACAGGTGGAGACTTATCCTTCCATTTCAATAAAATAATGCGTCTGGCCAAGAGAGTTACAAATGCTATCACTGTTTTATCCCATTTGCCTATGCCAAGTTCTTGTGGTACTACTCCAAAAATGGCAATGATCGGTGATGGGTCAATATGAGTATGCAATACTCTAGAAAGAAAAGCAAAAATCAACTCCCAAAACTCAGACAGTTTAGGACAGCTCCAGAACATATGTTCCAGAGTGCCTGGCTCTGTATTACACCGATCACACTCTGGGTCAATATCTGGTGCAATTCTAGCCAACTTTGCTTTTGACCAGTGTAAACGATGAGTAACTTTAAACTGGATAATGGTATGTCGTAGGTAGATAGAAGATGAGTGTATGTTATTGAGAACGGCCTGCCATAGGTCATCTGATATCTCTGTATCCAGTTCTTCCTCCCACTGATGTTTTAATGTTGCTAATGGTTTCACATTGTCCATGCTGAGTATAGAGTATAACCTACCAACAACCTCCCCAGGCCAAAGGGGCATCTTGGGGTATTTTGTCTAAAAGGGAATCTGGTGATATCAAAGGAAAAGATGGAACATTTGCGGAAACAAAACTGCACAGTTGTAAATATCAAAAAAAATGTGAGTTAGGAATGTCAAAATGTGTTCTCAAATGTTCAAAACTTGCAAAGGTGCCACCTATATATACGTCTATGACTGTTTTCAGTCCCTTTTCAGTCCATATTTTAAAAGCATCATCAGTTATGGAGGGAGCAAACATGTTATTTCCCACCAAAGGGGTATCTATGGACATCTCAGTTAAAGAAAAAGCCCGTCTGAACTGTATCCATATCTTGAGGGAGTGCCTCACCACTGGATTTATGCAGTATGTTGATATAGATTCTGGAAAGGGTATTTTGGAGCAGGCTAGTGCATGTAAAGATGTTTGTGTGCAGGATGAACGCTCAAGCTCTAGCCACTTGGGACCTGGGTCTTCAGCTCTAGAAAAATGAATCCAGTGCATTATGTTTTTAATGTTGGCAGACCAATAGTAGTATTGAAAATTGGGTAGGGAAAGCCCACCATGTAATCGGCGACGTTGCAGAATTTCCCTACGTATACGCGGGTTTTTACCATTCCAAATAAAACCGGACAAAAGTTTATTTATGAAAAAAGATTTTGTTAAGAAGATGGGGATACACTGGAAAAGAAACAAAAATCGGGGCATAATATTCATTTTGATAACATTTATTCTCCCCCCTAGCGACAAGGGAAGGAGATTCCAGTGATCTAAATCTTTTTTTAAACAATTTAAAAGTGGAGGGAAATTGGCTTCATAAAGATCTTTAAACTTACGGGTTATCCAAATGCCTAAATATTTAAATTTGTTAGTGCATATTTTAACTTGCAGGGACTGGATTGTAGTGAGCTGGTAATTAGGGTCAATACACATAAGCTCACTTTTCTGCACATTGATTTTATATCCTGATATCTTGCCAAAGGAATTTAACAAATCAAACATCTTTGGCAAACAGGTCACGGGGTCAGTCATATATACTAACATGTCATCAGCATATAACGACACTTTATGCTCAGCCCCTCCTCTCATTATGCCCTTAATATCAGCGCTGTTACGCAGTGCTATAGCTAGTGGTTCTATTGTTAGGGCGAATAAAAGGGGTGACAAGGGACAGCCCTGTCTAGTGCCACGCTGTAGATAAAAAAAAACAGACAAGTTGTTATTAGTCCGAACAGCTGCCATAGGTAGAGAATAAAGTGTCTCAATCCAATGTATAAATTTTGGTCCAAAACCAAAGCATTTCAATGTATAAAATAGATAATCCCACTCCACCCTATCAAAGGCTTTTTCTGCATCTAGGGATATTAATACCTCTTTGCCTTTGGGTGGAGTGGGATCATAAAGAACATTAAGTAATCTACGTGTATTAGAAGATATTTGTCTATGTTTAATAAATCCTGTCTGATCATCTGAGATCAATGAAGGAAGTACTTTTTCCAGTCGTAGGACTAGCATTTGTTCTGCACTTATGGAACCACTGTATATCCTGCACTTGCTGCTATTGCACTTCTGGTTAGACCTAAACTGCATTTCGTTGCCTTGTACCTGTACTTGTGTAATGACAATAAAGTTGAATCTAATCTAATCTAATCTAATTTTAGCAAGTATTTTACTGTCAACATTTAACAGAGAAATGGGACGATATGAGCCGCATTCTACTGGGTTTTTCTCTTTTTTAAGAATAAGGGATATAACAGCCTGACGCATAGTAGGAGGGAGTGAGCCAGATGTAGATGATTCTTTATATGTAGAGAGCAACAGAGGGGCTAATTCTCTAGCGAATTTTTTAAAGAATTCACTAGGAAATCCATCTGGTCCTGGACATTTACCATTTTGCATAGATTTAACAGCAGAATGAAATTCTTCCTCTGTGAATGCTTTTTCCAGTTCAGAAGCCATTCGGTCACCCACTAAGGGGATTTCTAAATTATCAAAAAAAAGACTTCAACAGGTATTCATCTTTATGTGACTCTGAAGTGTATAGTTTTGAATAATACCTGGTTAATTTTAGAGTGATTTATATGTTTGGTGCCAAACTCATCTGTTATTTCAGATATAGACTGAGCTGCAGCTTTTTGGCGCAGTTGGTGTGTAAGGATTCTGCCTATCTTCTCTCCATGTTCATAGGTTCTGTGCTGTGTCCTATTGAGGAGGTTTGATATATGTTTGGTTGAAAGGAGATTGAATTCTGTCTGAAGTATCAATCTTTGCTTATATAAATCTGATGATGGGGCTTGCGCAAGTGTTGTGTCTATATGTAAATATATCATCAGTTAGTGTCTTGAGCCGTGCCATTTCACTCTTTTTCTTTTGGGCGCAATATGAGATCATTTGTCCCCTTAAATACGCTTTCATGGATTCCCATATTGTTGAGAACGACTTGCCTGGTGTTTGATTGTGTTCCAAAAATGTAACTATTTCAGATGAGATAAATTGAACAAAACATTCATCAGCAAGCCATAAACTATTTAGGCGCCATGGGCGGTATGTGACTTGTGAGACGGGCATCTGTAGTGTCATCAACATTGGAGCGTGGTCAGAGATAACTATAGCATTATATTCACATTTACTGACAATAGGAAGGAAACGATTATCGATGAAAAAATAGTCTATTCGTGAATATGTCTTGTGAACGTGTGAAAAGAAAGAATAACACCTAGAGGTGGGACTGTTGAAACGCCAAACATCTGAAACTCCGTATGAGTGGAGAAATAGTTCAATAGTCTGGGCAGATTTAGTTGGAGATATGACTCTAAGAGAGCTGCGATCCAAACTGGAAAGAGCACAATTCATATCTCCTGCCAAGATAAGGTAATGTGTGTCCATATCTGGTAGACGGGAAAAAAATTTGAGAAAAAAGCATGGTCATCCCAAGTGGGTGCATATACATTAGCTAGAATAACTGGAGTTTCATATAATCTACCTGTGACTATAACATATCTGCCAGATCTATCTGCCTCTACTTTCGACATTGTAAATGGAATGTTCTTATGGATTAAGATGGCTGTACCCCTAGATTTACTATGAAAATCAGAGTGATATTGTTGGCCTATCCACCCTCCCCTTAATCTAGAATGATCAGATGTTCGCAAATGCGTTTCCTGGAGAAATGCTATTCCCACATTAAATTGGTTGAGATGTGATAATACTTTTTTACGTTTCACAGGATGATTTAAAGATTTAACATTCCAGCTCACAAAATTTACAGGGCATCCTATATCTCCTGTCAACATCTGTGCATTAACCATTTTCTATTTTGTGCAAAATTATTAATAGACTCTAACTTTAATAAACATAGCAAGGATATATATCGTCCAAAAAACAAAACCAAACCCTTAAAGAAAACCCTAGTGCGATTACCTCCCACCCCAAATCACCTATTATCAGAACAAGGTGAACCCTAAACCCCTTCCAGTGGTATCCACACATTAGTGCTTGTATTGGGGAACTCCAGTTCCAACAGGTTGCTCTGCTAACAGTTTAAACAAAATTAAGATAGCGCTTCTTTATAACATTATAGGTAACACAGTTTTGTCCATTCAGAAGCTGATAGCCTGCATTCTTGAAAAAATAAAATAAGATCAAATAGAAATAAAAGTTAGAAGCTGCTTGTAATTGTTATTCAATGGCTACTTTCAACTCACCAGAACATCGATATATACAGGTATACAATGAAGTGTGCCACGCTAGGCCTTTATTCTGCAAATTCTCAGTCATCATTAGAGGTGGGTCTCCCTCCATCGACGATGTTCGACTGGACGTATAACAGTGCTTGTTTCGGATCAAGAAAGTCCTTCCTAATCCCGTTGTAAGTGATACGAAACTTCGCCGGGTGAATGACTCCATAGCGAACATCTGACCGGTCTTTCAGTAGTTGTTTAACTTCCTTGAATGCAGATCTTGCGCGTGCCACGGCGGGGGGATAATCTGGAAATATTGAGATGGACAGTTCTCCGTATTTCAAAGCACCACCCGCTTGCCTCGCCCGGCGTAGTACCTCCACGCAGTCCTGGTGATGGTGTAGCTTCGCGATAATGGCTCGAGGCTTCCCCTTAGCTTTCTCCAGTTGAGGAGTTCGGTGCGATCTGTCTACCATCACATCTTTATCCATGGCAAACACTTCACTAAGCAGCTTGGTGACAAAAGATGGCGAACCTGACCCAGCATCCTCTGGCACATTCAATATTCGGATATTCGACCTCCTCATTCTCCCTTCCATATCGAGACACTTCTTCTGTAGATCTGAGACTTCTGCTTGAAGTTTGCTAACTGGAGTCTGAAGACACGCTACATCATCCGAACATGTGGTCAGACTGTGTTCCATGTCAGCGACTGTAGTTTTCACCGAGTCCAGGTCGGAGCGAAGCAGTGAGATACTGTTGACGACTTCAGTTTTGACAGACTGTATTTCACTTTTAACGGCCTCAAATTCACTTGCAAGGACGTCTTTCAGTTCTGACCTGAGTAGTGCAGATATGTCTTCCTTCATCGAGGTAAGAAGTTCAGTCTTAGCATCAGTCATGCTGGCTTGTTTGCTGTTAGCCGTGTTTCTTCCCGTGTAGGTAAATTGTCGAAGATTTTTCGCCATTGACAGAGTTTGCTCAAAATAAAATCAGACTATATAATGTTTAACTTTGGATATCTATTTTAGACCTTTTTGGAGAATATAATGCGCTAGAAATAAAGTTTTTAAATAAAATTCAGCAGAGCTTCCCAAAACGTGGCTTACTCCATGGCCTGCTCTCTAGCGCCCCAAAACTGGATTATTTTAATATTGTCTGTAACTTACATGCAGGTTGAGGTAAGCGACTCATTGTGCATCCAGTACAGACAGGAGGTTGTTGTTGTTGTTGTCATAATGGTCATTATATGAGAAAATAATTTGTGTTTGATTTCTGTCATTAATAAATATTCATTTTCTTTTTTGTTATGGTAAAAAGAGCAAGAGAGACAGAGAACCCCACTCAGACTCCCTGGAATGATGCTAGGTCATTACCACAGTGTTGCTCCCCTTCTTCACTGGGACAGGGAGGGGTAGTTATGGGGAGACTGGGGTGCTGCTACTCATCTGTTGTTAAGTCTGCTAAAAGGTGCATGGACAATGATTTAATATGAATATCTTGCTAAACGTTTCCCTGCACTGATTAAAGGTAGGGTAGGTAGGAATTGTCTAAAAAACTTATTTTCCAAATTTGTTTAAACTTTATTTATATATCAATACATAATTAAAATGTAAGTATTCTGAAAAAGAAAGTATATAAATCGAGTGTATGTAGACCTCTCACGACTGTTTTAAAGACAGCTCATTATTTCCATTCACTCCACCCCCTCCCTTCTGAGCTCCTTCCAAAGCCACGCCCCCAAAACACATGAACGCGCGACTCCGACCGCTGAGCTGGAAGAGCATTATTTACCTGAGACGAGTGGAGAGGAAGGAGCGCAGTGCATGCAGTGACATCATGTCAGAATCACATATAATAAAAACATCTAACTTTATCATTATGAATATAAACAAATAAGATGTATTTTAGTACTCATTATCAAGCTAGCATATTGATATTGGTAAAGTTTAAAATATATGTTTTTTTTTGATTCGCTAACGAGCTAGTTATATCTATAAGGCAAAGCTAAAAACAGGTTGCATTGATACACGTTTTTCCATTACCATCAGTTACACTGTGATGAAGGTGAATTTCGTGTAAGATTCATAACATATACGGTGTTCTGCATGTAAGAGTTTCCATGATGAAAGCATTGTTGACTCTGATGAGGACTAACGCTACACTCCAGAGACAAGTACCGCATCGTCAGCTCGAGGACAGGTCCGGGGTCGAGGGCGAAGCAGAGGAGGTCGTGCAAGAGGCCGTGCGACACGCGTTTTATTTCTTTGTTTATCTAAAGACTTTTTTTTCATTACCTTTTCTAGTACTGTCTTCCTTTTTTTGCCTTGTTTGCCTTCGCTAACTGCATATGCCGGTAATGTGAATTTTGATTGCTCTTTCTCTGCCATTGTTTTGCTATTCCTAGGTTCCGTGCCTCTTGAATTCCTCAAATCAAACGGGTTCGCGCAAGTGGGCAGATCCTGTGGCAAAAGGGTGGTTGCCATGGTTGCGAGAGAGTGACAGTCGCCTAAGCCAATCCTTTGTTTCGTCCCGAATGGAAATAATGAGCTGTGTTTAATGCAGATTAAACGGTCTAGAGTCACTCGATTTTTATACTCTTTTTTTCAGAGTACTTACATTTTAATTATGTATTGATATAGAAAGTTTAAACAAATTTGGAAAAAAAGTTTTTTATAAAATTCCTACCTATCCTACCTTTAAATGTTGATGAAATGTAGGCTAACACTAGCCTGCAGCAAGCTAGCTTATTTCACTATTGGACAACAGGTTAATACCACTCACAGACTAAAGGCTACCCACCTTTCTTGGGGAAAAACTGGGTTACAGACTGACGTCTTTCTTTTGTCTTTCCTCTCTCTCTTTTCTCTCTTTCCTTTTTTGAAAACCAGATTTTCCAGATTTTCTTCAGACTAAACCCAACTGTGACCCTACGTTTTTACTTTTATACTATTTTTATTTATTTTTTATATATTTTCATTCTTAGAATTTGTATTACTATGTTCTTGTTGTATTTGTATTTGTATATGTGCACTGGAAGCTTCAGTACCAAGAAAAATTCCTTGTGGGTGCAAGCACACTTGGCAATAAAGCTCTTTCTGATTCTGATTCTGATTCTGATTCTTTTACTATGCAACATGTGGTCTCTGTGTTTCTGGCGCATGGACTGACTGTCTGCCAAGCTGAGGCAGGACCAAACCATTTCATGCAGATGCAGGGGGGTGGTCGCTCAATATGAATGTCAATGTCAATGGGGATATTTAACTTTTATTGCCAAAATAAGTAAACTCAAAGACATCATTCATTGTATTATTATTTGAAATATACTCAATGATAATGGTTTATATAGTGTATAATATAATACAAATTTTAAATTAGTTTTTACCATAGACTGGTTTTTACTTATTTGTTGGGGCTCCTGTCAGTCAGCGGCCCTTGGAATTGTCCTAACTTTTCCCCCCTATATGGGCCCATGCACACACACACACACACACACACACACACACACACACACACACACACACACACACACACACACACACACACACACACACACACACCCCACAGGAGTTCTGACTCTGATCCAAAAGGAGTCTCCCACAGACCAGCTCAGAAACATCAGGATGGAGACGCACAGCTGGATTCTCTTCATATGGGGTGAGAGGTTTATTTATAAGATATAGATCATCCGTAAAGTTAATAATGCTACAGTTTTCTTGTAGTGTTTGTGTCAGTCTTCAGTCATTGTTTTCTAAAAGAGCCCGTTCTGTGAACCGACCGAGTAACTAACGGTATGTATATGGTTGACATAGTTGGCTTTACATAACATAAAAACATAAAAGTTTTTAAAAACAATTCTCAAATGTAAGTCATGGAACTCATTGGGTTATATTCTACCAACTCTTATATTTCCAAATATATATATGTGGTCTTGTAGATTTTGTCCTGCAATTTACATTTATTCACTAGTTTACTGTCTTAGTGACTAAAAATGTCATATGGTGTGACATGAATGTTATTGTGTATTAAATTAAAAAGGGGTATAATGGGATAATGTAAGTCAATTTATCCTGATCCTTTATCATTACTATATAAAAGTATAGCATTTCTTATGTGCAAATATGTTACATTTTGCATTATTTTACTTTATCATCACTCATAGACAGACGTTTACTTGTAATCTTTCAATATACTTAAAATTAATTTGGGAATACCTTGTTATAAAAGTACCAAAATGCTTGTAACCTTTGCTGGCACTATTCCCCATAGCTAATAAAATGCTAAATCAGATATATGTAAAATAACATTACGATGACCTTCAATCGATTTAAATAGTAGGCTACATGGGGTTTAATTTGTCGTTTAATGAGATGTAACCTGATATATGTATCCGCTGCTTGACTAATGTGTATCTTAATGGTCCAGTGGTAGAACTTTCACCAACTGTGTCAGAGGTTCTGGGTTCTAATCTGCTCTCGCATAGTTTTTTTTTTTTTTTTTCTCATATAATTTTTTTTTTTCTCATCAAAACCGATTATGTTCATCAGTGGTTGTATATCAAGCAGGGGCACGTTTGTGTGCATTATGTTTTGTGATTTCACCAGAACGAATAGAGAGTATCCGCAACGGATTGAAGCGCGCGTCCGAGTGAAGACAGTGCGGTCCACCGAAAACACTGTATCCGCGCCACTGATCGCAGCGGCAACGAGCACTTTGATCACTTGATTTAAAAAACACATTTGAGCGCTAGATCGTCTCTTATTTAAAAAACGAACGAAATGAATGCTCTGCCAGTTAACTGGAGAGATGTTTTATTTATTTGTAGAATTGGTACATTCGTGCCGCGAGATGTTTTAAAAAGTGATGGGGACAATATCGACCCTGGCAAAAAGTGGTGGGGACATGTCCCACCCGTCCCACCCGCAAATTACGCCTATGATTAAATGTATAAATAATATAGTATCAAAATGTGTTAAAAGGACGAAATATTCAATAAACTTAACTATTAGTTATAAAATATGTATCTAAGAGCATTATTTATGTATTTAAATGCAGTTCATAGTGTGACAAAATAATCATATGGTGTGACAAGAAAACCCTGTCACACCTTATGATTTTGTGTCACATCATATGAGGTTTCATGTACTTAGCATGACATTAAGCAATGTGCTTTTATGCTAACACGCTAAAACCATGCTAACTAGAATATGACAATATAGTTTTAAAGGTAATATTGACTGAAAATGGTAATTTCATTTGGGCATTTTTGTGCAAAATGCGTCACACCAAAAGACAGCGCAAAAGGGGAACTGAAGCAGGAGTGCCGGGTATACTTGATTTTTTTTTAAAACATGAAGAAAGAAAACATACATTGTAACTTTCAGTGTCCTTCTGAGGTGCTGTTATTCCTCCTGAAAGAAGGAGGACCCCCACACCCTAAAGGTCTCCAAACAATTGCCCGTTTAAAAAAAGGAATATGGCGTCACACCTTCATATCCATTTTTGGGACAAAATGTTTTAGTTAAGGGTGGCTTCAAAATATTATGCCTGAACTTTTAGTCAAGCAGACTCACAAGTAGACATCTGGGATATCAATATGTGATTGAATAAACAGAAAATGAATTCATTTTCTTGTTTTTATTCAAAATCAAAATTTGTGAAATGTGCTTGGGACAGTCACGCCTTATGAGCTTATTCTGGTTTGGCTGAAAATTGTGAAAAAATGGAAGATTAAACCCATGAATGCTCTGTATGTCCATATAAAACAGCACTTTCTGAACAATATCATCACAGTTTTTGATATATTTTTCTGTAATTTACTTAACTTTGACATATTGGACCAAAAAAAGGCCATGTCATGTCAACCACCCATGAACAGGGAGTGAATAACACAGTTTTTACACTGATATAACCAGAGTAAAAACAGACACTGCAGTTCAGTGTCCCGGGAGAGATTCAGTCGTACTGGCGGCTCTTATATAAACTCTCTTCTGCGGAGAGATATCAAAACTAAAGCTTGTCTCCTACTCCAAATGTGTCAGAACGCTGTTCATCTTAGTACAATACACAATACAGAGCAACTACACGACATATGTCCCTTCTGCAAGATGTTCAGCAAAGATAACATTCATTTATCACTTTATTCTGAGACATTCGAGCATTTGTGGTCTGTCTATTGGAGACGTATCGACTTTTGGCCTCATCTAAACAAAAGTTCACACTAAGTCAATCAGCCACATTTGAGGCATAAAGATTAATAAAAGAAAAGCATTTAAACAGACATTTCAAATGATAATGATGGTAAATACATCAAAATGATAGTAATGAGAAACACATCAACATGATAATAATGATTTCTTAAAATGAAGATGGCATTTGATTAAAGGATAAAACATAAGCAAATGATGCAACATAAGCAAGAAATATGTTTTTCCTTTTTCTGATTCATCAAGAGGATTTACTAATTGTAGAGTTAGCAAAAGTTATCATGAGCATTGTAATGTTTGATGCGGATGTCATAACAAATATCAGTAGACCGGGAAGATTTTAAAAATGTATATCATATTAATGTTGTCACATTATTCAAGTAAAAAAAAAAAAAAAAAAAGCTTACTATACACTATCAAGAAAACAACAACAAATAAAAATTCTATTTTGTATTTTTACATTAACAATGTAATTAAAAGTAGTTATTAATATGAAATATATTTCCCATCAGGTTAGTGTTAAGTGTTCAGCGGGGCCGTCCCAAGCATGAGGCTGAGCAAATACAGTCATGTGTTCAGCTTCGTCAAAATAACAAAGAAATTGTAGAACCCCCTCAAAGCAGTGGACCGCATGGTCTGTGCTAACTGATTTGATCTAATGCAACTTGTGTGATGCTGGGTATTCTTCAGTTAGCAGAATTTAAATAATTAATATGCCCAGATACGCAGTGCCACCCAATGATTTTTTAAATCATAAACTCATTTTTTTTGTCTTTCCATAATGTCTATGGAATTAGATGTGAAGTAGTGTTCATAGGCAGCCGAATTCTAGCGCCCCATTTCCTTAAGGGATGGTCCTCTTGGAGTGGGCTGTCTTTGCTGTTCTGATTCTGAATGAGTGGGGAGTGTAGACTTCTATGTTTAAGCCACATAGACAATATACTGGTTTTAGTTTTGAAGAGAACCAGGGGCTGATCATCGGTTTGCCCCCTGTTGGGAATCGCAGATCTTGATGAGCGGTAGGAATCGTGACATGAAACAAATAGGGCAAAACACAGAATAAATGCTGGATAATAAAATGTGTGTACCCTTTATTAAATTTGTCCGTTTTTGAGTGCTTTGAATATAAGGATTTTTTTTTTTTTTTTATCTAGTGGCTAGGACCTTGCGTTTGCCAAGGAAACATGTAGATTATGGGTCCACAATATATAGTTATAATATGGAAGGAACTGAGCAGACGGGAGTTTCCCTTTCTCTCTTGTTCCAATGATCGCATGCAAACTAATTACGTGTGTTTGCAAGCTATGATTTTATGACTATTTATTTTATTTGATACTATTCTACTATGAATATTCAGCCTATCATTCGGACCATGTTTACTTGTCTAGTTTATATTTGGCTGCATTTAAATGGTAAATACTCATTTAATTTTGAGAAGAGTCACGTGTAGGTTCAGAGGATGAAGAGAAGGATGTAAAGGCTCCAAAACAAAGTTTTTTTTTACTAAACAAACTCAAATAATCCAATACGAGAAGCTGGTAACGCGCAGTGTTTAGCAAGACACAAACAATAACGGACACTGAAATGAGCACAAAGAGGAACTGCAAACATGCAAACCATGCAAGCAAAACTAAACACACAGATCGTGACAGAACGCCCTCTCCTGGGAAGGCACATCCTCACGCCGTGATGGATAGTTGGAGGGAAGATGGGTGGGGGTCAGGAGGTGGACACGGAACTTTCAAGGCACACAAGATCCCAGAGCAACCCAAGAGATGGTCATGATGGAGGCGACCTACGGCGGTAGTGATGAGGGAGAAGCCAAGGTAGTCTCTTTAGCCATAGTCACTGAGGTGATGCAGTGAGATGGTGAGGCCCAGGCGATGTCCGTTTGACAGAGAGACCCGGTGACACTGACGGACAGGGAGACCAAAGTGGAGTCCAGGTGATGACTGGCCGAGGTGGAACCAAGGGGCCAAAGGACTATGGTAATGCCTGTGTGAGTGAGGACCTCGGTGTAGCCTGAGGCGTGGAGGGATGGAGCGCAGCAGACAGCCCGGAAGTTCGTAGCGATGGTGGGGCGATGACTGACCAGGGCAGAGCCGGTGGGTCGAGGCAACCCATTGGAGCAGATGGGACGATGGTCCCAGGTGGAGCCGAGGGGGCGAGGAGCCATGGCAGAGCTGGTCCGAGGTGGAACTGAGGGCTCTGAGGGATGAGGCGGAGCCCGGAAATCTTTGAAGGACATGGCTGGTGGTGATGATGAACTAGGGATGGACAGGACCAGTGACAATGAATGCATCAAAGGTTCCAAGCTGAGCGGGACCAGTGGTGACGATGAAGACAGAGGTGACAAACATTTATTTGTCCAGGAAGGGACCAGCGGCAGAGAAGGTTTGTGGGTGGGCAGGGTGGGAAGCACTACATCCGACTCCCAGTCGATGAGGCTTTCCTCATCTATCACTACCAATATTCCCACAGGCATGGATTTTGGACTCAGGCTCGATGTTTGTAGCAGGTAATGGCTGGGTCCGCGGTTCGATCTAGCTCCATATCCAACATGTTGCAGTAAGAAGGTGGGTTGAGCTCTGGATTGGGCTGCGTGTGGTCCACTGGAGGACCTTGGGCAGGCTGTGCTGGGATGAGTATAGATGATTCAGAGCGGGCTTCCTCCTCAACAACAAGTGGATAGTGGACAGTGCATACTCTATGTACTCAAATGATGAGCAGTTATCGTTCCCTATGAGCATTATTTGGAGCAGTTTGTCGTTTATCCCGCTCCAGAAGTGTAGATTTAAAGACATACCTGATGGCACAGCTCCAGAAAGTCCTCCACAAAATCCTCTAATGGCCGGTCTCCTTGATGTAGGGATCTGAGTTTGCTCCTCAACAAAATCTATTTTGGGGTCTGGTATTTAGTCACGTGTAGGTTCAGATGATGAAGAGAAGGATGAAAAAGGTTCCAAAACAACACTGTGTGCCCTGTCTACAGTGGTAGGCCCCGAGCAGGCTCTGGTTATGGAACAGGAGGTAAAGGCTTTGATGGGGAAGGGGGCCATAGAACTTGTTCCTCCCCCCGACAGAGAGTCCAGTTGTACAGCCGGTGTTTTATCATATCGAAGAAGGATGGGGGGTTGCGTCCTATTCTAGATCTGTGCGTTGAGGCGAATCTTTGCACAATCAGATTTGAAGATGGTTTGTCACGATAGGTCTTTAGGACGCAAATATAAATTCCCCATCCTTCCTCAACTCAGGAAGTTCCTTAGTTTGCTTTCAGAGGCAAAGCATACAAGTATCGGGTTCTACCTTTCGGCCTAGTCTTGTCACCCCGTATTTTAATTACATCGACTTTTGGTCATTTTTGGCTCAGTGTGGAGCAGATGGTGGTTCAGCATCGAGATGTTGTCTTTGCCCACATGAAAGTATGCAGGCTTAACCCTCTGTGGTCATTGGTCGCGCCTACACGATTACCTCGCTTTTTTTCCTATCAGTGCGAAAGAGACTCAAATAACTATATATCTATATATCTATACTCTGATCATTTTTGTCATACAGGCAAGTGTTATACATCATTCAAAACTGTTAAATGTCTTCTTTTATTTGTGTACACTCATAATAAAAACAAAATGTTGTGTTTTTCGTAAAATAAAGAAAATAAACATGATGCGCGTTCTGCCGTCTCTCTCAATGTGAAGATCATTCTGAAACGCGACATAAAATGAACTGTAACACAGCGAATGTTTGTCACACAGACTTGAGCCATATGTCTTTACAAAGGCATAGGTACAAAGGTTCTCTATTTTTAAATGATGTACATGTCAAAAACTAATATTCTCTGTTTAAGTAATCCGTTTGAAAGCAATGAGAGGTACAGTTTCTCAAGCACATCCTTATTACCTCTAATGTGACCACACCCACATGAAGGAGCAGACCTGTAAACGCCCTCATTACCTCAAAACAAACCTTTAGACTTCATCATTGCTCTGATTTTCATCGAGTTTGGAAGACATGTTGTGTCTGTGCTGTTGGATACCTTGGATTACCTCAGAAGAATTAGAAGAACGCGATTTGAAGATGAAAAAGATTTTTAAGGTAAGCAATTCCCTCTCATAATAGTAAGCTTGTTATTGTTGCATAAACTTCACATTGTAGCAACTAGTCAAACTGGTGCCAGACTAAAATGTATGAAATAGACAGAAACATGAAATATGAACTATAGACAGGTAGGCAACCTTTCAATTCATGTACGAAACCGAGGATGTTTTATGTTCAATAATAAAACACAGCATAATATAAAAGTAGGCTAGTATGAGTGTTTACACTAATAAGGTGAATATTATAATGTTTAGACCCGTGTTTACTGTTAAATACTGTGTTTGTGGATATCGGCTCAAACATAGATATGTTTAATGTGGTAACAATAATATTTCATAGTTTGGAGCAGCTCGATCGCTTCAGTAAATGTTCTCTGCACACACTGTGAGTTTGAGTCACTCGCGCTGTGCGTTTGAAAAGCAAAACGCGCCAAACATTAGGCTTCATGTTTTATCTCATTTCATAATGAATGGAAACATTTGAAGTCACATATGATAATCCATATAATTTTCTCTAGTGTGTGTTCCTTTTTAACGATTTATCATTATGTCCGCCTGCATTTTTGTAAAGTGTAAATAATTATAAGGCTATTGTTATTATTATTTTATGCAACCATAAAGGTATATTATATATATATATATTTATTTATTTATTTATTTGTTTGTTTGTTTGTTTGTACATTTAAAATCGCAATTTTAACCAGAGAGGTCTAAAAATTCTTCCCAAAATCGCACAGTCCTATAGTTTCTCTTGATATCAGCATGTTCACAGTTTTTTTTTTTTTTTTTTAAGGAACCAGATGAGTTTATTAAAGGGATACTCCACTTTTTTCGGAAATAAGCTCATTTTACATCTCCCCCAGAGTTAAACAGTTGAGTTTTACCGTTTTAGAATCCATTCAGCCGAACTCCGGGTCTGACGGTACCACTTTTAGCATAGCTTATCACAGATCATTGATTCTGATTAGTCCAGTAGCATTTCTTTCAAAATGACCAAAGAGTTTCAATATTTTTCCTATTTAAAACTTGACTCTTCTGTAGTTAAACCGTGTACTAAGATCGACGGAAAATGAAAAGTTGCGATTTTCTAAGCCTATATGACTAGGAACTACTCTCATTCCGGCGTAATAATCAAGGAACTGTGCGGCTGTACCATGAGTGCAGCAGGCGTAGTGATATGACGCAGCGCCTGAAAATAGGTCTAATAGGTTAGACAAACTTAGTCCCGGTCACGTTGGAAGAAGTTACCGAGCTGGGGACTATTTTCAGGCGCTGCGTCATATCATTACGCCTGCTGCACCCATGGTACAGACACACAGTTCCTTGATTATTACGCTGGAATGAGAGTAGTTCCTAGCCATATCAGCCTAGAAAATCGCAACTTTTCATTTTCCGTCGATCTTAGTACACGGTTTAACTACAGAAGAGTCAAGTTTTAAATAGGAAAAATATTGAAACTTTTTGGTCATTTTGAAAGAAATGCTACTGGACTAATCAGAATCAATGATCTGTGCTAAGCTATGCTAAAAGTGGTACCGTCAGAACCGGAGTTCGGCTGAATGGATTCTAAAACGGTAAAACTCAACTGTTTAACTCTGGGGGAGATGTAAAATGAGCTTATTTCCGAAAAAAGTGGAGTATCCCTTTAACACTGAGGAGTCCTGCTGACTTCAACATTCACATGAGTCTCTGTACATGAACATGGTAAAATCAAAAATCAAACACCTTGGAAATGACAGGTATGTACTATGTTTCAGGAATAGCTCAAAGGTGTGTGACTGTTCAAGTCTCTGTCTTTAGATCAGTGTGTTCAATAATGTGTTTTTGTCCTTTGTTGTGTATCTTTGGATTATGTTGTGTTGTAAATAAATCCAAACAATCAAAAAGCCATTCTTTTAATCTCTCCACATTCTTTGTTCTAGTTCCCTCACAGTCCCACCTGATAGGGCCATTATGGGAGGGTCTTTGTCTTCCCAGGTGTGAAACACATCAATATTCACCATGATTCACGCCTCCTCGCATAAAGCTTTCTTACTGTAACGGTCACCAGCTGGAGTGCCCATGAAAGCCACCAGAGGGCACTCCACACCAGACTACTGTCACTCTCACAAACTACATCTCCCATAACTCACTGCCCGGACTCATCATCACTGATTGCATTCACCTGTGTCTCTTTACCCTGTTAGTCTCAGCCTATTTATACCATGGTCACTCATTCACTCACTGCAAAGTTTTGTATGTTGTTGCACTGCATTTCTGGGCGTTTTCCCTGGTTTCCTGTCTCTTGGTTTTTGGATTTCTTGCCTGTTCCGTGGATTACTCTTGTGCCTCTGACCCCTGCCTGTTTTTGTTTGTTTGTTTGTTTGGACAGCCTACCTGTGTTTGACCCTCTGCTTGTGTTTAATTACGATTCTGGATAACCCTTTAATTAAAGCTGCATTTTGATCTCACCTTCGAGTCTCGGAGCAGTTCGTGACACTTACACAAAACATGTCTTACAAATTTTAAATCAATATATTGTCTTCTCTGAATGAGCAGTCAGGGTGATTTTCACATAGTTTTGGAGCAAATATTCTAGGCTATGTGATACAATTTTCAAAAGTCTTGTGAAGAAATACTCAATATGGGTTTCATGACCTTATTTCAGTGAGAATTATTTTAAAAAAAATTCACAAACCAAGCATAAACGTCATTTTCTCAAAACTACAAACTTTTACATACATGCTGCTGATATATTATTGTAGCAGAGTTTGTGCTGAATACAGTGTAATCGGACTTTAGTCATGAAAATGTCACAGGTAGACAGAAATAAGCACAAATGTCAGAGCATGT